>CM019149.1:73573841-74040356 GCA_009733165.1 Naja naja
TTAATTTATTATACTAAAAGTATAGAAAAGAGCAACTGGTATAATCAAGCAGATGAAATTATATTTCCATAAACAAAAAGGAACATATTGTTTGTATCATGGAAGTTCTAAATGACAACGTTACAGAATATGACACTTTAAAAATATGGCAGCAATGCCCTTTTTCCCACACCATCATATTAGAACTAAAGATTTTCTAATGGAATTATTGGGCACCCTTAGAAAATAGTTGAGAATAGTTTCAAAGGAACTCTTCACACAATGTTTAATTAACTCATGCCGTTACTGCACCAGGCACAATAGGATCATTTCCTTATTCCCAAAATGCAGGAAAATAACGCTCACAAGAAGTTGTATTTCTGAGTATTTTTCAAGCTTAGCAACTTTAAGACATGTGGACTTCAATTCCCAGAATTCCCCAGACAGCATGAGACCTGATCATTTGATTACTCCCAAGTCAGTAACATGAAAGAATTACCAACTTGAAAGATACTGAGCATTGTATCTCTGTATGAATTGATTTAGTAAGATTCCATACTTACCACACTGCTGTCTCTGCTTGGACAGAACAATCAAGGTACTTCTACTGGATTGCCCCTTGTACCAAGGCTCTGATTTAATATTGCCTCCTCCTCACTAAATGCTTGGATTGACCTCAAATGGATGTTACCTATTTTCTACTGGTGGATTAATCTATAAAATGTAATATAAACTGCCCCTTCATCACAAGGACACAGCTTTAAAGAGTAAATTCCCCCCCCCCCCAATATATCTTCCAGGATGGCTGTTCCTACTCCATTAACATGTTCTAGGGTTAGTGCTGTCTTAAATTTAGAGATAGGTATTTGGTGTAATTATATTAGTAGTGTAAATTAGCAGAGACTGACTACTGAAAATCATACCTAGGAAGGCCAGCAAATCTAATTGCCTTTCTACCTATATAACATAATTTTAAGGCTGAGAATTACCTGTTTATAGCCCATCATAAGCACCAAATCCCAAGAAAAGCCATAACACAGCAATTTCCAATGAATTAGTCAATTAAATAATTTCTCTCCCAGCAATCTGGGCTGAAGCAGAATTAAACCATATCTGTTCCTTTGTTTTCTGAATGGATTTTATAGGAAGGAGGCTTAATTTCACAACCTACACACACCAGCCACTTCCCACTCGATCTACCTCATTTAGGAAGCATGGAGGAGGTAGTCAGCAACAGCAAAACTAACTCAATAGCTTCCAAATGGGATAGGTGCAGAGAGCGGGGAGGAGAGAAAGGGATTCTTGCTCCAGGTTTAAAGCCCAGCAGCTCTAGCAACATATCTTCAGCCTCATCAGAGGCGAGTGGCCAGGAAGGGAAGGGGCAGGGCCAGCCAGAGGAACAATTTGCCGGTTCTCTGAACTGGGCAGAATCTTAACATCTAGTTCTATAGAACTGGTGGGGTCGGGGTACTTGCGGGAATCTCCTGCCAGCATCGAACACCAATCGCCCGTCGGCATCCACAGACAGGGCCTCCTTGGGGTACCGTCGGTCAGACAGTGTCAGCTGGCAGTCCCTAGGGGGAGGGCCTTCTCTGTGGGGGCGCCCATTGTGGAACCAGCTTCCCCTGGAACTCGATTGGCCCCTGACCTCTGTTCCTTTTGCAGCTGCCTAAAACTTGGCTATTTGAACAAGCTGGCCTGGACTAAGGGGGGGGTTGTTTTAAATATTTGTGGTAGGGTTTTAAATATTTATTTGGTCCTAATTGATTTAATATTTTTTAATCTCTTTTAACTTTTGTATTTATTGTTTTTATGTGAGCCGCCCTGAGTCCTTTGGGAGATAGGGCGGCATATAAGACCAAATAATAAATAAAATAAATAAACTGGTAGAATCCCACCCCTGGTATATGTGTGTGTGTGTGTGTGTGTGTGCATGCACGCGCATTTTCAGAGAACCAGAAGGCCTGGTAAGATATATCTTTCTCTCCCTCCTGGTTAGTAAGCTTTTTTAATTCATTTGGTGCAACAAAGTGAGAAGACTGTTTAAAGTTCCTGTGAAGAATTGTGATTTCTCTGTCTAAGCACCTCAGACAAGACACAGGAGCATCCAGCAAAGCAATGAATATTAGCGAATCTTCCAGCCGATATTCACAAGTGTTTTCCTCTCTGCTTTGCAGAAACTATAATTTTTAAGAAAGAAGTTTTGCGATAGCAAAAAGAAAATGTCTGTACTTGGATAATAACAATATACATATATATATATACATACATACACACTCACAGAGTCATATAAACATATACATACATATTATATATATACAAACACACACATATACATACATACATACACACATATATACACACACACATATATACATACATACATACATACACATGTATGTATCCTTATGATTTATATTGGCTGTTTCCTAGTATGATTTGATTTGATAACCCTATGACTATTATTAAGTGTTGTATCTGATGATTCTTGACTCTTGATGAATGTACCCTTTCTTTTATGTACACTGAGAGCAGCTGCACCAAGACAAAATCCTTGTGTGTCCAATCACATTTGGTCAATAAAGAATTCTATTCTATTCTATTCTATTCTATTTCTATTCTATTCATGTGTGTGTGTGTGTGTGTGGTGTGTGTGTGCGTGCGTGCACACACTTGTACAGTATATACAATTATAAGTGCAAGTATTTATATCTTCAGGAAGAAGAAAAGGGAGGAAGTTGTAGAAGACAGCTCTTAACAGGTATCTGGTACTGATTTTTTTTTTTAATTACATTTATATCCCGCCCTTCTCCGAAGACTCAGGGTGGCTTACAATTTTTGGGATACAACCCAGTGTGCTCAGCAATAGCCTTCATTCCATTGTATATGCCTGCTTATTACTAAGCAGCATTTTTACAAGGTCAGCTTATTGCCCCCAATAATCTTGGGTCCTCAATTTACCTACCCCGAGAGGATGGAAGGCTGAGTCAACCTTGAGCCTGGTGGGATTCGAGCCTACAGTAATTGTAGACAGCTGGATCTTAAGAGCAGGCATTTAACAGCCTGAGCCACCAAGGCTCAGTAACAAAAAAGTCTTAATACTAAACAACAGCATCTGCAACCAGTTTCTTACAACTGGGCAATGTTATGAAAGGCATAGGAGACTTGCCAAAAAGTAACAGTTTTAAAACAAGATATTATTCATCAATATCTATTCGCTAGAATTATAAATTATCTTTCAGACAGTCATAAGACCTTCCAAACCATTTTATTACACTAATGCAAAATTATACCATGATATATTTATGAACCAAAATTAATCAAACATCACACTTATACCACAAAATCTACAAAATGAAACTCTTAAAGATCTCTATAATGTTAGAATTTAACATATATAAAGAAAAAAGGAAAGGTTTCCCCTGTCCCGTCATGTCTGACTCTATGGTGTAGTGCTCATCTCAGTTTCTTAGCTGAGGGAGCAGCATTGCTGAAGACATTTCTGTGATCATGTGGCCAGCGTGATCACAGAAATGACAGTGACTCTTACACTGCAAAAACATATGGACTACACAACTCGATCAGGGCAAAGCAATAGACGCAATCTACACAGACTTCTGTAAAGCCTTTGATTCAGTGGTACACGACTAACTACTCCTAAAACTAAAATACAAAACATTTGCTAGACCAATTCTCGATTACAGCTCACCAGTCTGGAGCACACATTACGTATCTGATATTAACACAGTTGAGAAAGTCCAGAAATATTTCACAAGAAGAGTTCTTCACTCCTCTACTCATTGCAAAATACCTTATGCCACCAGACTTGAAATTTTAGACCTAGAAAACCTAGAACTATGCCACCTTCAGTCTGATCTTATAGTATATAAAATCATACATTGTAATGTCCTTTGGTCAATGAATACTTCAGCTTCAACCATAACAATACAAGAGCACACAATAGATACAAACTCAAGGTTAACCACACCAAACTTGATTGCAGGAAATACGACTTCATCAACAGAGTGGTCAATGCCTGGAATACTCTGCCTGACTCTGGGGTTTCTTCCCCAAACCCCAAAAACTTTAACCTTAGACTGTCTACTATTGACCTCACCCCTTTCCTAAGAGGTCTGTAGGGGGCATGCATAAGTGCACCAATGTGCCTACCGTCCCTGTCCTATTGATTCTTTTATTTTATTTTCTTATATGTATCCAGTCCATGTATTCATAACTATGTTTATACTTATACCTATTACCTTGTAAGTGATTGACAAATCAAATAAATAAATAAATAAATAAATACATACATACATACATACAAGGCACATGGAACGCTGTTACCAAACTGTGGTGGCACAGTGATTAGAGTGCAGTACTGCAGGCTACTTCTGCTGACAGCCAGCTGCCTGCAATTTGGCAGATCCAATCTCACCAGGCTCAAGGTTGACTCAGCCTTCCTTCCTTCCAAGGTTGGTAAAATGAGGACCCAGATTGTTGGGGGAAATATGCTGACTCTGTAAACTGTTCAGAGAGGGCCGTAAAGCACTATAAAGTGGTAAAGTGCTATTGCTATTGCTATTACCTTCCCACCAAAGTGGTACCTATTTATGTACTTGCATCTGCATACTTTCAAACTACAGGTAGGCAGGAGTTGGGGCAAAACTCAGCCCATTGCTCAGAACTGGTCTCAAACCCAGGTTGTCAGCTTTCCAACTGACAAGCTCAGCATCTTAGCACAGATATTAAGATATATAACATGATTAATTAAACATGAATTAGTATGCTAATACTAGTATATTGTTATTAGCATATAATCCCAATCATGGTGTAATACTATGATTGTATTACTATTATGTAGTATTTATATAAACAGATGTATGAAAGATAAGTATACATGAAATCCTTCTAGAGGAGGACATGGAAGCAGAAAGGTTTTCCTAGGAAGCTTTCAAATTATATAAGCTATAGTTGTCAAAGCAACAGATGATTCCATTTGAATTGGGTAAAGCAATGACATTCAACTGGAAAAATATCAGGTGGTGCAAGAAAAAGCCCAAAATGTAACTAGCTAAAGTTTGACAGACTGATCAAACCTTAAAGTATAATATTAATATATATATGTATGTATGTACACACACACACACACACACACATATATATATATGTAGGTCTTGGTGTATTCAGGTCTTGTCCCGTGTAAGATTGAGAATACCTTGGCAACGTTTCGACGAAATCTCATCTGTCATCTTCAGGCTGGTGTCTTCAGCTTCATTCTTCTGGGAGAAGTGTGTGATAGTGGCTGTTTTTCCTTTTTAAACTCCAGAGTTGGCTGTGTTGTTACTTCTTGATTGGTTGATGGAGTTGATGTATGCAGATTGGATGGCTTTTCCTGAGACCCTGTGTGGCTGAGGTGCTGGCTGTGTGTCTCTCAGCCTTTTGTGTTGTAACAACCTGGATAATGGGCTGTGTGATGACCTTCTGAGTTCTATTGTTGTGACATCCTGGGTGTGGTGCTGTAATCTCCTGGGTCGTTGTCTGTGTTGCAACCTCCTGATGTTTTGTGTTGTAATCTCCTGAGTTCTGTGATGTAGTATCCTGGGTGGAAGGCTGTGATGTGACATTCCGGGCCTTGGTTTGGCTCCGAGTTTGAGGTCTGGCTATGTGTTTATAGCGTGTCAGTTTGCTTAGTTTGGGGGTCGGAGGGGGGTGTAGCAGCTGGTGTTGCAGCCATGGTCTGGTTTCTGGATGGTGGTTGCCTTTCATCTGTGGCGTGGGCTTGGGTTTGAGTCTGGTGAAGGAGATTGGTGGTGGCATCATGTGTTATTTTGGGTCCAGTGTTGGTTTTCGTGGCTGGGACTCGTTTGTTGATTAGGGCTAGTTTCCAGATGTCTGGTAGGCGGAAGTATCATCCCGTTTATTCATGTTATGGGGTGTTTCTCTATTTTGATGGCTTCCTAATTATTCTCTTGTTGAAGTGTTCAGTATTGGAGATAAGTTTGGATCCCTCAAAATCAATTTCATGTCCTGTGGCTTTAAGGTGCTGGAAAAGGGAGGAAGTTTTTCTTCTTTTCTGACTGCGTTCTTGTGTTCTGCGATGTGCATTTATTCTCCTGTTGGTTTGACCAATGTATGTGGCTGGGCAAATTTTGCATGGTATTTTATAAACTCCTTGGTTTTCTAGCTGGATCTTGTCTTTGGGGTTTCTTAAGATGTTGGCTATTTTTGGTCAGTGCCAAAGGCTGTCCTGATATTGTGTTTGTGGAGAATTTTGCTGATTTTATCTGTGGTGCCTTTGATGTAAGGGAGGAGGGCGATGCCATTGTCCTGTTCTGTGTCTTGGTTTTTGGGGAGTCTCCCTAGGATTAGGTTGGTGATTGTGCTTCTTTGGAATCTATTGGACATTAATACGTTAGTGAGAGTGTGTAATTCTGTTCTCAAGTGGTCTTTGTCAGCTAGGCGTTTGGTTCTGGAGATGAGGGTCTTGGCTATGGAGTTGATCTGTGCAGGTGGTGAAAATTACCCATTCTATGAAAATATATATATATATATATATATGTATATGTAGTCTTGGTGTATTGGGTCTTGTCCGAAGATTGAGAATACCTTGGCGCGTTTGACGAAATCTCATCCGTCATCTTCAGCTGCTCTTGGGAGAACGGCTGAAGACACCAGCCTGAAGATGATGATGAGCACAAATGCCAAGGTATCTCTCAATCTTACAGACAAGACCAATCACCAAGAACTACCTACCCGTGAAAATCTACGAAAACAAATATATGTATATGTATATATGATATGTATGTCTTGGTGTATCGGATCTTGTCCGTGTAAGATTGAGAATACCTTGGCGACAGCGTTTCAACGAGATCTGCCATCTTCAGGCTGGTGCTTTTGGCCGTTGTGCCACGCAGCACAAAGCAACACCAGCCTGAAGATGGCAGTGGGACCTCAAACGTCGCCACTCAATCTTACATGGGACAAGACCCAAATACACCAAGACCTACATACCTTTACCCGTGAAAATCTAAAACATATATATGCCCCTCCGACCCCCAAACTAAGCAAACTGACACACGCTATAAACACATAGCCAGACCTCAAACTCGAGCCAAACCAAGGCCGGAATGTCACATCACAGCCTTCCACCCAGGATACTACATCATGGAACTCAGGAGATTACAACACAAAACCTCAGGAGGTTGCAACACAGACAACGACCCAGGAGATAACAGCACAAGTCCCAGGATGTCACAACAATAAAACTCAGAAGGTCATCACACAGCCCACTACCCAGGTAGCTACAACACAAAAGGCTGAAGGACACACAGCCACTACCTAAGCCACACAGGCTCTTCTGAAAAAGCCAACCAATCAGCAAACATCAACTCCATCAACCAATCAAGCAACAACACAGCCAACAACACAGCCAACCAATCAGCAAACACCAATTCCATCAACCAATCAAGAAGCGACAACACAGCCAACAACACAACCAACCAACCCGCTTACAGCAGAGCCAGCACACCACACCTCCCCTCCAGTATTTATAGAGAGAAGGCAGCTCAGATCACGCTTTGCTGGCACAAGCACAAAGCCGAAGACACCAGCCTGAAGATGGTGAGTGGGATCTCATTGAAACGTCGCCAAGGTATTCTCAATCTTACACGGGACAAGACCTGAATACACCAAGACATGTATGTATGTATGTATGTATGTATATGTATATATATGAAAACTTTACTTCTTCAAAGCCATCATAGAACAAGGTGCATAGCAGAAAAGGTCCTTTGATTGTTCTGAAACTCAACTCTGAATTGGATAGGTATGCATGAGTATATGAATGAGTGGAGGTTTTAGTTCCAAAAGTGTATACAATGAGTAATAAAAGCAAATACAAATCAGAATATACAGTATATATAGTTGCATTTATTTCTACATATGTTCCTCTTTGGATTTAAAGAGGGATGGGAGAGCAAATACTGTCATACAGGTAGTCCTCATTTAGTGAAAATTGGGACCACCTACTTGGTCATTCAGCAAAGCAGCTGCTAAGTGAAACCGTAATGGTGCTCATAATCTTTAGCTTTCTTTCTTTTCTTTCTTTTTTACAGACCCATGAATCATTAATGTGAGGATTGGTCCAAAAGTTACTTTTTCATCACTCTCATAAATGTAGACATTCGATAAACAAGGTAGTTGCAAATGAGGAATACCTGTAAAAGCTTTTGTTTGAACTTGGTTCAATCACTAGCAATAGCAATAGCATTTAAGACTTATATACCGCTTCACAGAGCTTTACAGCCCTCTCTAAGCGGTTTACAGAGTCAGCATATTGACCCCAACAATATGGGTCCTCATTTTGCCAACTTTGGAAGATGGAAGGCTGAGTCAACCTTGAGCCGGTCAGGATTGAACTCCTGGAGTGAGCAATGAGTTAGCCCTGCAGATGAGGTCTTTGGGCACCTGGAACAAGGATCTGATAATCAACTATCACTACGAATCCAACAAAGTGGGTTAGAGCTTCTTTAAGTGAGAATAATCTCTTCTGGATTTCCTCGGAAGCTGATTTAATTAAGAAAGAAGCATCTCCTGTACATTTATTTTTTAAAGGATACATGCAACAGGCAGCATGTAGAATAGAATAGAATAACAGAGTTGGAAAGGACCTTGGAGGTCTTCTAGTCCAACCCCCTGCCCAGATAGGAAACCCTACACCACTTCAGACAAATGGTTATCCAACATCTTTTTTAAAACTTCAGTGTTGAAGCATTCACAACTTCTGGAGGCAAATTGTTCCACTGATTAATTGTTCTAACTGTCAGGAATTTTCTCCTTAGTTTTAGGTTGCTCCTCTCCTTGATTAGTTTCCATCCATTGCATCTTGTCCTGCCCTCAGGTGCTTTGGAGAATAGATTGACTCCCTCTTCTCTGTGGCAGCCCCTGAGATATTGGAACACTGCTATCATGTCTCCCCTAGTCCTTTTCATTAGACTAGACATACCCAGTTCCTGCAACCATTCTTCATGTTTTAGTCTCCAGTCCCCTAATCATTGTTGTTCTTCTCTGCACTCTTTCTAGAGTCTCAACATCTTTTTACATCAACCAAAACTGAATGCAGTATTCCAAGTGTGGCCTTACCAAGGCATGATAAAGTGGTATTAACACTTCACATGATCTTGATTCTAGCCCTCTGTTTATGCAGCCTAAAACTGTGTTGGCTTTTTTGGCAGCTGCTGTGCACTGCTGGCTCATATTTAAATGGTTGTCCACTAGGACTCCGAGATCCTACTACAGTTACTACTATTGAGCAAGGTACCACATACTGTACCTGTGCATTTGATTTTTCTTGCCTAAATGTAGAACCTTACTTGTCTCACCGTTGAATTTCATTTTGTTAGATAGCTCCCAATGTTCAAGTCTGTCAATATGTGTTAGTTTGCTATGGATCTCAAGGATAAAAAGGGTCTTTGGGCAGAAATATGAAATTTAGTACCAAAGGACTGTAGGCTTCCTTCTAAGATACTGGCCGAATTTGCAAGGTATACCTGAGCTACAAACTAGGCACATACAAATATATAGTAAGTTTCAAGCTCTATATTAAGCAAAGGGAAATGTCCCAAAATACTCTTTGAAGTGTTAGGTTCTCCAGAACTCATAATCAGGCTGGTTATTAAAGGAAGCAGAAGGTTGAGGAAAGCTGAACAATATTGCATCCACTGTGTCTGCATTTATTCATAGCCTTAAAATAGAAATGTAGGAGAAGGTAAACATTCAAATTACGGTAGGTACTTTGACTAGCATGGGTCATTTATCATTGTTTGCACTTTCCTTCATTTCAAAGTCCTGTGTGCAATTGGAAAACAAGAAATTCTATCTATAAAGTCCCACTCATATCCCATTCTTAAGATTATAAATAAATGCAGACAACACAGTTTTCATATTTGCTAGATACTCCTTCCCCATTCCCCCTTTTTCATATAGTTCTGGTGAAGAATAAAATACTCCTGGTTGCCCAAATAGTGAAATCATTTTAATATTGTAGACTTATTTGTTTAACTGCTAAGCTGGATACATAGATCTAACAGGATACCTCTATTATTATATGTGTTATAAGATGCATTTGTTCGAACTTCTAAGATTAATTTCTTTTTTGGGGGGGGGAATAATAATTACAACAATGTTAAAATTAGATGGTCAAGTTCCTAACTTTCTTTACAGTACTTTTTAAGGATACACCTCTCTGTCCTATTAGTATTTTTTCTCTGTTCAATCGTTGTCTGATTCTCCAAGTCCTGCAGTTTTCTTGGCATAGGAAAGCTAATTTGAAGAGTCATTAACCACAGATACACTGAATGCATTTTTGCAGCCTATTTGTTTCAGAGAAGTTATGTTATTAGATGGGTCTACTCTACTCTGAGTACCTTGGATGTGGCAGAAAGGGGAAGAGGAAAACCTTTACCCTTATTAGTTCCTTTATTATTAGTTTTATTTATTTATTTAGTTAGTTAGTTAGTTCCTTACGTTTTTTTCCCTTTTCTGAATAACCTTTCCTCAAGCTGCCGTTTAGATCAAGCATTAGCAGAAACTTCAGCCTAGATTGCTTTCACAGCAACTGACTTTGCAAACCAAGGACCAGTACGGATAGTCCTTGACTTATAGCCACAATTGAGCACAAACTTTCTGTCATTAAGTGAGACATTTAAGTGAGTTTTGCCCCATTTTACGACCTTTCTTGCCATGGTTGTTAAGTGAATCACTGCACTTGATAGGTTAGTAACCCGATTGTTAAGTGAATCTGGCTTTCCCATTGACTTTGCTTGTCAGAAGATTGCAAAAGGGGGAATCACACAACCTCGGGATGCTTCAGTAGTCATAAATATGGAGCAGTTGCCAAGCATCTGGATTTTGATCACGTGCCTATGGGGATGCTGCTGCAAACTGTGAAACCGGTCACAAGTTCACTTTGAACGGTCATTAAATGAAATGTTGTTAAGTCTGGGACAACCTGTACAACTGGCAGAGCAGCAAAACGCCACTGCAGTCCGTTGCGCATCAAGGCGCATTTCAGAACGCAGAGGGAAGGAAAAGAAGAGAAAGGCGATTGGGAAGCGGTCGAGAAAGAGGAAAGCAAACCCCGTTTCTCCTTCCCGCCCACCATTTCCCCAACTTACAGGTTTCCTTATTTCTCTAGGCACCTTTTTTAGATCGTCTCTTTGGTCGGCCGCCGTGGATCCCTTCCAATAGGTTCCACGCCCCAGACTCCCGCGGATGCCCCCCCTTCGGGCGGGAGGACGCCGCTAGCTCTTCTGCTGCCCGAGAAAGAGACCGGCTGCCTCTTCACGCGCTCGTAGTCGCCAGCCAGAGAAGAAGCGTGGCCGTAGGCATATGGCTAGAAAGCTGCCGCTTGGAGCGCCCGGCTGGCGATGTTTGCAAACAGCTCCGGCTCTTGGCAAGGAGTTGCCTCCTGCTCCTTGCTCTTCGCAAAAGAGCCCCGTCTGCCCTCTTTTCCCAAGCGGGGGGAGGGAAAGGGCAGTGAGAGAGGCTGGGGCAGCGCCAGCCTGGGCTTTACTTTCCGCCTTCCAGCTCCTCCTTCCTCTTTTCCCTTTAGAAAATGCAATATTCTTTGAATTGAAACCCCCGGAGTAAATTCAGCGGCGTGTGTATGTGGAGGAGGAGAGGGAGTGTTTTAAGCATTTCGGAGAGCTGAAAGGGAGGTAACTGCGAGCTGGCCACCAACGCCGTTGATAAGGAGAAAGGAGCTGAAGGTCTAAATTTCAGCCGCCGGACGGATTTGTTGCGCGTCAGACCGCTGGAGGCTGCAAGCAAAAGGAAACGCAACCCACCTTTCTAAAAAACAAGAACAAAAAGGAGCCGCAAGGACTTCGGTTTTTCGCCCCGTGGGCGCTACATTACTGTCCCCGCACCTGGCGGAGCGTCCCGGCTCTCAAGCGTTCCTTGCTATTTCCTTCTTCGCAACTGGGTGGGAGAAAAAGGAGGAGGAGGAAGGCGGCGTCCTTTTCGGCAGCCGGTGTTCCCATCTTTATGCCGGCAACGGTGTAGTTCAGCGGTGCTCCGCGTCGGTTCCCACCCAAAAGGGGAGCCGGGCTGAGGGGACGGTGCGAGGGGAGGGCTACTCCCTTGCTTCCACGTGCTGGTCACTCCTGGCCGGTCTCCCGCCTTCGCAGCGGTCCTGCAGCTGCCGTCACGCACCCCAGTTTCCCGGCGGGAAGGGATTTATGGCGTGTCGGAGACCGGGTTGGAGCGAAATGCTGTGGCTGGTCTGACCGCCCAGCTAGCAGCGGCCAAGAGGACGCCGCGGGTGACAGCAACAAACCCCAGCGGCTTGTATCAGTCGGCTACGCAGCTGCTCGGCACCAACTCTTCTCTCTCCCCTCCCCGCCAGGAAGGGGCGCGGCATCCAGCACGGAGCGGACACTTTGCAAACTCTGCGCCGGTCGTTGCGCGTTGTCGACGTGAGGAATTCAGGGGCTGTTGCGGTTTAAACAAGACCAGTAACAAGCGGCGGCGGCGGTGGCGGTGGGGGGGCCAAAGCGCCTGCGTGAGCACGAGAGGGGAGAAAAAGAAAGAAACAAGAAAGGAAGCGGGAGGAGTCAACGCGAGAGGCGGTTGAGGTGAGGGAACTGCTTGCGGAGCTGGCCGGGTCAGACTTTTTCCCTGGGCTCGCTAAAGGCTGGCGGGAAAGAAACCTGCGCGCCAGAGTCGCGGGACGTTCTCGGTGAAGGAAACAACACGCCCGGCCGGCTGGGTCAAAAAGCAGTCAAAAGGGCCCCGCGGGCAATGGCGGCTCGAAATAGGAACAGCTCGGTCAGTTCTCCTTAGCCGAGAAGCGGACTTCCAACTGTGTGTGTGTGTGTGTGTTGTGGAGGTACAGCCGGACTGGCGCTGGGGTCGCCGACTTTCGACACCGGCGCTCGAGCTGAGTTCCCGGGCGTTGCTGCTGCCTGCCTGCCTGCCTCCCTTCCTTGGAGCTGTGGCCAAGACCGCCTGGGACCGCTGAAGGTGCGTGGCGGATAGCAGGGCTGGCCGGGCCATGGAGGCGCCGGCGGAGAACCCGAGCAAGGCGGCGGAGTATCTCAAGGAACTCAACAAGATCATTGAGACGCAGCAGGAGCTGCTGGAGAAGCAAAAGCTCCGGATAGACGAGCTCGAGCAGCAAGTGGCCAAGCTGTACCACGAGAACGCCCGGCTCCAGGAGGAGCACCGGCGGCACCTGGCCACTTGCAGGCTGCTGCTTCTGGAGCAGCAGGCTGCCCTGTCCGCACTGCCGGGGAAGGGGCAAGAAATCGCCCAGCGTGAAAAGTAAGGAACGGGGAACGGGGAGCGTCTTAATCGACGTGTGGAGGGGGGCAACACGTAAAGCTTTAAAGCAGTCCAGGTGACCACGAAGCATTAGCCACGAGGCTGGTAGCCGGTGCTTTTTCCCTGTCTTGGGGGTCTTGGATGGGTAGTCGTGAGGTTATGGATAATCTCAGACAAAGACTCGTTTTCTCCTTCACCCTCTCCATTCCCCGCTGGTTTCTTTCGCGCTTTGATTGATGCTCTTCCTAGTTTTCCCTCTTGTGGGCCAGTATGCAAAGGCGAAGTTAAAAAAAAAAGAGAGAGAGAGCTGAGATGTTATGTGGCAACCTCCCTCGGCTGGCTGGCGAAGTTGTCTCTCCTTCGAGGAATTTATTCCTAATTTCTTGCCCCATCCCAAAAGGGCTGATGGGAGAGGGTTTTTTTTTGAACCCCGCGGTTTTGCCTGTGGACAGAACTACTGCTAAGGGATCCCGAAGGCTTCAAAGAAGAGACGTTGGGGAAAGGGTGTGAAGGATGCTGTTTGGTGCCTTCTAGTCCTGGAGAACGAATTGGTCTTCTAGTGCAAGGCAGTGTGATGCGTGGCGTTTGCAGACTTTGGAGGTGGAGTTAGTTCCTAACGAATGAGAGTCAGTAAACATTGGCAGGTGGCTACCCTTCTGAACTGTGACTCCTTCACATCTAAACTTGTTGATCGTCAGGAACCAGTTTGCTCTCAATCCTTGGTCTATAATCTTGGTCAGAAGGCTTTAAGCTTCCATAATGCAATGCTGGCTGCAGATGGAAAGACGTTTAGCTATATTACTGCTCACACATAAGGCTATGTCAGGAGCAGAACAACGTCTCTGATTTTTTTTTCAAATGATTGAAATTACAATTAGCACATGTCTTTAAGTAGATACGGAAAAACTATTTATTAATCAGAATTCATGGCACAAAATGTTCAGGTACTTTGTTTCTTGGATTTTGTTACATTGTCTGTCTGTCTGTTCCCCCACCCTCCATAAATGTAAAAGTTTCTTGAGATGAGCAGTATGTCTTCTTAAACTTAATAATTGTGATGTAGTTAAGAAAAACAGTATTTCTCTTTTGGGACTGTTCAGCTAATGGGTTTAATTAAATTTATAGATGTCTAAATTAGTTACATTAAAATTTTTTCAGCTGGGTTATAGGAAAAGGGAAATGACTCTTAAAATGATGCATGCTATTACTAGTCTGCACCATTTAAAAAACAAACTTTTCGCTCAGATTGTGTACCTAAGACAGATGTACTAAAATGTATTCAAATAGCAGTATTGTCTTACAATGCAAACTGCTGATCTTGATCAACATTAGAAACTACCTTATTTCTGCTGCATGTGGGTTTTAAAACTGAGTTGCTGTCTGTATTGCAACATTTGCATCTTTATTGCAGTTTTGCAATGGCAAATTCATATAGATAATATTTACAAAGCATGAACTTGGAAAAATATAATCAACTGCTTATATGCAGAGGTTATTTCTGTCTAGCAAAATGTGTTATAATGGATTAGGAGCTCTGTACTTGTTAATGTAAGTTACTCAGTGTGAAGTACCAGGAAGTGGGTTTAAATGTTTGTTACCGTCCACTATAAAGATATGTATAAGTAAGGTATATGTTTTTGTTTGTTTCCTGTTTACCAAACACTGTATTGCTGGCCTCTTGTGATTTTTCTCCTTGTTGTTGGCTACACTGTTTATTTTAGTAAGACAAGTAACATTTTTTACTTTCTAGAAATATTCAGTTGATTTAAATCATACTGAGGCTAAATCCTGTTTAGTAACAAATCACTATATAAACTGAAGAAATAAATGATTGAACCTGTAAGAAGAGTGGGAAACAGTTCCTTTAATCTATAATGTAGTTTAGAGTAATGTATGCTGCTTTCAGGAAGGAAAAGTTCTGCTTTCACAATAAGAGGGTTAATTTAAAAAAAGAAATTTTAATTCTATGTGTGTTTGTTTTGTGTATAAAGCTAGAGAATGAATTATATAGATATGTCTTCTGTCATATTTTGGACATTTTCTTAATATACCTTCACCAATTCTTATCGATTGGTATTCTTACCAATACCAGACACAATGTGTATTATTTGCCATGTTTTCATTAATTTGTTTCTTCTGATTTTCCAAGAAAGCAGTTTTTTCTTGGAAGAAAGCAATGAGTTACAGCTTTGAGAACCACAGTATTCTTAAAGTCTCTTTAAGTGGATTTGATGTTGGGATCAGTCTTAATCTGGGATATTTATGGAGTGCTTATAATCTTTCAGAGGTATAGTCAGAACAGCTCAGGGCAAAAACATTTAAAGTTACCAAGGCTTCTATTAGCATAAGAGATGTTGAGCCAAGAGAAGTTATTTCATGTGATATGAATATTGACTATATACTGTTGGTTTAGCCAGAAAAATGCTGGCTCCTTTTGGGGACTTTGTGATTAGAATCTTCAGAGCTAGAGGTTGTGCTCCATTCTCTCCTTTGACTCTGTTAAGGCAACCTGCAAAAATCCATGCAGCTTTTTTGTACTGATATGTAGTGCAATGTTAATAGGATATCTGAAAAAAGTATAAACATATCTTTCCCAAAACCATAATTTTAAATTATGTATCTTACTATATAAGGTTAAAGGGAGTCAAACACTAATAGATATTACAGTATAGATCAGGGGTATCCAACCTTGACAACCTTAAGACTTTTGGGTTTCAATTCCCAGAATTCCCCAACCATCAATAGATCTTGAGATTACTATGGATAGTGTTGGAACAGGGATGAAAGAACATCCCATCAACGTACAGTTAAGAAAGTTTTAAGCGTAACTCAGTCATGGGCTAGGGATATGATGAAGACAGTATTATAGGCCATAGCAGAAAAAAACAGTGCTAGGGCACTCTGTATGCCATCATAAGCTACAAATGATGGACTGTATTCTTTCTGACATTCTTGGGTGGTTTGTCTCAAGCTGATCATTCCTTTGTGATTAGTTTCATTGAAAGTTCTTTTGGATCAGATATAATCAGAGTTATGTGGAATTCTCAAATTCTATTGTTTTGTAAGTTTCTGTGCTTTGTAATAGTTCCATTTCTACTGTACTTCAGTATTATCAGAATTGCTGATCTTGGAATTGGCATACCTGTATATGTAGTTTGTTCATGTAATACGTTTTCCTGTTGAAATGATTACTTTTTAAAATGTTTACTTAATTGTTTAAATAATTTGTATGGCTGCCCATCTAGCATCCATGATTCTGAGTGGCTAATAATGCTTTTTGATAAGGGGAATGGGGAATACCTTTGAGTTAATCCTGACTTCTGGTGACTGCCTGGACAAGTCCTTGCAGTTTTCTTGGCAAGATTTTGGAAGTAGTTTGCCCTTGCCTCCATCCTAGGGCTGAAAACGAGTGACTGACTCAAGATCACCCAGCTGGCTTCATGCCTAAAGAGGCCTGGAACTCATGATATCCCAGTTTTTTGCCTGATGCCTTAACCACCACTCCAAACTGGCTTTCCTAAGAATAAAATAACATTAATTAAAACCATAATAATCACACACTACCAGTTAATTATAACTATTGCAACAATAATGAAGTCCTCAGAAAATGTACATTTTTTACCTAACTATATCCTGGCTTATTGGGAATAATCATATTTTAAAAACTTTGTAACACCAACTGGGTGGGGCCCATTTGAATCTCAGGAAATCTCGGAGTTTGCCTGTTGAATCCCATTTGATTTATATTCTGGTTTTATAAGGCCACCCAACTCAAATAGTGGTACTCTGTTTGTATGCCAACAACATACAACAGCAACAACAACAGCAAAGCAACCTGACAAAGAACCATGTAATGTGAAAATGTAATGTATAATAAATATGAACATGAAATACAGACTATAGAGTGTCTACCAGTCATAATACAAGCAATCAAAGGGGTGCCTCAATACGTTTTCCTGTTGAAATGATTACTTTTTAAAATGTTTACTTAATTGTTTAAATAATTTGTATGGCTGCCCATCTAGCATCCATGATTCTGAGTGGCTAATAATGCTTTTTGATAAGGGAATGGGGAATACCTTTGAGTTAATCCTGACTTCTGGTGACTGCCTGGACAAGTCCTTGCAGTTTTCTTGGCAAGATTTTGGAAGTAGTTTGCCCTTGCCTCCATCCTAGGGCTGAAAACGAGTGACTGACTCAAGATCACCCAGCTGGCTTCATGCCTAAAGAGGCCTGGAACTCATGATATCCCAGTTTTTGCCTGATGCCTTAACCACCACTCCAAACTGGCTCCTAAGAATAAAATAACATTAATTAAAACCATAATAATCACACACTACCAGTTAATTATAACTATTGCAACAATAATGAAGTCCTCAGAAAATGTACATTTTTTACCTAACTATATCCTGGCTTATAGGGAATAATCATATTTTAAAAACTTTGTAACACCAACTGGGTGGGGCCCATTTGAATCTCAGGAAATCTCGGAGTTTGCCTGTTGAATCCCATTTGATTTATATTCTGGTTTTATAAGGCCACCCAACTCAAATAGTGGTACTCTGTTTGTATGCCAACAACATACAACAGCAACAACAACAGCAAAGCAACCTGACAAAGAACCATGTAATGTGAAAATGTACGCAATGTATAATAAATATGAACATGAAATACAGACTATAGAGTGTCTACCAGTCATAATACAAGCAATCAAAGGGGTGCCTCAATATGCTTGGGGAAAAAACCAGATGTTAAAAGAAAATTTTGGACTTGTATATTGGGGGGATATTTGTTTCAGAGAACAGCCATCAAAAAAGTGCTTCAAAAAAAAAGGAGCCAGCAATATGTCCATGCTGTCAAATATGGAGGGGTAAGCAGAAATCAGTGTATATAGATGGTTCTGCAAATAGTTTGCCTCTGTGCCATATAGGAACAACCTGCAACTTGAATTGCATCTGGAAAACCACTGAGAGTCAGTGCAAGCTCACAGAGCTATTACATGAGGCTTCGTGTCACTGAATTCTGGACCAGTTGCAACTTCTGAATGCTCTTCATAGGCAGCCCCTTTGCAGTAGTCCAACCAACCAGGAGGTGATGAAGGCATGGGTAGCCATGAACACCCTCAATCTAGGTATATGTTTTCGGATGGAGGGGGGGACTTGACAGTGTCTCTTGAACATTCTTTTTATCAAGTAGGTTATGTAAATGAGCCTCTGCATATGATGAAACATATAAATATATTCTAATATTTTGTGGTCATATGACTATTTCCAGCTTACTGTACTTTCGTTGCCATTTTGCAAAATATGGAAGGAATTTTATAGTTTATAGAGTAGATTGAAGACTAATAAATAATAAAATCTTAGGCAAGAGTAGGAGGGGCTGTCATGAGTAAATGTTGCAACTAACATACTAATCCTGAAATTACAATTTTAAATATACTGAGTTGGTTATTGCAGGACAAGTTGTTTAGATGAAAACATCTTGTTCAGTTAGGAGAACAAGGTAGTTTGGAATGGCTGCTGTCAGGGATAGTACAATTCAATTTATAGTCCTATTCCTTAAAATAGGTTCTACTTAATCCATATATCTGCACCGAATTCTGAAACTAGCAATTGTCATGCAAAAAAAAAACCTCATCCAAAAACAAAACCTATCATGTGTATTAGATGCACTTAACTTCACCTTAAATAGTAGTGGACAATATATAGCTTTTCCAATCTGTTAAAGTACAGCTCCAGTCACTCTTATTATTGGTCATGCTGATTAAGATAGATAGGATTGTTTACTCCTGAACTAAAAAAAATCATCCAGCTTTCAATCAGAATTGCTCAGAGATGCCCACAATTACCCTTGTACCAGAAGCTTCAGTTTAAAACATGGCAATATGACTTTTCCAGTAGTAAAAAAGGAAGAAACTATACCACAACAAGATTAGAAGAGAAAGCATCACAGTAAATATAAAGCAAAGCAAATGTAGGTATGTTCTTAATGTAAAAATTATCTGCAATATCCATCTGCAGGTGGCTGCTTATTTGAATTGCAGCTTTATGTTTCGGTACACATGTATAACAACATGGTTTACTTAACCATGGATTATTTAGTGATTCAAAAGAGCTAGGTCTATACAACACTCTTAAAATATAAATATAATGTAAACCCTGGTTTGCAAACTGCATTGGCTGACTTCGCATTACATTCTAAGTCACAAGCAAATAAACTACCTTACTTATATATTTAGTAGATTAATATGGCCATCATCTGAAATACATGATTCTGGGCAACTAACAATATAAAAAAAAGATTACCAAATGTACAAAAAACATAAAACAGCACTCAGAAAAAAAACAAGAGCCATAATTAGATATTTAACCAAGAAATAGTCTCCATCCTACACTTGGGGCCACGAGAGAAGGCCAACAGGGGCAGGCCAATGTAATATCCAGAGACAAAATATTCCAGAAAGAGGGTGCCATAACAAAAATTTATTTGTTTGTTTGTTTGTTTGTTTGTTTGGTCTTATATGCCGCCCTATCTCCTGAAGGACTCAGGGTGGCTCACATAAAAACACATTAAAAAACATTAAAAATAATTAAACTAATTAGACCAAATAAATATTTAAAACCCAAACTACAAAATATTTAAAACGAAAGCCCCCCTCAGTCCAGGCTGGTTTGTTCAAATAACCAAGTCTTTAGGCCGCGGCGAAAGGAGTGGAAGTCAGGGGCCAATCTTAGCTGTTGTCCTGGCCCTGCCAGCTGACACTTATTCCCAGTGGGACCCAGAGCATATTGCCAGACTGAATGAAATGACTAGAAACAAACTGGGGAGAGACTGTCCCATAAGTAACACAGCACCATAAAAAGCTTTAAAGATGACTTATCAGCACCTTGCTTTATAGCCAGAAGCATAATGGTAGGCATTGCACGTACTGAAAAGCAGGCCCCACCACCACTGCATTCTATACCATCTCTTTGAGGGAAATCCCATATAGAATCCATTCACAATAATCCAATCAGATCATTATGGAATAAATAAGTAAATCCTCCTGATCCAGGAATGGGCACATTTTGAACAGCAAAAGACCTCCTAGCCATGGCTACCATCTCCCATTGAAGCAGAAGCCATGAGTTGTAGGGCAACCCCAGATTGCATATCCATTCTGTCTATGACAATGCAAGCCCTCCAGAATCAAAAATGGATGGTCTCCAGAACCAGGAGGTCCAAAACCCCAAAGCTGTTCAGTTTTGCTAATGTTCAGCTGAGGCCATCCTGGTCCCCATAGTCTCCAGGCGTTGGGAGAAAATCTCTGTGCCTTAATATGACATTATTTTAAACACATCATACAGCATTAATTTGTGAAGTAAAATAGACAAAATGTATCTTTCTCTGGCTACACAATGTCTGCTGTAATTATATTCTTGTCAATTAAACCCCTGGTTCTCAGCCTGTGGGTCCATGAATGCTTGAAGAAATATTAGATTTTAAATATTGAATTAAGTCTTGGGTGTCCATGGCCACAGAAGGTATTTAAAGAGGGTCCATGAAGAAAAGGTTAAGAATCACTGAACTAAACTATATTCTTCTTATCAATTAAGTTTCCCAAAAAGTAAGAACATTTTATATTTTGACTCACTGATATATCAGGATACATAGATGTGGCTTCTGAGAAAAGGTGTTAAATTCTTATTCTTGGATGCAAAATTAAGAGAACATTCAGTTGTTTAAGATTAAAATATTCTCTTACTAGTTTTTTTATATATAATATTACTAAAAATTTAAAAAACAAGAGTAAAGATTAATTCAAAACTAAAGTTAAGAAGGAAAAAATAAAAAATAAAAGAGAAAGGTAAAGTGCAAAAAAGAAAAAAAAGGAAAAATAGAAAAGAAAAAAGCTACAAAGAACTGGCTTGCAATCTTCTTTACAGCAGTTACAATTACAGTTGTTTTAAGTCTTTAGAGATTCTCAGATATCCAGGTCGTGGTTGTCCCAAAACTGCTTTTTTCAGAAGGCAACTGGACTTTCTTGTTTTTTTCTTTTTACAGTTGTTTTATTTCTTTTCTGAAATTACATTGTGACCCTGTTTTTTCTAGCCTACCTAATAAAAAACATAAATAATAAATCATTTTTTTCTGTTTTATATAAAAGTTCAGAAGATATTTCCAGTGTACAATAAATCTATATAATCTCTTTTCCCTAATCAAACAATGATTTGGCCATCAAAGCAATCTCAGTTCTATCATCTTTACTATTTCTGTATTGTAGCTATTGCCAGTTCTTTCCATTTTTATGTGCACAATAATTTCATTATAGCTATATAAAAAGCTACAGTTATCATATATAAAACTTCCATGATTTTTTCCAGCTGCTTATCCATCCTAAAATGAAATTTTTGGTTTCAGTTGTAATTTTTAAAATTCTCTGAATTATGATAGTGTATGAGTTTGTACCCAAAACCTAACTTTTAAAGAATTCTAGTTTATTGGTTAGGTTTTATATTTATTAGATTATACTTTGTAATCCCTACTGAGTTATAAAGAGGTACTTGTTTGAAAAATATTGGAAAATATTCTGCCAGGAAATAACCTTATTTTTTAGTTGCTTCCAATTCTTCATGACCCAAAGAACAACATTCAATACAGTAACTGTTTGAGTTCTTTCAAACTTATGATTGTATCATCAATGATAGTAATAAACTGTTTTATCTTTTCAAAAGCCTCTTTTTCAATTTAATTCAATTATTCAAGGCATTAAGATATTTTCCAGTGACTTGTTTTACATTGTGTATCCAGAATAAGTCTTAGTTTTGTTATTGGTGCTTCTAAAGATTATTCTGGTTTTATGTGGTATTGAGTTATTTGTTCTTTCAATCCAAGATATTCTCAAGAATCTTCCCCTAGCTTCACAAATCAAAGGCATCCATTTTTCTTTGTTCAGCCTTTCTGATGATCCAGCGTTCATTGCCAGATGTTACAGCTGGGAAAACTTTAGCCTTGACAAAATGTACCATTGTTTTAATGTAATGTCTCTGCACTTACATACTTTGATTATATCTGTCACAGTCTCTTTTCCAAGTAGCAGACAATTTTCCCTTTCAGGCTATAGTTATACCATCCTGATGAATTTTTGATCTAGAAATATAAATATGGTACTAGACTTCTTCCATGCCTATTTGCATTAAATTAGCATTGTTGACATAATTTTAGTTATTTTTTTAACATTAAGTAGATAGGCTTTTACAGTACTTCCTCTCTCCCCTGCACTAGTCTACTTTACTTCCAAGTAATTAAAGTATTATCACCAGCATATCAGAAGTTATTGATGTTTTTATTAACTAAATATATACTTCACTGTGTTTGTGTGCAGAGAATATTGTCAATTTAATTGCCAAGCTGTCCATGCAGGTATGTCCATGCATACAATTGTCTTTCATGTTGTTGAAAGAAGGTATGACCTATACATACTGAATTTTCTTGGAAGAGTCTTTTATTTTTTCTCCTGCTCCTGATTAAATGTTCCCATTATTTCAGATGCTCTTTTACTTCCACCAGCATTCTAATCTACTCTCATTTTTCAGATTGTCAAATTGTTATTGAATTGTTCAAGTTCAACTTCTTTTGCAACAGTGTTGCAGCTTAGACTTTGATTACTGTTACATTTATTGGCATACTTTGAATTTAAACAGGTCATTCTATTATTTTGCAGGGTTATATCTAATGCGGACTTTTTTTCAGCACTGAGAATATATCTGCTAAAGAAAACCTCCAGATTGGCGACAGGAACGGTATCTGGCCAGGAAACACTCAGTTCCATTCAGTTGTCCAGACTCCACCCCGCAAGGGATTATGGGGTCATTAAAAGAGGATGATGATATCCAACTACAAACTCTGACACTCTTTTGTTAATAATAATGACTACTCCTTCCTTTTCTTCTACAATTCTAGTCTTCAGTAGATTATCTGCAAGGATTGATTGATGTGACAAGATCCAATCTAGTTCACTTGAGTTGCTCATTCCCATAGTACAAGATTTTATTTTATTTCTTTTTCTTTTTGGTAATTTTATTTGCAGCTGAGAACAGTACAAGAAGTAAATGGATGGAAACTTAATACAGAGAGAGCCAGGCTAGAATTAAGGAGAAATTTCTTGTCAGTGTGAACAATTATTCAGTGGAATGGCTTGTCTTCAGAGGTTATGGAGGCAACCACTGAAGGTTTTTAAGAAGAGGTAGGACAGCCATTTGTCTGGAATTATATAGGATCCCCTGCTTAAGCAGTGAGTTTGACTAGAAGACCACCAAGGCCCCTTCTAACTCTCTTATTCTGTAAGTCAATATTTTGATTTCTGCTTTGACAATAATAATTTTGCCTTGCTTTATCATTCCAATATTACATGTATCAACAGTTCATATACCTTTTCACCACTGAACTTTCTTTTTGCTTCTAATTACATTAGGAACTATTACTTTGGTTTTAATCCAGTCACATTACATGCGCTACAGCTATTATACCTGTCCTCTATTTTCCTTGGTTGCTTGTTGTGTTATTAATATTTAAGCTAACTGCTTTCTCTTAAAGGAGCAAAGAAGAAAGGCTTCCAAGGACATTTTCAGTTTTTTGGGGAGATGTTCTGTATTTAAGATAATTGTTCAGGCTGTTTATCTGCTCTTTTCTCTTTCATTATCATAACAATTAGTTTACCTTAATATAATAATAAGTATTATATTACTTATATATTTATAAGTGTATAAATAAAAAAATTAAAAATAAAGTATTAAATCATTTGACCAGTATGTATCAAAGTGCCATATTTAAATATTATTATCAATTTATATACTCTGATATCTATAGTATGTTTTAATAAAGGTCAGGAAATAAATTTAATAAAATAATTCTAACTATGTTTCATTAAAATTTAAATATGTCTGAAGTAATCAAAGTAGTTTCCTCAGTGTTTAAATAATTTATATCTTGTAGAATACAAGAAAACCAATAAATTCAATTGCATTTCATATGAATGCATATGCTATAGGATATTGTATTACTGTGTATGATGACATGGTAGAAAGGGCCAACTACATTTCACAAAATAGTATTTTCATGATAGCTTAGAGAAATAATTATTAGGAAAAGCCACTGGATAATACAGGTAGTTCTCAACTTACAATAGTTCATTTAGTGACTGTTCAAAGTTACAACGGCACTGAATAAAGTGACTTATAACTATTTTTCACACTTACTACTGTTGCAGCCTCTCCATGGTCATGTTATCAAAATTCAGATGTTTGACAAATGGTTCACATTTATGACAGTTAACAGTATCCCAGGGTCATGTGATAAACTTTTGTAACCTTCTGACAAGCAAAGTCAATTACTAACCTAACAACTGCAATGATTCATTTAACAACAGAGGCAAGAAAAGTAGTAAAATGGGGCAAAACTCACTTAACAAATGTCTCACTTAACAACATTAATTTTGGACTCAATTGTGGTTGAGTTATCTGCATTTAGTTTTTCTTCTGCTGTGTGCACCACTTCAAAAATCCATTTGTTTTCAGTGTCAGGTTACACACAATTGAAGCCGAATTTATTAAATAGCAAGAGAGAAAATGTGATATCTGGTTTAATTTTATGTGATGTACTGTTCTGTAAATTCACTTTAAAGATAAGGAAGTTTGGCTGGAAGCTCATACGAAATATAAAACTGAGTAATGGTTTTTCCAGTGTCAAAGAATGATTATATTATGAGTCTTTTAAAAATTAAATAGAAATCTAACCGTAAATTCCAACTGTAGTTATTTTTTTTTCCGCTGAGTCAATGTGTGCCTTTTACTGTGCTTTCTCCTTTTGCTACTACTTTTAAGACTGAACTCCAGACATAAAATATATCAGGTGAATTTGCAAACAAGCATAATTCTGATATGATAGGCAAACCATCCATTGGAGAACAGATGTACAGAAACAGTTTATGCCATAGATAAAATGTGTAAAATATAGATTTGCAATTGATTGCCTATCAAATATTATGTAAGAAAATTAAAAAGCACGTATCTATAAAGTGCAAATAAAAGAATATTCCAGGTTAAATTCCTTGTTTTGATAGTTGAGTATAATTGAAATTCCAGTTCAGGGATCAAACAAAGAGATTCAGAGATCAATGTGTAAAAAAATGTGCCTGTATTTGGATAAACAAAATATGCCCGACCCCAAGGAATCTATCTTTAAGGATTTTTTTAAATGAGCGAAAAGAGAGCAGAGAAAGAATTTTCAAGTTACTCCTAAGATTCAGCCAGGGGAAATAAAATATTACATTGAAAATGTGATTAATTATTGCAGTCACGCATTACAAAATGTGTTCCTAATAGATTTGAAATTGGACGTTATTAACATAATGGTTGCATGGTTTTATGTTGGGACTAGACCACAAACAGAGACACCTGACTGACCTATTTCTGCTTGCAAACTAAGCATGGCTTGGCTTGCTTAATACTTAGATGGGAGGATTGGAAAATCCCAAGGTTAGCCTTGGCAAATTAAAAAAAAAAATCCCAGAAGAAATTTAGGGGCAAATCACTTCCATATTGCTGCCAAGAAAACATTCCTAGACCCATTACAGTAGCATGGTAATAGAAATGAACATATCTAGTCTTGATCTAAATTCTATATTGTTAAGGATTAAAAATTGCCTGCATGTTACTTAAACCCCATAGCAATAAATATATTTTATTATATTATTTGTGTAATAAATGATGTTTTATTATAAGCTGCTCAATAGAATTCAGATAATGGTGAATCAGTTGCACTTATAGAGGAAATAGGACAGAACTTGTCCTATCAGGTCAAAAGCTCTACACAGCCTTTTTGTAAATGGGTGATCTCTAGAAGCATTGCCTAGTTTAAGACAGGCTGCTATGTGGTTTATTCTTGAATAGCCTTTTTCTGATTTTATATTGATTATTTATCATGCATAAGATAACCTATTTAAAATGTAACATTTCCCTGTCATTGCCTGCATTCCAACACTAGTAGCATTGCTTTTCCAAAGGGACAGTAAAATTGGCTCAATTTGAATTTGGCATCGATCTGGAAAATGGTTCGCCTCTGTAGAAATCTTAATAACACTGTCCTTTCATACAAATCTAGCAAGCTGTAGTCTGCAGAGTTTATATTCTGAAAACATACTTACATTTTTTACTTAAATTACATCTTTAATTTGCACAAGTTTAATTTAGGCATCACAAAAATAACTAGGAGTTCCCCCTTGTAAGGCTGTGACAAGTCAGGAGCGGGTTGCTCTTATCCTAGCTGCTTGGACTGAGTCTGTCTAAAAGGCTGATTAGCCTAGCTCCACCCACTCTGGGTGGCTCCTCCCAGCTTTCGACTCAGTCCTCAACCAGGATGGATGCAATTCACTACCTCTCCTGTCTTTAAATTGAAAAGGCAGCTTCTATTGCAAAACTTTCTTCAAACTCAAAAATCAGGAAAAAAGCCTCGAACTTCAAAAAAAGTGGTTCCAACTCTCAGTTGTTAATCAGAGCTGCGTAACAACTGAGAGCTGCTTCCGGTTTGAGTCTCTTCGGCGATGGATGCGAAATCCACGATTGTGCATGCTTTCGGTCCGTGCTTCGCTGCCGGAGACCCCGAGCCACCTGGCTCTGGGGTTAAAACCACCCCATAGAGGTGGTGAAGAGGGGGGAGCTGTCGACTGGGCAGAGGAGAGCCGCATCTCTCCTCCCCAGCTGGACTTTCCCTTTCCCGAAGGCAGTGCAGCGGTGGCCAGAAATGGCCACCTCAAAGAAGATCTCAAGCGGACAAGTTTGTGCAGGAGGAAGTTGTTAAGAGAAAGTGCGGTGGACCGGGCTTGACATGGAAACATCCACCTAAGGTACCCGAATTTGAACAGTGGGAAACAGTAACAATTAAAAAAGAAAGATATTAAAAGCGGCATGAGAAAGTGAAAAATCAGTTTGCCGCTTTTTTTTCTCTTCTTCTCTGATGTTAATGGCTTTGAATGACAAGCAATATTGGGAAATGAAAAGCACAATGAAATGGATATAAGTACACTTGGGCACTAATAGGCTTTTTTTCTACAGCTGAAAATAAAGTGCCAAGTGATAAAGACCTTTTGAGAGACTTTAAGACCTCTTTTCTATAAAGGAAGAGAAAGGAAGCAACAGAGGAAGCGGGGGAAAAGTGAAAGGAGGGTGTGGTCTGGAGACTGAGGATATCACCCGGACTTAAAAGAATTGAGGGTGGATTTGTAACATTGGGAAAAGATACACTCTAAAACATATCTCAACTGGAACTTTGTTGCAAGCCTAAACCCCTGAAAAGTGAAAGTGTGCTAAAGAAGTAAGAAATAACTTTGGATACTCGAAGGACTTTTGGTCTTTTGAACAGAGGATACTAAGCGGATTAAAGTTAACTGTGGATTGTTTCTAAAAAGAAAGGGGGAAAACCACTCTTAAAAATGTCATTACCCATGGAAGAATCAAGAATGTTATTTAAACAACTTAAAGAAGAATTGCAATTGATAAAAATGGAGGTTTTGAAATATATGCAACAACAGGAAATATCAGTGGAACAAGAAGGGCGGAACAAAGAAGAGGAAGCCATTTTAAAGGATCAAATAACTGTTAAAAAGCGAAAGGGGAAAAAAGGGATAAGAGGGAAGAGAGTTAACAATTTAAGATCTGAAGCAATAATTTAAAAAAAGTATAATTACAATACCACAAGAAAAAACCAAAAGTTAGGATATCAGAAGGGAGAATTAGTTAGAAAAATGAACAGCGAGGGAAGAGAGGAAAAGGGGGCAGGAAAAAAAGAGAGGAAGCTGTAAATGGAAACAAGATATACAGAAACAAGAGAAGTATACTAGGTTCAAAGAATTTATTCACCTTTTTGGGCATCGAGATAATGGTTAAATAAACTAATTAGATTAAAGGAATCTGCAAGGGTACATGAGATATATGATTATATTAGAAATAGGTAGAAGTTAGAAGTTCTAGAGGATTAATATGATGTGTATTCCTTTTTCTTAATGGCAATAAAATGAAAACACTTTAAATGGGAATGAATGAATAAGATAGATATGGTAATTAATGGTTGAACTGAACTGGAATGGGAATAACATTTTTGGCTACAATTGTTATATACATTTATAACCTTTTTATTTTATATTGTTAAAAAGCGTAATAAATAAAAATAAATGTACCAAGCAGAAATTGATTGATAATAGAGACTTTATTAAATAGAGGTGTAATAGAAATAATGATGTTAAAGGAGAAATAAAAATGTTAAATAATAATTGGTTTAAAAAAAGATGGGGTATTATCCTCTGAAGTAATAATTATAGGGT
Source organism: Naja naja (assembly GCA_009733165.1). NCBI lineage: Eukaryota > Metazoa > Chordata > Lepidosauria > Squamata > Elapidae > Naja > Naja naja. The sequence goes on from CM019149.1 coordinate 73,602,502, forward strand.
AAAATATGTTTTATAAGAAACACAAGATTGTAAATGTGATAGATAAAAGTGTATTAATAATTGAGTGAAAAATATGGGGGCGAGAATAAAGGAAAATAGTATAAATTGTCATGATAAATGGGATAGAATACAAGAAATGAATAAATAAATTGAAATTATATCTGTATGGAAAAGGGAAGGTCCGGACACACACTGTTCTCAAAAGAAGAATTCTTATGTTTTTGTCTGTTTGTATTAATGTAATAATGGTCTGTTTATATTGTATATTTGATGGCTGGGAATGGTTGTGGAATGATAATACGAAATGTAAGAAAAATTAATCTGCAAATATGGAATATTTTGTATTTAATGAGGATGGAGAAGATGAGACACAATCTACCGGCACATTATATACTATGTTTGTATTTTTGTCTAAAAATAATAAAAAATATTGTTTAAAAAACAACAACAACTGAGAGCTGCTCTGGCACTCTGAAGCACCCTTTAAGGGCTCCGGGCCATTTTTGGGCCTCTGCGGCGAAGAGGAAGCCGCAGGAACCAAGCAGCCATTTTGGAGTGCAGGCAGCATCGGCCCGCACTATCTGGAGCTGCAGAGCCTCTGTGGTTAAGAGGAGAGCCACGATTTGAGTGGCCAACCCAGCATCTGTCTCTGCTATCCAGGGAGCAGCCAAAGGCTAGGGAACCTCCATTGGGGTTCCTTGGTGAAGCAGGAAGCCTCATGGCCACAGATGGCCATTTTGATTCTCCTTGTGGTTGGCAATGGCCATTTTGAAGGTCTTCTAGGCCTGAAGCAGCCATTTTGAAGAGGCTAGGACTGCTGCTCCACCACTCCAGCACCTGCCCAGCACTAGGCCATCAGCCTCTCACCGTTGCTGGGCCTGAAGACAATGAAGGGTAGGTGCTATTTAATTTATTTCATTCTGGTGGGGGAACATGTCCCTATCTTTGAAGTAGACCAGGGCCCCAGGCTTCAGGCCAGGCCTGGTCTATATTCAATAGCCCTACTAGGCCCCAATGGGTATGAGTCCCAGTAGGAGGTGTTAAAACCTCCTATTGAAGTTGCATAGGGCTGAAAAAGTGTGGTTCTTGGACATTTGGGATAAAAAAAGATATCCCTGGTTTTTATAACTGAAAAACCCTCCATGTGTTCTCCTTGCACAGGACTGTTAGTCCAGAAGGCCTTCTGCAGTCAAGATGGCAGCAGGGCCTCCAGAGCAGCAAGATCGCATAGGGCAACTTCATCTGCTTCTAGCAGCAAACAGGGAAAGCTGCCAGCTAAAAAGGCCTCTAGGGCAGAGGAGAAGGATGCTTCCAGATGCCAGAAAGCCATAGAGAAGCATATTGCCAAGGTGCAAAAGGCCTCTAGGAAAAGATCTCCAGAAAAAGAAACTTCTCCTGCTTCGCATCACAGTGAGGTTGACGTTCAGGATCAGAAACCTGGACCTTCCTCCAGGACCGTAGCCCAAACTTGGTCCCCTAATGCAGCTGGAAGGGACCTCTCCTCATCCCTTGGCTGAGGAAAGTCATTATGGTGATCCTCATGGGGGATTCAGAGCAGTTCCTTGGCAAGAGCGAGAATACAGTAGGCCTGGAGTGGAGGCCACTTTTATGCCCACTGCTGCTGGTCTTAGACCTGCTGAGCTTCCGGAACCAGATGTCCCGGTTAATCTACAGCTCCTGATTGACAGGGCTATCTGGAAAGGTATCTCTGAAGGTATCCATAGGTTTGCCAAGCATTCTTCAGTGGCATCTTAGGTTTCAGTGAGACCTTCCTGGGATCAAGAGGTTCTCCCATGAGCTGCTCTGAGCATCCAGGATTGGGGAGGTGCTTCAGTCTCTTCTAGTTAGGCTGGGCTTAAACTTTGAGGATGCTCCTCCTCCTCCACGTGACTCCACCACAGTGTCCCCAGTTTTAGCTCAGCCTTCGCTGGAACAGGCTGTGTATCTCTTCCTGGCCGGAGTAGACTAAAACTTCTTAAAAACTTCTCAGGTTTGAATTGGCTTTTCTAAATTTTCTACTGCTCTAGGTATTCAGATACTGCAGATTCAGACTGCTGCCTTAAAATTAACCAGTCTGAACTAGCAGAAGTTGAGACGGGCTGCTAGTTTAGCCCACGGTGTGAGAGGCGGCTGCCTCTCACGTGCTAGCGTTTTTTCCCCCCGAATCTTGACCGACGATCTTAGATCTGATCTGTAGAGGCTCGGATCATCCGTCTTCGGGTGCTAGCGGCTTGCTTGGGGCTTGGGAGGCGTCTGCCTCCCATTCCCCTGCACTTAGCTCTTATCTTGCCCTTTTTGTATTTTCATTTCGTTTTCCCGGCATTAGAGTTCCATTTTCTCTCCGTATCAGCCCTACACGCTGCAGGCTCTCGCAGGGAACGGCACAGCAACGACTCTCCTTTGTTCCCTTACTCACCTGGCTATTTTCACGAGAGCTGCTCTTCTCTGTGAAGAGTTCCCTGATCGCCAGAGCGCAATCCTCGTGGCAGCCACCGTTTTGTTTTGACTATGCAGCAACATTAAGGAGGATTGAGTGTGGGCTTCCCCGCAGGTTTCCCTCCCTGGGGACCAGGGGACTACAAATTGGCCTCTCTTGCCTACCAGAATCTCCCGGGGAGGAATCCAGAAATTAACCCCCAGCAGCGGCCTTCCCAACAGAGATCACTTATAGCAAGAGGCCTAAATATTTTTCACCCACCAGGCTTCCCATCCTGGGGACCAGGGGTGCTGCATAATTGATTGGTTTCACCAGGACTCATCTTAATTCGGCTTATTATTCAACAAACTTCATAATAATAATAAAACAACAACAATAACAATTGTAAATAATCATAACTCATCGAGTGAATCTCAATACATCACATGGGTAGCCCACCATGGCGGGAGGCCATGGCTCAAAGGCTCACTCCTCTGGCAAAGCTCAGGATAAGGCCACGGAGCCCACAAAACCCTCCCAAGCAGTGGAGAAGGATGCCCATAGAAGGCATCAGGCTATAGAAAAAGAGGTGAGGAAGCGGGCCAGAGAAGCTGAGCAGGAATCACTTCAACTACTACCCACTCTCAGATCAGGCCCCTTGGACTCTCCATTGGATTTATCAATCCTGCCCAGACCAACCCCTCCACCACCCCGCAGTGTTCCAGAGGCGACATTCACCCCAACTGCAGCAGGTGTCCATCCATCGGAAGACTCACCAGAGGAAATCCCCGAGAGATTCCGATCATGGATGGAACTGGCCAACCAGAAGGGCATGGTGGACGGCCTACAGCAATCGCTCCAGACCAGACGGCAGGAGGCTTCGGACTGGGGCTCCTGTTCGAACCACTCTCCCAGCATCATAGACCATCATTCCACTCAGGTACCTCCCCATGGGGAGTTTTCTCTCCCACAGGATGTTCACCCTCAAGGGTTCCTCGATCTGGAGGACCAAGAAGAACAATCGCAACGATCAGAGGCAGGATCTTCGCAGATTATTGAACAAGGCCTGTCGGAGGCAGACCCCCTGGAGAGGGCATGTCCGATGATGAAGGACTCATTCCTGACTAGCCAATTTTCACTGGTTTGTTCCACTCACAGCTGTTTAGGTCTCTGTTATTCAAGGCCAAAAACACCACCCAACTTGATACCAGTACAACCCAAGTTCATCCACCTACCCCCTCAATGGACTCAGGAGACTTAATCTTCTCCCAGCCCATCAATGAAGTGGACGTTATTCCAGTTCCACAAATGTTCAAAGACCTAGTCCACAGACAATGGGCCTCAGCTGCTTCCTATCCAGCCCCAACAACCCAAGACAAAAAATTTTACAATTTGGCTTCTGACTTCTCAAATTCCCTCAATACCCCAGAGGAGCCTTAGCCTCCTCCTCCTCTATTCTCACAGAGGCAGAGGAGGCCCTACGACCTGAAGAAAAGAAGGTGGAACTGGCCCTTCGTAGAGCTCACGTGTCAGACGCTTGGGCCATAAAGGCTGCCACAGCAGCATCCTTTTTTACAAGATCTTCCCTACGATGGCTTAGACACCTCAGAGACACTATTCCGGTCTCTAATATGAGGGCGCATCTTGACATTGCCAAACTTATAGTGGCAGCTGAGTTGTCAGCTGACGCAACTTTTAATGCTGTCAGATTTTCCTCCAGAGCTATCGCTGCTGAGGTGTCCGCTAGAAGATTATTGTGGTTGCAGCACTGGCAAGCCGATACCAAACACAAATGTAAACTGGCTGTGGCGCCAATCAGGGGAAAAGCTGTTTGGCAGTGTGCTTGATCCGCTCCTCATAGAGACCTGGACTAAAAAGAAGATCCTCCCCTCCCTTTCCCACAAATCTGAGAGTAAGTCTCCTCAGCCCTTTCGGAGGAGTTCCATTCAGCCCTCCTACCAGAGGCTCCCTACTATCGATTTCAGAGAACCCCAGGGTCCTGGCAAGGTCTGCAACAGGACAAGTTTGAGCAGGCTGACAGGTTCAGGAGGGGGGGCAGAATAAGAGACATTCCAGGGCACAAGAACCTTTTGTCGCACCGGATAATGAATTGGATCAAATTCCTATTGGGGGACGATTAAGGTTGTTTGCTGACAGGTGGGATGCCTCAATGTCTGATGCTTGGGTCAGAAACACAATTCGACATGGCTTGAGCCTGGAGTTCCACTCCCAACCCCCAGAATTTTTTATGGGATCCCCTCAATCCAAAGACCCAGAAAGGCGTTCCGTTATGGAAACTGCTATAGCCCATCTTCTTCAAATCAAAGCAAGGCCGGGGGTTTTATTCCCACTTGTTTGTGGTCCCTAAGAGCTCGGGGGGCTGGAGAGCTATCCTGGACCTAAAACACCTGACCCGGTACTTAATCTATCACAAATTCAAGAGGACTACAGTCCAGTTCATCCTCCTAAGCATCAGACAGGGAGATGTCCTAACATCCATCGACCTCACTGAGGCATACCTCCACATTCCAATTTGGCCTGACCATTCTAAATTTCTCAGATTTTGCTACGGTGGTCGTCACTACGAGTACGTGGCACTCCCTTTTGGATTTACCAAGGTCCTGGCAGCTCTTGCTGCTTCCCTCTGAACTTCGTCAGTTCGTCTCCAATACTACCTGGACGATATTTTAATTTTGTCATCCTCTTTCCAACAAGCCCATGCTGACACCCAACTGACAATCAGGACCCTGCAGCAGCATGGGTTCTCGATTAACTGGCAAAGGAGTCATTTATCCCCTACTACCAGGCTAAACCACTTAGAAGTGGTTTTGGATACGGCCCAAGCCAAGGTTTTCCTCTCCCCAGAGAGATTAGAAAGCATCAGGAGTCTATCTCAAGTAATTAGATCCTGTAGGAAGGTAACCCTAGCTACCTTGTCACAATTGTTAGGGAAACTAGTCTCTTGTATCTCCATAATCCCCTGGCCCCAGTTTCACTCCAGACACCTGCAGTGGTTCCTATTGCCGTATCAATGATCGGGCAGAGCATATTCTAAAATTAGAGTATCCGTGTCACAAAAGGTCCTGATTTCCCTCAAATGGTGGACATCTGCTTCTATCAACTTGGGTTGTCTTTTCAGAGAGCCAGAACGAGCGACTGTCACCACAGATGCCAGCCTCTCCAGATGAGATGGCCACTATCAACATCACATGGCTCAAGGGCATTGGATGGCTCAGGAACAGACAGCATCAACTGGCTGGAACTGAGGGCAGTTCACCTCATTCTCCACAGATTCCTACACCTGTTTCATGCCAGGCATATTCTAGTGCTAACAGACAACATCTCCACCAAGGCTCACATAAACAAGCAGGGAGGTACCCACTCCAAGCACCTCATGCGGAAATCCGAGAGTCTTTTCCTGTGGGCCAAACGACAGCTTCTCTCCATCAGGGCAGAACATATTTTGGGGGTCTCCAATGTTCAGGATGATTGGCTGAGCAGGGCCGCAGTCTACCAGAGTGGCACCTGCATCCGTTGCTTTTTCAAGAAGCAGTGCAGAGGTTCGGTTACCCAACCATCGATCTGTTTGCCTCCCCTCTCAATGCCCAACTGCCGAGGTTCATCTCACGGTACCTGACTCAGGGTGCGGAGGACGTAGACACCCTATGATGTCCATGGCCAACTGGTCTGTTATATTTATTTTTATTTATTTATTAATTTGACTTGTATGCCGCCCCTCTCCCGAATGGAGTCGGGGCGGCTCACAGTTAAAACCAATACAATAAATAATTACCTAAAATAGAATTAAACCCACAAGCCAAATTACTAAAACAAATCCTAAAACAAACTCCCCCCCCCCAAGAGGAGTCAGCACAGCACAGCCTGCTCAGATAACCAAGTTTTCAAGTCGTGGTGGAAGGTGCGGAGGTCAGGGGCCAGGCGGAGCCCCAGAGGTAGTTGATTCCATAGGGTGGGAGCCGCCACAGAATAGGCCCTCCCCCACATCACCACCACCAATGTCTGTGACATTGAGTCGCAGAGGGCACGCCGAGGAGACCTTGCCTGTGCGCTCGTACAGGGCGGTTGGTATTCGATGCCAGCAGTAGACGTTCCCGTAGATAGCCCGGACCCATGTCTCGTAGGACTTTGAATGTCAGTACCAAAACCTTGAATCTCATTCGGAGGGCAACCGGCAACCAATGCAGGGCACGCAGGAGAGGCGTAACATGGGAGAACTGGGAAACTCCCATCACAACCCGCGCGGCAGCATTTTGCACCAGTTGAAGCCTCCCGGATGGTATGCAAGGGCAGTCCTAGATAGAAAGCGTTGCAGTAGTCGAGTCTAGAGGTAACAAGGGCGTGAGTGACTGTGCGCTGGGCATCTTGGTCCAGAAAAGGGCGAAGCTGACGAACAAGGCGGACCTGGGCAAAGGCCCCCCTGGCCACGGCTCCCACTTGCTCCTCCAACCTGAGCTGTGAGCCCAGGAGGACCCCCAGATTCCATGCCCTGTCCACAGGGGGTAACACCTCTCCCCCCATGACCAAAAGTGGAACCTCTTGACTGGGCCGAGATGTCTGTATGCACAGCCACTCTGTCTTAGCAGGATTGAGCTGAAGCATGTTACTGTCCATCCAGATCCATACCACATCCAAACAGCGGGACATCACGGAGAGGGCATCACTGATGTGGCCTGGGGTGGAGATGTATAACTGCGTATCATCAACGTACTGATGATACTTCACTCCAAAGTGGCGGATGATCTCACCCAGCAGTTTCATATAGATGTTGAACAGGAGGGGTGAGAGGACTGGCCCCTGAGGGACCCCACAGGTGAGGGCCCTTGGAGTCAACCTCTGCCCCCCTGCCAACACCGATTGCGAGCGTCCCGAGAGGAAGGAGGAGAACCACTGCAATACAGTGCCTCCCACTTCCAACCCCCCGAGACACCGCAATAAGATACCATGGTCGATGGTATCGAAAGCCGCTGAGAGATCTAACAGGACCAGGACAGAGGAAGAACCCCTGTCCCGAGCCCTCAGGAGATCATCCATCAGTGCGACTAATGCCGTCTCCGTGCTATACCCGGGTCGAAAGCCCGATTGGTATGGATCCAGGTAGTCTGCTTCCTCCAGGAAAAGCGGAAATTGCTGAGCCACCACAATCTCGACAACCTTCGCTAGAAAGCGAAGGTTGGAGACCGGACGAAAGTTGTTCAATTCGGCTGGGTCCAGGGCAGTTTTCTTCAGGAGAGGCCTCACCACCGCCTCCTTCAAGGCAGCGGGAAAGGTACCTTCCCCCAGAGAAGCATTGACCACTGCCTGGAGCCAGCCGCATGTCACCTTCCTGGAGGCATAGACCAACCAGGAAGGGCATGGGTCCAACAAACATATGGTGGAACTCAGTCGTTGCATAATCCTATCCACTTCATTCTCAGAAACAGGATCGAACTCAGTCCAGATTACATTAGCTAGACCACTTGCACCCTCAGCATCAGACCACGGCAAATTGGCATTCAACCCCCCAAATCCGAGCGATCTTATCCTGCAGGAACTGACCAAATTCCAGCTTCGGCCCCGCAAGGAATCATGACCCCGGATGAAGGAGGAGGCGGGCAACCCCAAACAGGGTGGCTGGGGTTTCCTGCGGATGCTATGAGAGCGGAGAAATAGACCCTTCTCGCCGCTCTCACAGCTACCAGATAGGTCCTGATATAGGCTCTCCACTGGGCTCGGTCAGACTCAGAGCGAGTCGACCTCCACCTGCTCTCTAGACCCCTTCTCCGTCGCTTCATCTCCCGGAGCTCCTCGGTATACCAGGGAGCCACACGGGATCTGCGACGGGTGAGGGGACGCATGGGGACAACTCTGTTGAGAGCCCCTGCGGCCGCCCACTGCCAAGCGGCCGCTAGGGTCTCGGCAGAGCTGTGGACCAGGGATGTAGGAAAAGACCCCAGTTCTGCCTGGAACCTCTCCGGGTCCATCAGGTGCCTGGGGCGGAACCACCTAAGGGGGTCCTTATCCCAGCAGTGTGGGGCAGCTTATTGAAAAGCCAGCCGTAGGAGATAATGATCTGACCATGGAACGGGGTGGATAATAAGATCACCACTCCCAGATCATTACCACTGCTCCGAAACAAAAAACAGGTCGAGCATGTTGCCCCCCTCGTGATTCGGGCCATCAATCACCTGAGTCAGATCCATGGCCGCCATGGAGGCCATGAATTCCTGGCCAAAGCCGATGCCACCCAAGAGGGCAAGTTGAAGTCACCCAGAACGATAAGTCCTGGGAACTCCACCGCCAAACCCAAGATGGTGTCAAGCAGCCCAGGCAGGGCAGCTGCCACACAGCTGGGGGAAATGTATGTGAGCAGCAAGCCCATCCGACTCTCAGAGTCGCATCTCAAAAGGAGGGCTTCACACCTGCCTATCTCTGGAACAGGGACCTCCCTTGGAACCAGGGCTTCTCGGATAACAACAGCCACCCCCCCACCCCTTCCCTGGGCTCGTGGCTGGTGCAACGCCCGAAAACCAGGGGGGCATAAATCAACTAGAGGGACTCCACCCTCTGGGCCCACCCAGGTCTCAGTGATACAGGCCAGATCCACGGCCTCCTCCTCGATTACCTCACGGAGGAGGGTTGCCTTATTAGCCACGGACCTGGCATTAAAGTACACCAGCCGGAGTCCAGGGGCCCTAGATCCTGGGTCCCCAGGGCATTGGGAAGAGGCATCGGGGGACGCCACTGCATAAAGACATCGGCGTGCTCCCTTAACTTGATCTGGCCCAGCCTCGTCGCGCCTGCCGAACCCAACCACCCTGGAAATCGTCGCTCCCACCCTGACCTCCGGGGTCTCACTGACCCCCGGCACCCCACCATGACCCGATCTGGGCTGCGCTGAGTCCCCTCCTTGCCACCCCCCTAACCCCCTTAAGAAATGGTCAAAAACAGAATCAATGAAACCCCACCAGCCCTCTTATTGCCCTTCCCAAGACCCTGATCCTTCCCCGCGCTGTACCATCTCTCAGGGTTCCATAACCCGTCCTTGAGATAGGCCATCGAGAGTCCAGGAGAGAAGGCACTCCCTTAAGGCCTGCAGCTCTGTCAAAGAATAGGTCCGGATCTTGTAATGATGGAGTATCTGGGGGGATAGTTCGTGGTTGAAAGCAAAGTCCGGCTATTGCTGATGTTAAAGATGTTAAAAATGGTAATAGCAGCACCCAATGGAGTCCAAAAACCGGCTACCGGGGGGTCCAAAGTCATATATCAGGACTGCCCTCTCACAAAAGTCCTATGGGAAGATGGTACAAACCCATGCTTGGGCCAGCCGCCACCACGCTCTCACTGCAGGGCTCTCCGAGAAGTCGATGAGGGCAGGTGACACAAGCCAGGCCGTATTAACAGGCGTCCCCGTGCTGCCCTCTCACCACAGCAAATCGGCGGGGGATACTCCAAAACCCCAGGCCAGCAACCATCAGGTGGAGAGGAAGAAGGGGAGGCATAGTTCACAGTCCGTGACCAGGCAAAGATGTAACAGGCCAAAGAAAACAAGGCAAGAATAAGGGAGCGGGGAAGGAGAGGCAAAGCCTCCGGCTCCTTGCCAAAAATGCCAGGAGGGACTGTTCACACACCAAATGGTGGGATAGCTGGTCAAGTTGATGGTACAAGGGGACCAAGACCGGCTGCAACCTCGGGCCAACACCACCTTCACCTCTAGGCCCAACGAGGCCATTCGCCGATCCGCTGTCCCCATCCTCACCATCTTGGTCAATGGCGGCGTTGTCATCCGCGCCCAGGTCACCCAGTTCTTAATGGCACCCTCACAGCCGCAGACAACTCGCCGCTGCCACCAGCTGCCGTGCTGCTGCTGTTGCTCCCCGCCATCACTGCTGCCACCAGCGACCTCGCAGACCCTTAAGATGAATGGGACCGCAGCGGGAAATGGGCGCCAGGGCGAAGACTGAGTCATGGGCGCTGGTGCTGATGTCCTCTGTGCCCATGCCACCCTCTTCCTGGGAATGCTCCCAGCACCGAAAACCTGTCGCCACTGCCACTGGCGATCTCACTGCTGCTCCCTTGCCGTCACTCGCCGGTGACTGTGGGCTTCCTGGGCAAGCAGGATGTGGCGAAACTCAGGCGCTGGGGCAAAGGCAATGCTCCCAGCACCAAAACCCCATCTCTACTGCCACCGGCGACCTCACTGCTGCTCCCCTACCGTCACCGCCGCCACCGGCGACTGTGGGTTCCCCAGAGCAAGCAGGACCATAGCAGAAGTCAGACACTAGGGGCCAAAACACTCCACTCTCGTTCACCACCTCCCTTCTCTCTGGCCATCAGCTGTCCCCACCTGCCAGCTGATCAGCTTCGCGGTCAGAACCCGCTGCTCAGAAACAGGCAGGTACGGCCACGCTGACACCCACCGGCTCACCAGGTCTTCAAATATCCGAACCTGGGGGTCGGGGGAAACAAAAACGCCTCCTCACCTCCTCACAGACCACTTTCAAACCACACCACCCCAGGACGCTACAAACAAGCGGCCATCTTTAGGGGCATGCGCAGTTAAATTATGCCTTCTCTCTGCTCCCAGTGATACCCAAACTGATCCGCAGGATGTTGGTGGAGTGAGCAGAGATTCTGTTGGTGGCTCCCTACTGGCCTCGCCAGCCGTGGTTCGTGGACCTGATGGACCTGTCCACAGAGTCGCCTTGGAGGATCCCGACATCGATGATCTCGCTGTCCCAGGGCCCAGTGCTTCACCCAGACCCTCAGTGGCTCAACCTAGCCGTATGGAGGTTGAGCGGTGACGTATGAGGAACGAGAACATTTCCAGTCAGGTCATACAGACTATACAAGCGGCTCAACGTCCGTCCACCAACCACATATACGAGGCTACTTGGTCGGCCTTCTGCCGATGGTGCATGAGTCATCAAACTCCCCCCACTGCTCTGTCTGTTGCCCAGATTCTGGAATTTCTACAGGAGGGCCTGAATAAAGGTCTCTCTCTGAATATGATGCGGTGGCAGGTAGCAGCTCTGGCATCTGTTATTTCCTGGGGGGGGGCTGGATTCCATTGCTCACCACCCCTGTATTCGAAGTTTTGTTCGGGGAGCTAGCAATTTGAGTCCACTGGTGGTCCATCGCTACCCGACCTGGGATCTTAACAAAGTCCTGAGGAACCTGACTACAGGTCCCTTTCAGCCGCTACGGACTACACCTACAAGATTTTTGACGTATAAGGTGGTGGTCTTAGTCGCCATCACATCCGCGAGATGCATCTGCGAACTGGCAGCATTGTCGGTGCGGAAGGACCTCTGCATCTTCCACGTCGATAGGGTGGTATTCAGGCCTGACCCTACTTTCACACCAAAGATTAATTCGGCTTTTCACAGGGCTCAAGAACTGGTCCTACCAAATTTTTGCCCATCTTCTGCCCACAGGCTCGAGCATAGATGGCACAGACTGGACGTCCGGTGGGCACTTCGTATTTATATCAAACGCACAGCGTCCTACAGGAAATTGGAGGCACTGTTCGTGTCATTCCAGCTGGCCACTCTGGGGTGTAAGGTATCCTCATCGACCATTGGATGTTGGTTGAAGGCTACAATTGCCAAATCTTATGACTCTCATGCCTTGCCAGTGCCCCACGGCATAACTGCTCATTCCACTAGGAATGTGGCTACGTCAGCTGCCTGGGCCACCTAGGCCTCGATGGACAAAACCTGTAGAGCTGCCACTTCTCCCTCTCCCTTTATTAGGAATTATAAGTTAGATGTTTTTGCCTCTGCTGAGGCTTCATTCGGGAGGAGGGTATTACAAAGGGTCCTTTCGGATCAGGAAGCGGACTTCAGACCAGATGGAGTCCCTCCCTTAGGCCAGTGACCAGCTTTGGTATGTCCCAATCCTGGATGCTTGGAGCAGCTCATGGGAGAAAGGGTGTTGGTACCTACCTGTTATGCCCGTTCTCTGTGAGCTGCGTAGAGCATCCAGCCCTGCCCTGTTTCTTTTCATTTTTCCATTTTTTTCTCCGTCTGGTGGGGATCTACTCTGGCCAGGGGTTGTTAGGATGTCGTGGTTTCATGGGGCATCCTCACTGTCTCACCTTCGCAAAACTGGGGATGCTGTGGTGGAGTCACGTGGAGGAGGAGGAGCATCCTCAAAGTTTAAGCGCAGCCTAACTAGAAGAGACTGAGCACTTCCCCAATCCTGGATGCTCTACACAGCTCACAGAGAACGGGTGTATCAGGTAGGTACCAACACCCTCTCTACTGTCAGAAAGGGGTTCCTTGATTCAGGAATGTGTGTCTCCTTCTGTATTGGCCTATGCTCCATCTGTGGCTGCTACGCATTCCTTGATTGGCAAACCAAGATAGAGTCTGATATGTCTGATGATGAGGGAGTTTCCCCTGAGATCCCAGTGTTCACAGGTTGTTTCAAGCATACATTATTCACCCCTTTGCTACTCAAAACCAGGAACACGGCCAATCTGAAGGATGCAGATGAGGAGGAGGCCGCTGCTCAGCCTCCCAAGGAGTGGGATGTTCTCTTGGACGAACCTACGGTGAGGAAGGAGGTGGTCCCATCTCCTAGGCTTTTCTGAAGGTCATTCAGAAGCAGCTGGAGTCTCCTACAGAGCCCAATCCCTTGTCTTCAGACTGCAGGTTTTTCAGTGTTGGTCCAGAGCTCACCAAGAGCCTTCAAGTGCCCATGGTGGATGCACCTGTTGCAACTTTGGCCTCAACCCTTCTGATCCAGAAGACATCCTCAATGCTGAGGAAAAGCAGATTGAACAGTCTCTCCAGAGATCACACCAAGCGGCTGCCTGGCCGGTCAAGGCATCTACAGCAGTCTCGTTCTTCACCAGAATGTCGCTAAAATGGTTGAAGCAACTACGAGAGAGAATTCCTGCAGCGGACAGCCATACCATCAGGATCTCAATATTATAGCGGCAACTGAATTCATAGCAGACGCCACTCTTCATGGAGCCAGGTTTGCCACCAAAGCTATTGCTTCTTCTGTGGCAGCCAGACGCATGTGTTGGTTGCATAATTGACAGGCTGATGGAAGGAGGAAGTAGAAGCTAGCATTGACCCCTGTGTGAGGGGACAAGCTTTTGGAGAAGCTTTAGAACCATTCCTGGTTGAAACCAAGGATAAGAGGAAGATGCTTCTATCACTATACAAGAGGTCAGAGAATCAACCTGCCCTTACTTTCAGACACCCATCTTTCTGGGTAGATTCTGGATCCAGCTTCCAGCATTCAGCCAAGACCCCCTATCAATGTCCTGAGCCTCCTCCAGATCATTCAGGCAAGGGCAGACAGCAATTCTCAGGCAAATGGCTCTTTAGAGGAAGAGGAAGTCACCCATTCCCTCGGCAATGCTAATGTCTCCCAGACTTTCCCCATTGGCGGATGGTTAGCTAGGTTCACTGACAAATGGGGAAAGATTACATCAGATGTCTGGGTGTTAAATACAGTAAGATTGGGTCTTTCACTAGAGTTTTACTCCACTCCTCCGAGGATTTTCATTTCCTGCCCTATTTCTTGGGATTAAGGTGAGAAGGGGGCTCATGGAATCAGCTATAGCACTTGCTGGAGCTCAGAGCCATCCAAAAGGGGATGGGGTTTTATTCCAGACTCTTTGTCAACCCCAAGGCCTCAGGGGTGGAGGGCAATTCTCAACTTGAAAAGGCTCAACAAATTTATAGTTTACAGGCATTTCAAAATGCATTCCCTCTAGTCCATTCTGGAGAGCATTAGGCAGGGGGACTTCCTCACTTCCATAGATTTGACGGAAGCTTATTTACACATTCCAATCTGTCATTCACATAGAAGTTTCTTAAGGTTTTGTTATCGGGGCAGCATTTGCAATAAAGGGCCCTTCCCTTTGGGTTATTGTCTGCCCCTAGAGTTTTCACCAAAGTTTTGGCTACCCTGGCAGTGCACCTATGTTTCTTCCCGATGCGTCTGCAATGTTATTTAGATGATATTTTAATACTATCCTCTTCCTTTCAAAGGGCTCAGAGGGACCTGCTTACTACTGCCTCGGTATTGCAGGATCTTGGTTTTTCTATAAATATTAAAAAGAGCCAGTTTAATCCTTCCACTAGTCTGCTTCATTTGGGTGCCACTGTTGACACCTGGGATTGTTAGGTTTTCCTTTCACAGGACAGGCAAGACAGCCTGCATATGCTGGTTAAGTGTATAATGAGAGAGAGCTCCGCTCCTTTAGCTAATCTCTCTCAACTTTTAGATAAGATGATTTCATGTATTGGTATTGTTCCCTGGACCAGGCTCCATGCCAGGGCCCTCCAGTGGTTTCTCTTGCCTCATCAGAAAGACAGTAAGAATCACTCCTTAATGAGGGCTAAGGTGCCTAAGCAGGCGTTGCATTCCTTTCTACGGTGGCTCTCCAGAGCCATTTCTAAGGGTCAGTCCTTCAAGGTGGAGGACAGACTCATTCGCACAACTGATGCCTCCTTATCAGGTTGGGGAGCTCATCTGGGCTCTCATAGGGCCCAGGCCATCTGGTCAACTGAGGAGCAAGCACACAACATCAGTTGGTTTGAGCTTAGAGCTGTCCATTTAGCCCTATGTCTCTGGCACCCATGTCCTCATCTTGACAGACAATGTAGCCACCAAGGCCCATATTAACAGACGGCGGCACCAGGTCCAAATCCGTTATGTTAGAAGCAGAGGCTTTGGGTAAATGGGTGAACAGTTCCTCCTGTCCATTCGGGCTGAGCATGTCTCTGGCTCGGATAATTTGCAGGCTGACTGGCTCAGCAGAGCTACTATTGACCACATGGAATGGAGGCTGCACCCTTCCCTAGGTTCCTGCAAATTACTCAGAGATTTTGATTTCCGGTGGTGGATTTGTTTGCCACCCCTCTCGATACTCAGCTACCTAGATTCTTTTCTAGATTTGGCTCCCAGGGGGCTGAAGGGACCAACACTCTCTGCTGTAGGTGGCCTCCAGGTTTATTATACGCCTTCCCTCCATTGCCTTTGCTGTCAGCTGTGGTACAAAAAAAATTGGCTGAAAGAGTGGAAATTATTTTAGTGGCCCCTTATTGGCCTCAGCACCCTTGGTTTGCAGACTTAATGGGTCCCTCAGTAGTTCATCCTTGATGGATTCCTAAAGATACCTCTCTCCTTCAGGGGTCCCTGATCCATCCAGAGCCCCAGTGGCTACAACTGACAATTTGGCGATTGAGTGGAGCATGTTAAAATGTGCCTATCTTTCTAATGAAATGATCCAAACCATTCAGGTCTCCAGGAGACCTTCCACCATCCGCATCTATCTGCTACCTGGGAAGCATTTTCTCATTGGTGCTCCAAATCAAACATCTAGCCTTTAGAGGCCTCTTTAGCAAACATTTTGGAATTTTTACAGTCTGGACTGGATAGGGGCCTTTCTCCCAACACCTTTTGTCATCAGGTGGTGGCTGTTTCTTTGGTGTTGATTGTGGAAAATTGGAGTCCTTAGCACATCATCCTACAGTCCGTAGGTTCCTCAGAGGGGCAACCAATCTTCGCCCTCCTGTAGTACACAGGTATCCTATGTGGGATTTGTTTAAGATGCTTCAGTCCCTGACTAAGGCTCCATTTGTGCCTTTAAGATTGGCCAACCTGCATCTACTTACTCTGAAGGTAGCCTTCTTGGTGGCAATCACTTCAGCCAGAAGAGTATTGGAGTTAGTCGCTCTCTCAGTTCACCCAGATCTCTGTATCTTTCATCCTCACCGGGTTGTTTTGAGGTTGGATCCAGCATTTATCCCCAAGGTCGACTCCTTGTTCCACGGGTCTCAAGAAGTGGTTCTTCCAGATTTCTGCCCGAAGCCAGTTCATGATTTAGAAAAAGCTTGGTACACCTTAGATGTGCGTAGGGCACTGAAGGTCTATATCAAAAGGACGTTTGACTTCTGCAGAATGGAATCCCTTTTTTCCAACCTGCTACGTTGGGGGGAAAAGTAACTCCATCCACAGTCAGCAGGTGGATTAAGTCTTGTATATCCAGAGCATACTCTAGTCATTTCCTCCTGGTACCCAGAGGTATTATGTCTCATTCCACTTGCAGTGCGGCAACAATGGCTGCCTGGGCAATGCAGACATCCATTGAAGAGGTCTGCAAGGCAGCCACATGGACATCACCATCTCCTTTCATTTACCACTATCATCTGGACGCCTTTGTTTTAGCAGATGCTGCATTTGGCAGAAGGGTTCTGCAGAGAGTTGTCACAGAGCATGGGAACCAGGACCAGTCTTAAACTCCCCCAAGGACAATCCAGCTTTGGTATGTCCCACTCCTGATTTGTTGCAGCCTTACAAGGGAGAATGGGTATTGTCTTACCTGAATGCCTGTTCTCTTTGTAGGCAAGGCAGGTCAGCCCCACCCTGATGGAACTGGTCCATACTGTGGACTGATGGGAGGGAGACTCTATTTGTCTTTTTCAGAGGCAGTCCTGTCTGTTGTGATGGCTTTGCCAAAGCTGGGAGGAGCCACCCAGAGTGGACAGAGCTAGGCTAATCAGCCTTTTAGACAGACTCAGTCCAAGCAGCTAGGGCAAGAACAACCCACTCCTGACCTGCCTCACCTACAAGGAGAAATGGTGTTCAGCAGTGGTGGGATTCAAATTTTTTTACTATTGGTTCTGTGGGTGTGGCTTGGTGGGCATGGCAGGGAAGGATACTGTAAAATCTCCATTCCCTCCCCACTCCTGGGGGAAGGTTACCACCGGTTCTCCGAACTACTCAAAATTTCCGCTACCGGTTCTCCAGAACTGGTCAGAACCTGCTGAATACTGCCTCTGGTGTTCAGGTAAAACAACACCCATTTTATGCATGACCATTGCTGAATTTGGCAATTTAAATTCAGTTAATACTAGATGCTATATCACTTTCATGAATTAGTGATTCATGCTCCCTCTGCTGGTTCTTTCACAATTCATAATGATACACAGTGATGAGACTCTATAGTTTTGGAGCTTTGATGGCAGCAAGGCAGTTGAAGTGCTTTAGTTAACTGTTGAAATATATTTCTTCAAGCTTACTGAGAAGTTAACAAATTAGGATACTTATTTGAGGATACCACCATTTTTGTTCATTTCAATAATTTAGTTTGTTTCAAAACATCTACATGTGCTCTTAATCTTCAAGAAGTTAGAAGCCAAACCAACTTGGCATGAAAACATAGTTTTTATTACCAGTTTATGTATTTGATAAACTAAAAATACTATATATTCTATTTCTAAATTTCAGGCAGATACAGCCAAATTATGGCAGTCACCATAATAATTTTTGGGGTATCAAGGATTCCTGACATTTACAAATACAGGAGAAGTTATTGTATTAGGTTATTAAAATAAGAAGAAATATATATATTTGTATGCACATGTAGTGTAAAAGAATGAGATGGGAAAGTAAGCTGGGTAAGAGAGGCAGCTGAAACAGAAAGGAGTAGCATGAGGGTTAGGTGATGGAATGAGGAGATGTGATAAATATGATACTGATTTGAGAAAGGCAAATGCATAATTTTCCTAGCTTCCTTCTCACAGATTGTCAGGTACAAAAAAACAGGTTTGCATATGAAGGTTTAATTTAACTGATTTATTGCTAAAAAACCTATGCATAGGAATCTTTCAAGTAATGATCAGTACCTGGTTATAATTAGGTAATGATAAAGGCAATCGAGGAAGGTTGGACTTCGTTTGTTTGTAATGATTCTAGGCAGGGATGTGATCCGACCGGTATAACTACTGGTTCTGTCGCTCTGCGTTGTGCGTGCGCGAGTCGCACGAGTGCAATTTACGACCTGCTGAGCTGCCCAGACAGCTGAGCAGCACTGCGTGCAAGTGTGCAGCAGTTGGAAAAGCCCTTTTTTCCTGCTTTTTCAACCGCAGCTGTGTTGTGCAAAGCAGCTGCGGTTGAAACGCAGGAAATAAAGGTCAGGTAAGAGCCTGGGAGGGTGGGTGGGCCAGAACAGCAGCAAACATAGAACCGGTTCCATGTATGCTCTCTGTTTGCTGCTCTTCAGAGCAACTGGTTCTACAGAAGTGACAGAACCGGTAGAATCCCACTCCTGATTCTAGGCTTATTTCTCTTTTTAATCTTCCCCTATTCTAGTTTATTCCTCCTAAATATGTAATCTAAATTTCAACTCTCTATCTCATCTAATTTTTTCTAAACCTAAATATTTGGTTAATTGGTCCAACTATCTACTGGATTTACTACATATCAGTAAGCAAGAAGAAAAAAATTGGTGCTATTATAAGTAAAAGGTTAATGTTATACCTTTCTCTTATTACTATCATTTTCAGCATTTGCTTTCAATCTTCTGCTGTGGAAGGCAGAAAAGATGTTGGGGTGGGGGAGATAATGGCTTATTAATAGAGTGTGCCTGTAGTCTCTATTAATAGGACATTATCCTATAATAGTTATTTTCCTATATGATCTTGAAAGTTGACCCAATCTGTGATTTTTCCTCAAGTGAAGTGTCTGCCCAGAATTACAGCAATTCCATGCATACATGTTGTTGTTTGTTGTTTAGGTGCCCCATTTCTCATAAATACCCTGGTCTAACATGGTGTCCTCTAGATTTATTGGGATATATTTTCCATCATTGTGACCAACATTGCCATAGCCTAAATTAATGCCTATGTAAATAATTTAAATTCAAGCTACATTTTATTTTATAATATCGTAAGATTATATATTAAAACAATAAATATTTTAATATACCATCTTACATACCCATTACAACAAAACTTCATAGTAGCATTAGAGCAGCAAGATGCAAAAGAACAGAGCCTTTTAATTCCTTTATAGTTTAACTCTTAGAAAACACCAAGTAAAGGCCAGTTTCCCTCAAATTAAATCCCACCCCAAATTATTATGACCATATTTGTACAGTTGTTTGTTACAATTATTAATGTACATATTAATCTTCAAAAACACATACAGAGAATATTTTTAATTAAGAAATGTGTAGCCCTTTCATGAAAATATCACAGGATGATTTAACAGCCTTTCAGAACAAAACACTATGTTTATAGCAAGTTCTGAGTCATGCAACTATAATTCCATTCAGAACAAAAAGAAATTAAAGCATTTCAGTTTGTACTTAGGTATTTTTAATTTTGTCTGTCATTCTGATAATTATTACTAGTATTATTTACAATGTTACTGCTAGTTTTATTTACTTTTATTTATTCTCAGCATGATTTTGTTGTTGATTTTATTATTTGACTGGTTATGACAACATTTAAAATTTGACAAAGCAACAGAAAACTATTTTTATACTTAGAAAAAGGTTAACTGCTTTCAGAGTACTGTTCTCATATGTATTAACCAATTATTCATCCATTAGTACTTGACTTTGGTTATCAGTACTGGCTGCAGCTAGGAAAAAAGCATTTGAAAAGAACTACTAGTTTTCCATCTCTAGGACTTTGACATTTACAATAATGCTAGCAATTTAATAAAGAGACATAAAGTCTAATAAGGTAAGTTGAGGCAGGACAGGGCAGTTAAGTACTGTAAAAGCAAAAGTCCTGTTATCAAAATCAGTTGAAAGCAGCATGATAGACAGTTTTAACTGTGTCTTGTTGCCTAAAAGACTCCTTTAACAACGAAATTAAGAGGATGGTGTCTCAGCAGTAGCTAAAACTAACTGTTGGATAATTGCATTTGGCACAGAGCACCAGATCAAACACAAAGGGTAGGGACCTAGCATGTATGCAACACATTCCTGGTATACATGAAGACTTGAGCTGTTGCAAAAGGGACAATTCCAGAGGTTGACCTGGAATTTGTCAAATGTAAAGGAAGGAAGTTCCTATATAGCACCAAACTTAGTACTACCCTGAAAGATTTCCTGTTAGAAGGATAAATAGTATATCACTTCTTTTGTACTAAGCACATTACTTTGTTATAAGAGAACAAAGTCTAGTGATGACCTTTTAGAGAAAAGGGTATTACATTACATGCTAGTTCTTCAACCTATGCAATTGTTTTCTTCAATATGTATCTACTTTCAATACGTATCTTATTTATTGGGGAAAAAAATCTTGTACCGACCTTGAACATTTAAGCCTGTAAGGCTGAATATAGTAAATAGTTTCTTGTTGGATGGCCTTCTGAAACAAGTAGAATGACTTATTATTTTGATATATTGCAACTCACTATGCTGACTATTTCCATTTTAAAGTGTTGGGTTTAAAAACTCCTATGATTTTTACTCAGGAATAAGTCCCTCTGTTTTAACTAGAGTTTGTTACCCATTGTGTGT
This sequence comes from Naja naja, assembly GCA_009733165.1. Taxonomy (NCBI): domain Eukaryota; kingdom Metazoa; phylum Chordata; class Lepidosauria; order Squamata; family Elapidae; genus Naja; species Naja naja. The sequence continues at coordinate 73,623,201 of CM019149.1, forward strand.
ATTGGATTGCTGCCTAGAGTTTGAAATAACATTCATTTTATATTGCTTTCAGTGATGTAAGAGTTTTGATTGTTCATACAGCCTTATTGTGTTCTTTTTAAAGAACAGGGTATCATTTTAGTGGGCATCAACTGTATGGAAATGCAATTATGCCAAAATGTGAACAGAAAAAAGATACAGCAAAATATCATATAGTATCTATACAAATATAACAGTAATCTCAATTCTTTGAAATTTTCTCCAAAAGAAATTCAAGTTGAATCCTTTAAAATTATTATTATTGTTGTTGTTATTTAAGATTTAGTCTTCAATTTGATTCACAGTCTGGGACTGTTGTTATTATTATTATTAGTAGTTAATCTTTAGTGAGATTCACAGCCTTTGGGGCTGGTTGGTAGGTCAACAGCTCAAGTCCTATGACCAAGGACCTAGGAACTGTTAAGGTAGTATCGGAGGATATAAGCTGTTCCAGGTAGGGTGATTTTTTGTAGAATCAGGGTATTCAAGTCTGATAAATTCAGAATTTCCAAATAGCAAGGTAGCCCTTTAGGTATTGCTCTGAGGGCTCCAATTACAGTTGGGATAACACACAATTCCTTTTTCCAACTTCAATTTTTAAGTCCCGATACTTTGTGATTTTTTTCTTGCTGCGTATCTTCAATTCATGTATCACCAGGTATTGCAATGTCAATGAAGCAACCCTTTTTCTTTTCAACTATTGTTATGTCAGGTTTGTTGTGGACCAAGTGACTGTCAGTCTGAATTCTGAAGTCCCACAAGATCTTGACTTTTTCATTCTCCAGAACCTTCTCAACCTGATGTTCCCAGTAGTTGTTACTATACTCAAATCCAAACTTTTGGCACAGTTTCCAATGAATAATTTTAGCAACTCGGTTATGGTGTTCTAGGTAGTCAGTTTGTGAAATTTTGCTGCACCCACTGATTAAATGGTCAACTGTTTCATCTTTCTCATTATAGAGGCAACATTTGCTGTTGGTGGTGACATGCTGTATCTTTGCCTTCATGCAATTTGTGGCTAAGGCTTCTTCTTGAGCAGCCAAAATAATAATAATAGTAATAGTAACAACAACAACAACAATAATAATAATAATATTAACAGGAAAAGAAGGAGTGAACAAAACAAAAAATGCAAAAGAGGAAAAATGCTGAATGAAAAATAAATCTGAAACATTAACTTTTATGGTGTTTATTTTCTAAAGTGATGGATTAACTTATCTGCAGTTAATATATTTCATTATGAATGGCAAGCCAATATGAAATATCAAAAAATAGTGTCTGAAGGAAATAATGATATTTCTTCAGATTTACTGACAAGAGAATGCTGTGTATCTTCATTGATCTTTATCCTTCTAGAAATGATAAAGGTATGGTTTTTAAATTAAAATTAAAAACAAAACAATTTCTTTCCCATTTCACATTCCTGTGTGTAATAACTGAATCTTTTCCTAAATGTCTGGAAGCATGTGGAATGCAGAAAGTATCTTTTAACATTAGCAGAGCATTGAAGGGCTTGAGTTTCCTATACTGTAATATTCTGACAAAAATATGGGAATAATGCATAAAATAAAAAGAACTTTTAATCATTCACTTTCACAGCTGGCAATCAATTCCAGCCTCCTAGAATTATAAAGGGTGCAAGAATAGAATATTATTTTAAAAGTGTTCTGAATTTAAACATTTCAAACCCCAAAAAAGATTGTTATTGGAAGTGTTTGGACCATGAAATACATACCCCTTATGATAATGTCAGAATAGGAGCGGAACTTAATAGGAAAAGTGTTTTTCAGGCTTGTAACATTCAAACTGAAAACATTTTTCACAGTTTTTCATATTTGGTGCATAGCTGAGAATCAATAACTTAAAAAAAACAAAATGTCTCCCAGATATGGATACTGGAACTTTTAAAATTTTGTTTGACACATCTACAAAAATGAGGTACATCTAAAATAGCAATATTTGTTGAATTTCCTATTGCATGGGTAACCTACAGATTCATCAATATTTATGCTGTTTTAAATAATATTAATGCTGTAACAAGCTAAGTGAAAGTATTGAATAAAAGAGAATATAGCTCAGTAGTGCTCTCTGATCGTTTGCTTGCAGATGTTTCATTACCAAACTATATAGCATCATCACTGCTGTATTGAATCCAGTGTAATAAATTTGTGTGTGTGTGTGTTGTATTGATTTAAACAATTCTCATTTAAATTACTTCCTTAAATTATATAGAATTATAGAATAGATTACTATTAGATTTAGGTTCACTTTCAAGCATTGCAGTGTCAAGGTCTTTTGAGGGTTTGGAAGTTAATCCAAGAGTATACAGAGCAAACTTGTGAATTTTCTCTATCTTTTTATTAGCAAGTTGAAATAAGACATTTTCAGGAAAGTTAAACAATTTAGGCAGTACTTTGTTAAAGAAAATAAACAAGCAAGATTCTTTTTCAAATTCTTCTATCTTCCTGAATATTTTTGATAAACGTCCATGATGTAATAAAACATAGGCATGATTTACATTCATCTAATCAAGCGATATATATGTGCAGCCTATAAGGTTGATTAAATGAGTGCAGTGCTGTTTCTAGATTCCTCCTTTGAGTTCAATAAAGGGAATCATTATTCTGGCTGTCATTTCTCTTGGGCTGGAAAGATACGCCCTTTCTCTCTCTCTCTCTCTCCCTCTCCAGTTTCCCATAGAAGTTAGTTACTACTACACTGTATTAAATTGGGTATTAATATGGGTTGGTATTCATCTTCCTCTTTCTGATTTTGAGCCATTACAGTATCAAATCCGCAGTCTCCAATGATCTTCTCTGATATCTGCCCTGTAAGCCGTCATTTTTCAGGATTACAAGACTGCCCAGCCCACTTCAAAATCTCTAGCTAATCTATTTTTCAGTCTTCAGAATTTCTTTAAGACTCCCATTTTTGTTTCCTCTTTACCTATTTGTCATCTAGTCACTAGATGTCACAATGACCATCTAGTCCATGGGAGTCAAACTTGCTGCATCACGTTGCCGTCACGTGATGTTTTGTGATGTTTTTCCCCTTCGTGGAGCTGGGGTCGGCGTGGCCTGCGCATGGCACATCCAGCCCATGGGCCACCAGTTTAACTCCCCTGATCTAGTCCAACCCTTCATAATGGGGACTATCCAGCATCTTCTTAAAAACCTCCATAGAGGGAAAACCTACAATCTCCATAGGTAGATTTTCCACTTTTGTAGAGATCTTACCATCAAGAAGGTTTCCTTTCCTTTTTTTTTTGCATTTATATGCCACCCTTCTCCGGAGACTCAGGGCGGCTTACAATTTTTTGGAGCACAACCCAATGCGCTCAGCAATAGCCTTCATTCCATTGTATATGCCTGCTCATTACTAGGGCTTTTTGGCCGCCCAAGCGGCATTTTTACAGTCAGCTTATTGCCCCCAATAATCTTGGGTCCTCAATTTGCCTACCCTGAGAGGATGGAAGGCTGAGTCAGCCTTGAGCCTGGTGGGATTCAAGCCTGCACTAATTGCAGGCAGCTGGAACTAAGTGCTAGACGTTTAACAGCCTGCACCACCAAGGCTCTTTTAAACCTGATGTCATAGGTACAACTTAATGCTTTTATTTCTGTTCTTATTTCTATGAAAAGTGATTTACTGACATCTTCCCTGGATCTTTTCTTAAAGTTCTGAACATGGCTAAGTGTTTTTGTTTTCAAACTGAATATCTCAAGTTCTTCCAGCTTGTCCTTAGAGGAAATGTCCTCAAGTGCCTGATTTATCCTTATAACACTCCTCTATACCTATTCTAATCTGTCACTATCCTTCTGGAATTGTGCCCAGAATCATACAAAGTTCTCAGGTGCATGTGGATTCACTAGTGCAATTAAAGGCCAATAAGAATTTGATGCTTCTTTAATTTGATGATTCTTCTAATGCAGTTCAGAATTCTAATGGTAGACCCACATTGCTAACTCCTGTTCAGCATGTTAATGATTTCTGTTAATGACTACATCAAAGTTCTTCTTGATGTTGTTTTTTCAAGACATGTATTTCCTTATATGTACATTCTACATGTTTTTGTTTCTAAACATAATACTGTCAATTAAAAATACTTCTTTGGTCTTTTTAGTTGCCAGCAGAAAGGGAGGGGGGAAAGCAGTTCATTCCTTAATTGCTTGAGATAATCACTTTGGCAACCGAAGCTTCTGGTGCACAAAATTATTACTGGAGAGCATGATTGATGACTCTTGGCTATGGATGTGTCTCATTGAAACCAGAAAATAAAATACAACCTGAATAGTCAAGACCTTGTTGATGATCCAAACTCTGTCAAGGACCTTGGAATACTCATCTCTAAGATCTAACTGCTAGAGCCCACTGTAACTACAGTACATAGCCAAAAAGGCATTAAAAGTTGTTAACCTAATCCTATGTAGCTTTTTCTCTGGTAATATCACACTACTAACTAGGGCATACAAAACATTTGGTAGACCAATACTCGAATACAGCTCATCAGTCTGGAACCCACTTCACGTATCTGATATTAACACAGTTGAGAAAGTCCAGAAATATTTCACAAGAAGAGTTCTACACTCCTCTACTCATTGCAGAATACCTTATGCCACCAGACTTGAAATTCTAGACCTAGAAAACCTAGAACTACTCCACCTTCGGTCCGATCTTAGTATATAAAATCATACATTTCAATGTCCTTCTGGTCAATGAATACTTCCGCTTCAACCATAACAATACAAGAGCACACAATAGATACAAACTCAAGGTAAACCGCACCAAACTTGATTGCAGGAAATACGACTTCAGCAGCAGAGTGATCAATGTCTGGAATACTGTACCTGACTCTGTGGTTTCTCCCCCAAACCCCAAAAATTTTAACCTTAGACTGTCTATTGTTGACCTCACCCCTTTCCTAAGAGGTCTGTAGGGGGCATGCATAAGTGCACTAATGTGCCTATCGTCCCTGTCCTATTGTTTCTTTTATTTTTCTTATATGTATTCATTTCATGTATTCATAACTATGTTTATCCTTATCCTTATTATCTTGTAAGCGTTTGACAAAATAAATAAATAAAAATAAATAAATTGAAGACTATACATCCAGGGGGTGGAGGGAAGACCAGGGTCAAGGGTAAAATGAATGATGTGTCAGAGTCAGCTGCAGTCGGGAAACACCATGTCAACTCCTAATAAATCATTCTGTTTTACTCAGAGAGATTCAGCTAGAGACTTATGATTTGAATGGGGGTGCATGTCAGAGTCCTAACAAATACCTTGTATTTCTCTCTTTTATAAGACACTTTATTCCTCTCAGTCCAATCTTCCAACTTATCCTGATTTGACTGTAATCACAGTATGTCTTCACAGTGTTGTCCAGATCTGACACAACCAACTCCCCCAGTTTGATAAGCAGTCAATCCCTTCATCTATGTCATTAATTAAGATTATTAATAATACTATCCCCCTAACATTTGTATTATCATTTTATCATTTTGTAAGCCATTCACATTCACTGCAACAGTAACACAAATGATATATAAATTAAATAAATAAATGTGCAGACAACAAATAAAATGACGAACTCCTATGGAACCTCACTTGCTGGTTATTGCTTTCCAGTTTGGTAAACAGCTATTAATGCAGTTGTAGATCTTGAGACCAACTTATTTTGTTGCCATTGAAATTATATTTTAAAAATTCATCGTGACAATGTTCTACAATCTTTTTCAAAAAAAAAATGATTAAATGGGGGGAGATTATATCCACAATATTCCCTTTGTCTTCTAATGTAGTTTGCATGTCAAAGAAGAAAATTTGACTTACCTTATTTATTTTTGACAAAGTCATTTTGACTCTCGTCAATCATTACACTGCTTTCCAGTTGCTTAAAAACAGGCTGTTTATTTTCTGGTCTAACATTTTCCAGGGAATGATATCAGAGTCATTGGTCAATAATTATTGGGATCTCCCACTGTTTTGCCTTGAACAGGGAAACCACATTTCTTCAGATGTTTGATATCTCTCCAGTTTCTTAGGACTCTCTAAAGATGGTTGACAGATTACTTTCAGAATTCTTGGGTGGTTGGGGAAATGAAGGTGCATTCATCAACTTGACATCTCCCAGTTAGTATAATAATGACAAAACACTAGTAGAATAGATTAGGACACCAGGAGCTTTATTCTAGTATTAATATATTGCATTCAGTGATAAATTATTTAGTTCATTTCACAAAATCAATGCTAATAGACGTAATACACACACACACACACACACACACACACACACACATACATATATGCAGGTCTTGGTGTATTCGGGTCTTATCCCGTGTAAGATTGAGAGTATCTTGGAGATGTTTCAATGAGATCCCACTTGCCATCTTCAGGCTGGTGTTTTCGGCTTTGTGCTTGTGCCAGCACTTTTTTCTGTGTTGTTATAACTTCGAACGGCCACTAAATGAACTCTCCTATAGTGGAAATAACAAATGCCATCTCTGTTTTCCTATTTATTTGGGCAAATCTGCTACAAAATATAATGTTCCCCAGAACATCCAGTAAGTATCCTATCCATTACCCATTTTATGGACTTGCCCACAGATATGCCAGAAAAGAATATAGCATATATACTATTAGTACTGACTTATTATTTCTTGAATTAGAAAAAAGCAGGTAGAGTATCCATATCATAGCATAGTGATGGCTATTTTCAAATCATCAAAACATTATTAAAAATGGATTTTCTGCCCTTGCATCCTAAATTCCCTACATGCTATTAGTCTATGAGTCAAGGACAATAGGCTTGGTGAATTTATGTCATGATTTATCTCATGAGTCTACCTTTATTTTGTGAACTACTGTGAAACTAACAGAACTATAAATGCTGTTTGATATAGGACACTGACTGTCAGCTGTACATAGCTACATACCTGTTGATACTATGAATAAAGCTTGCAGGACACAATAGGTCCTATCAGGGACTAATTAATATAACCTGGAGCAATTTAGATACTGTGAACAATAGAATAAGACTACTAAAAAATAGAACCTTGAAAAGACTGCTTGGACTTAACAGTCCTTTAAATAGAAGTCTTGTTTTGAGGAAGCTTGGTTTGAACTGAAGGTTGCTTAGGAAATCCATATTAGATTTCTTTCTTTATTCATCTGAGACACGCAGTGCTGCTGCAAGAATAAAACTAAGCATGTAGCTATGAAAAGGTAGACAATAAATCATTGTTGTTCTACACAATGGAGTAGATACTTTATGCTATTTAAGTCTGAAGGACTGAAGATAATGCACCTGCAGTTCATCAAAAGAAAAATGAAAATTTAAAAACTATGAACTGTACCTTGATTTATTGCATCCCATTTCATTTGACTGTGAAAGAACAGAGAATTCGTTAGAACTTACTGGAAGGTTGAAATTTAATAGAAAGAATGTTAAGTTACATTATTGTTGCTTAGCAATTACACAAGATTAAATGCATCTGTCATTTATTACTTTCCTCACAAGCCTTTTATAATATAGTATTCTAATAAAAAGAAAAAAGTTTTATTTTAATAGTCATAAAAACAAAACGTGATTTGGTCTATCTTCAGTATCTAAAACTTGCATTAACTTCAATTATCTTGCCTATACATTGGTGACAATGTAAGCTACAAAAGTTTCTGACATTTTTCTTTAAGAGTAAATTGTTACAGGATCTAACCTAATTTTCTGATATTAGTTTTTAAAGAGAGGGTGTCTTAAGAATCTAACCTTAGAAATTAGAGATGTGGTATAACATAAAGAAATAAACATATGTGGGTGGGGTTGTTTGTCTGATTTTGTGCCAAGATTATGACATTTGGAATGTGTACATTTAAGTTTTGATTACCTATAGAAACTTCCCTGAAAGGTATCAGATAGTCATTGCACTTTGCTAAATGAAAATATCTTCAACCGCATTTATCTTTTGTGAGTGTGGGAAGATTGCTAAACCAATCTGGTTTTGTACTTGATGAAAAAGAACAAAATGTATTTATCTAGCCTACTTGAGTTTTTGTTGTGGCCCGACAACAAAAGCAGAGCTGGCAGCAGATTCAGACAGATCTGAGGCTCGGGAGGAGCATGGGACAGTCCTGGAGCCTGACAAGTGCTCTGTATCAGAGGCAGAGACGGGGCCAGGGACGTCTGACCCCAGCTGCCTTCAGAGTCAGACATCAGTGAGACAGAAGAACAGCTAGAGCCTGTTCCCAGTGTGCACATGCACAGAATTGCCAGACGAACAGTGAGGAACAAGGGCTGACTTGGGAGTAAAGCCACAGGTGGACAGTGAATAGCCCCTTCTCTAGAGTATAAAAGAGAAGTGAAAGAGGAGTGGGGCTTTGCAGGAAACAATTAGTTCACTCTGACATGCTTGCCAAGTATTGCGGTGTCTGAAAGATATAGGCCTAGCCCCTCTCCAAGCCTGATAAAGGTTTGTAATTGGAAACTACCATGAAAGACTGTTGGCCGGGACTTTATTGGAGAGGAAATTCATTGTAAATAAAATAAAAGGGATTTATCGGGATGAGGACTCAGCTTTGTGCTGTTGGGGGAAGCCTAGGTCAGAACAGTTTTATATAATTACTGATAGATTGGGACTACACCAGATGGGGAGAGGAAGGTGACCTGCGTCCCTCTTTACACACAACACAAATGACCAGATAAAACAGCTTATTTTATAGTGAAATTTTTATTTCTGTCTTAATAAGAGGAAAGATCAAAATACCTTCCACCCTAGCATGTGTATGATCTTAATCTGAAAAGTCTCCCTGGAATAGTGATTTATTCTTTTGAAAAGTTAAATGCAGTTTACACAAGCCAGTCTCTTATTTCCTTATTTCCAGAGGTGGTATACAGCAGGTTCTAACCAGTTCTGTAGAACCAGTAGTGGAAATTTTGAGTAGTTTGGAGAACTGACAAATATCACCACTGATTGGCCCCACCCCCATCTATTCTCTGCCTCCTGAGTCCCAGCTGATTGGCTGGGTCTTCTTTTGTTGCCCTGCACAGGAGAACGGAGCTGGAAAGCAGGTTAGTGGGGTGGGGAGGGAATGGAGATTCTGCCACACCCACAAAGCCACACCATGCCCAAAAAGCCACGCCCACAGAACTGGTAGTTCAGAACCACTGCTTATTTCATATTTACTCAGAAATCATACTGATAAGCTATTGTTCATGATGGTAAAATGGGATTTGTTGTGATATTCCATATGATATTTATAACATTTGTTAAGATATTTTATTTATTTAGAATTACAGAGACGCTACAAATACATAGTTTATGAAGGATTTACTGGAATGCCTGGTGCATGTGTGGTTGTTTCCTGTTAACTTCCAGATTTCAGTGTATTTATTAATATGCTTCCTTATAAAATTTCCATCTTCAAATTGCTTTGAGTAGATTAGTAATAAATAAGAAAATAAAATATATAGTAATTATTTGCTGCATTGACACTTTTACTGTTTCTAGTAAATAAGATGGATTCAACTAGCTCTGATTCATAATACGTTTTATTTATTAGATTTGTAAAGCTGCCCAATTTGGAACAACTCCTGGTTGCATACAGTAGTAAAAACAGATTAAAAACAGCAAATGCGTTGATAATAACACAAAAGAATTAAAATACCTCGCATAGGCAAGAGTACTCTGAAAAATCCCACCATTTTTAATTTATGAAGACTCATTTTTTAAAAATTCTTTGCATTTTGTCTTTTATTTAATGGGGTTCTTTTTATTTCATTTTAGGACTTGTGTACAGAACATTTTAGGTCACATTTATGCAGAAATGTTGAAAGTTCAAAAGGCTTCATAAACTTTTAACCATTGCTGAATATATAGATAGATTAAAATATAACTCATTTTGATATAAGCATATCAAAATGAGTTATAGGTATGTCAATAAGTATTGTGTAAGGAACATCAGTACAGAATATGGGCTAGTTGAAATGGCAATCCGACAGAAGCTTGTGGAAAATAAGGGGGAGTATTCCAGATCCAGATTGATAGGCAGGTACTGACTGGCCAATCAACCAGACAAAGATTAGAAGACAGTGGTGATGATAGATATAGTGGTGCCAAGTGAGAGCAACATTAGGAAGAAAGAGTATGAGAAACTGGAGAAGTATCAAGTCATCAAGAAGAACTGGAGAAGATATGGAAAATAAAGGCCAAACAGGTGGCAGTAGAAGTAGGAGCTCTCAAAGCTGTGACTTGTAAGCCGGGAGAGTGGCTCCAACAGATCCCAGGAACAATATCAGAGCTCTCTCCAAGAACAACTAAGATCCTGTACAGAACCCTCAAACTCCTAAGCCTGTGGTAGAGGATCTGAGATTAAAGAAGACATAGATCACCCATAAGAGTGAAAAGGGAATTTTAATGTTATACTGGCACACACACATACATACACACAAACACACTAGTGGTATAGTGAGACTACACTTGAAATACTGTGTCCAATTCTGATCACAAAAAAGATGCTGGTATCCTAGAAAAAGTACAGAGAAGAGCAACAAAGATGATAAGGGGTCTGAAGGCTAAACCATATGAAAAACAGTTGAAGGAGCTAGGCATGTCTAGTCTGAAGGAGCTAGTCATGTCTGATGAAGAGGAAGACTAGGAGTGACATAACAATCTTCCAGTATTTGAAGGGCTCTCATAGAGAGGAAGGGATTGACATATTCTCCAAAGCACCTGAGTATAGGACAAGAAGTAACAGTGGATGGTCATTAAAGAAAGATTTAACTTAGAACTAGAGAAATTTCCTGACAGTGAGAATCGGTAGAATGGTTTACCCCTGGAAGCTGTGGATAGTCCATCACTGGAGGTTTTCAAGAAGGGATTGGGGAACTATTTGTCTGGAATTATATATAAGGTCTTCTGCTTAAGCAAGGGGTTTAGACTAGAAGACCTCTAAGGTCCCTTCCAACCCTATTATATACTGAATATATACATATATACATACACGTTCTATATATATACATATATGCATATTGTACATACATATATAGAATAAGGGTTGGAAGGGTCCTTCTAGTCCCCTTTCCCTCTCCCCCCCCACAGAGATGTAACTCTATAATGACTGTATATAAGGATCAAATCATGTGGTAAGGAACAATTTGTTCTTTTACCCAAACTGTTATTTACATGTTTGCTTACCTACGCTGTTGCTAGGTAAGTAATATAATCAGTAATATAAACAGATAATTTGTATCCAGAGCAATTTGTTTACCTTTTGACTTCTCAGTCCATCAAAAGATAATTACTTTCTTCCTGTTTATTCATACTTTATTATAACACTGATTGAGTCTTTCCTGACAAGCAATGATTACCTGGATTTGCTATCTATAACTGGCCTTCATGTTTTGAAGAAAGTCGTTAATAAAATACAAACACCATACTGGCTGTGTATAATTTAATAACTATATTTATCATGAGATCCAAACTGCAATTTTGACATGCAAATTTATATTGCTGTGTATCACAAAAGGTTCACATTATGATGTATCAGTAACAAAGTTGACAAAACAAATTATTCACAAAGAGTTAATTGAGAGGTATCAGATGGTATTCTAATATTAGATTAAAAGTAATAAGCATTTTCAACATTACTGTAAGAATAACTGCAAAGCTCACTATTTAAAAATTATATATAACAGTTAACAGATAATCAGAGTTGGAAGGGACTTTATAGGTCATCTATTCCAACCCCCCGCCCAAGCGGGAGACCCTACACCATTTCTGACAATGGCAGTCCAATCTCTTCTTGAAGGTTTCAAGTAATGGCACTCCCACAACTTCCGAGGTAATACTGGGGCTGGTGGCTACTGAGATTAGAAAAAGAGAAGGGATTCTGTTTTTTCCACTTGTGAAAAATCCATTGGAGGATCATTGTTCTGCTGTGTAGTGTCTGTACTTTATAAGTAAGCTCCACCCTTGCACAAAAGGCTATTGAGAAACCCACCCCTCTTAGTATCATGCAGAATATAAGAGCAATCTTCCACTTTTCTTCTCAGTTGTCTTCTACTCACCATGACTTTTGTTTAATTTTCATTTAGTTTGTCTTAGTCTTTCAGATCAGATCCCTCAGCGTTGCTCATCCTGCAGGGTCCTTAGAGCAATTTTTAGGAAATGCTATTATAGTGGCAGCACACTTCTATTATTCAGTGGCTATTGCTGAGTGTTGATTTGTTTTTATTCCGGGGTTGGGGTCATTGTACTCCATTAGTTTTAGCTCCATTAGTAACACTAGTGTCAGTTCCACTGACCTTGTTGCCTCTACTTGCAACCTCTTCAATTCTCATGTTGCATTTATAATAATGATATGGTTTTTCAACCGATTTCTTCAAGATTATCATTTGCAATGCTGCTGTCATATCCTGGGTCCTGTACTCTGGCATCCAGAACAGTTGTGCAGTTGGTCATGGGACCAAGCTTCTGATTAAGGGGCTGATTAAGCTTTCCCTTTTGATTTAGAAATCAAGCAGCTTGCGTATTCTGTGTAAATACGGTGCACCACCTATGACAAGATTCTGCTACACTTTTTAAGTTTAGAATCAGTTTTGCCATGGATCATAATTAAAACCTCTCACTGCTAGGAATATAGGTTTGGCTTAGCTTCACCAGCAATCAGGGCAGTGTAGACAAGGGAATTGGCCATCATCACAGAGGTTGTGGAAATGAAATGAAGACTATGCAACCAGATCTTTTCCTTTTTGTTTGGCAAGGATGAGTTAGCAATTGCCAAGTAAAATCCTACTCATTCAGGAGTCCTATGAAACAATTGTATATAGAATTTTCAAACTTCTTTTCTTCTAATATATTTTCCCATAATGGAAACCCCCCCCCATTTCTATTGTTACCCTTTAAAATCACTGTATAGCATCTGTGCACTCTGATGCCTTTTCAGATTACAGGCTTTTTTATTATTGCTGTGTTAGCCAAGTGAGCCAGTGAACTCTGTCTCTATGTTGAGCTTTATTTAATTTCCATAGAGAAAAACCCTCCAGTTATATATTAAGACAATATATAACTTTCAGTAAAAGTTGATCCTTTTTTACATTTTTCTTGGATCATAAATCCAGTTTGGAAAAATCCTTGTATGCTTTTAATATATAGTGTATGATTCTCCCATGAGCTGCTCCGAGCATCCAGGATTGGGAGGTGCTTCAGTCTCTTCCTAGTTAGGCTGGGCTTAAACTTTGAGGACACTCCTCCTCCTCCACGGGACTCTTCCTTAGCGTCCCCAGTTTTAGCTCAGCTTCATAGGAACAGGCTGTTTCTCCCTTGACTGGAATAGACGCTAAAACAACAACTTTGAATTTCAGGTTTGAATTTATTAGACTTAACTGCTTTACTGAGGTCTTGCAGTTCCTGATGGGTCAGATTAACATCTCGACTGTTGGAGCTTGCAATACTCTCTGCGGAGCGATAGTAGCGCTCCCAGAGCGGTGGGAGGCACCTGCCTCTCAAACTGCTAGCCCTTAGCTTTCCGACCCTCCTCTCCAACTCGTTTCATTAGTTTTTTGCCGTTTATCTTCCCAATCTTTTCCTGCAGCCCGTGAGAAAGTGCTCTGGCTTAGACAGAGCACATTTTAAAAAAGAAAGAAAGAAAGAAAGAAAGAAAGAAAGAAAGAAAGAAAGAAAGAAAGAAAGAAAGAAAGAAAGAAAGAGAAGGAAAGAAAGAAATCAGGCTTTGGCAGCTACGTTTCTCCCAAAGAGACAGGAAACGGCTGCCTGCTAGCAAACCAAATAAACAAACGGCACGAATCTCTTAACGGGTGCCACTTCCAATGCGCAGCACCAGCCAGTACAGCAAATATACAAAAAACGGCGCGAATCTCATAACAGGCGCCATTTTCAAAACGCACGGCGCGCGCTTTAATATTTTAATGGAGGACCGTGTGAGGTGTTTCCCCACAGGTTTCCCTTCCTGGGGACCAGGGGTCTACGATTCATCCTCTTGCTCGCTCAATCCTCCCAATTGCTTTGGGAGTAGTGGCCATATTAAGCAGAAGCAAAATCAGTCAACACTAAAGGCCCGAGCCCCAGTGCAACATTGCTGCTGGCACCAATTTGCATATTGTCTAGCAGCGAGAGGCTTGTTTTTTCCCCACCAGGTTTTCCTTCCTGGGGACCAGGGGCATAGTACAATTTCAAATTAAACAAGGGTCCTCAAGCTCGTTCTTGATCTTTTAAAAAAATAAAAATAAAACAAAAATAAAACAAAAATAAAAACCATCAAAATCAAATCAAAACCAACCAATTGGCAATACAATTCAGAGGGCCAAGCTTATTGTTTACTTATCCATGGCCTCCAGGCGCATAGGAGATCTCATCATCTACTTTACAGCAGTAATGCATGATCATGGCAGGTGGCCATAGCTCGAGGGCCCCCACTTCCAGAAAGGCCCTGGACAAATCCACGGTGCCCAAAAAGCCCTCTCGAGCGGCTGAAAAAGATGCCCATAGAAGGCAACAAGCCCTAGAAAAAGAAGTGAGAAAGCAGGCCAGAGAAGCTGAGCAAGACCCACCTCAGCCAATTTCCACTCAGATCCCAGGCCCCCCGGCCTCTTCATTGGATTTATCTACCCAAACAAGGCATACCAAACCCAGGCCAGCCCTCCCTGATACCCCAGCTCCAACTTCACAAAGAGCTCCAGAGGCAACTTTTACGCCCACTACAGCTGGCCTCCGCCAGATGGAGGATATACCTGAGGAAATTCCTGCCAGATTCAGATCGTGGATGGAAATGGCTATCCAGAAGGGTATAGCGGCTGGGGTGCAGCAATCTCTTCAAGCCAGACGATATTCTGCCACTTCGGATTGCGGATCCTGCTTGGACCGGTCCCTTGGCATGATGGACCATCATCTCTCTCAGGTACCTCCCCACGGGGAGTTTTCTATCCCACATGATATCCACCCACAGGGTTTCCCAGAGATGGAGAACCAAGACGAACAAATGGACCAATTAGAGGTGGGATCCATACAAACCGTAGATCAGGGGCTATCAGAGGTGGACCCCTTGGAACGGGGAATGTCTGATGAGGGCCTCATTCCTGACCAACCGGTCTTTACAGGATTGTTCCGCCCACAACTGTTTAGGTCCCTGTTGTTCAAGGCCAAGAACACCGCTCGCCTTGACACAGCAACCTCCCCTTTACAATCAGCAGCACCCCAAACAGACTCAGGAGACTTAATCTTCTCCCAACCCATCAATGAAGTGCAAGTCATCCTGGTCCCTCATATGTTCAAGGACTTAGTCCAGTGAAATGGGCCTCTGCTGCGTCTTATCACACCCACGTCCTATGACAAAAACATTCATAATCTGGCCCTGGACTTTTCAAATGCTCTTAATACACCTTATGTGGATGAACCAATTGTAGCCTTGGCATCCTCCTCCTCCATTCCCATGGAGGCAGAGGAAGCCCTGAGACCAGAAGAAAAGAAGGCAGAAATGGCCCTTCGTAGAGCTCACGTTTCAGATGCATGGGCTATAAAAGCAGCTATAGCTGCTTCATTTTTTACTAGGTCCTCACTTCAATGGCTTCGACACCTCAGGGACACCATACTGGTTTCTAACATATGCGCACATCAAGACATAGCCAAACTTAAAGCGGCAGCAGAGTTTTCAGCAGATGCTACTTTCAATTCTGTAAAGTTTTCCTTCAGAGCCATCACACCTCAGGTATCAGCGAGGAGATTGTTATGGCTCTGGCATTGGCAAGCCGACACAAAACATAAGTGCAAACTGGCATCAGCCCCCATATCGGGAAAAATTGTTTGGCAGTGTTCTTGATCCGTTTTTGATAGAAACTCGGTCTAAGAAAAAGATTCTCCCTTCCCTTTTTTGTAAATCCAACAATAAATCTCCCCAATCATTTCGGAGGAGTTCCTTTTGACCCTTTTACCAGGGACCCAGCTACCCCCATTTCCAGAGGACATCAGGTTACAGGCAGGGACAACAGCAGGACAGGTTTGGCCCTTCAGACAGGTATAGAAAGAGAGGACAAAAACAGAGACAGCCCAGGGGTGTGGGAAATAGATCCTTTCGCTGCCCCAGATAACAAACAGGATGAAGCTCCCATGGGGGGGCATCTAAAATTATTTGCCAACATGTGGGATGCCTCCACGTTTGATGCTTGGGTCAGGAATACTATTAGATTTGGCCTGGCTCTGGAGTTCCACTCCAGCCCCCTGGACTTTTTTATGAGATGCCCACGATATAGGGACCCTGAAAAGAGCTCCTTCATAGAGGCCGCGATCATTCATCTCCTACAGCTACAGGCCATTCAACCAGTTCCTCCGGAAACACAAGGCCGGGGATTTTACTCTCATCTGTTTGTGGTCCCCAAGAGCTCGGGGGGTTGGAGGGCTATTCTGGACCTAAAATGTCTCAATCGATAAGGGGCTGTGTTGGACACGGAACAGTCTAAGGTCTTCCTCTCTCCAGAGAGGCTAGAAAGCATTAGACGATTATCACAGAAGATCAGGACCCTAAGAAAGGTACCTCTCGCCCTCCTATCCCAACTATTAGGAAAGTTGATTTCCTGCATTTCCATCATCCCTTGGGCCCAATTCCACTCCAGACAGCTGCAGTGGTTCCTGCTACCACACCAGCATTCCGGCAGAGCCAATTCTAAAGTACGAGTCTCAGTACCACCGAATGTCCTGAGATCCCTCCAATGGTGGACAGTTTCCTCTATCAACAAGGGTTGTCTTTTAGATCGACTGTCACCACGGATGCAGCCTATCTGGATGGGGGAGTGATTACCAGTTCCACACGGCTCAAGGGCATTGGACCATCCTGGAACTGTCTTACAACATCGATTGGCTGGAACTGAGAGCGGTCCACCTAGCTCTACGCAGGTTCTTACCTCTGTTCTGATCCAAGCACATACTAGTGCTGACCGACAACATCACTACGAAAGCCCATATAAACAAGCAGGGCAGGACCCACTCCAGGCAACTGATGAGGGAATCCAAGAGATTATTCTTGTGGGCAGAATGCAACCTGCTCTCCCTCAGGGCAGAACACATATCGGGGTCTTCAAACATCCAGGCGGATTGGCTAAGCGGGGCCACAGTCGACCAATCAGAATGGCATCTGCACCCATTGATCTTTCAGGAAGCAGTGCAGAGGTTTAGCCAACCCATCATCAACCTGTTCACATCCCCACTCAATGCCCAGCTACCACGGTTCATTTCGCAATACCCATCGAAGGGGGCGGAGGACGTAGATGCTCTCTGCGGTTGCTGGCCACCCGGTCTGCTATACGCATTGCCTCCCCTCCCAGTGACCCCCAAGCTGATCCAGAAGCTCCTGGAGGAGAAGGCAGAAATATTGTTAGTGGCCCCCTTCTGGCCTCACCGGATGTGGTTCACAGACCTGAGGGACCTGTCAGCGGAACCGCCCTGGAGGTTCCCATCATCAACCATCTCGCTGTCCCAAGGGCCAGTTTTACACCCAGACCCGCAATGGCTCAACCTAGCTGTATGGAGATTGAGCGTCATC
This sequence comes from Naja naja, assembly GCA_009733165.1. Lineage (NCBI taxonomy): Eukaryota > Metazoa > Chordata > Lepidosauria > Squamata > Elapidae > Naja > Naja naja. The sequence continues at coordinate 73,640,760 of CM019149.1, forward strand.
GTCTGAGGGGCGAAAACATCTCTAGTCAGGTCATACATAACATACAGGTGGCCAGATGTCCGTCGATGAACCATATCTACAAGGTAACCTGGTCTGCTACCATTGGTGTATGAGGTCTCAGATTGACCCCACTTCCCCATCAGTAGCTCAACTATTGGAATTTTTACAGGAGGGACTGGACAAGGGCCTCTCACCAAATGCTCTGCGGAGACAGGTAGCGGCCCTAGCATCGGTCATCTCTTGGGGGGATCTATCCTCCATTTTCCATCACCCCTGCATTCGCAGCTTTCTCCGTGGTGCTAGGAATTTGAGGCCACCGGTAGAACATCACTATCCAACCTGGGACCTCAACAAGGTTCTAGCAGCGCTTATTACGGGTCCCTTTGAACCTCTAAGGACCATGACTCTCCGTTTCCTAACCTATAAAGTCATCTTCTTAATTGCAATTGCATCAGCGCAACGCATTTCTGAACTGACAGCCTTACCTGTACGGAAGGACCTCTGTTTCTTCCATTCAGACAGAGTTGTCCTTAGGCCAGACCCAACTTTTACCCCAAAAATCAATTCAGCATTCCACAGAGCTCAAGAGCTAGTGTTCCCAAATTTTTGTCCTGCACCATCTCACAGACTCGAATGCCGGTGGTACCACTTGGATGTTAGATGAGTGCTATGCATATACCTCGATTGCACCACTTCCTCTAGAAAAACTGAGGCCCTCTTCGTGTCCTTTCAACCTAACACTCTGGGGTGCAAAGTTTCCTCATCTACCATAGGAAGATGTCTGAAGGCCACACTTGCAAAATCATATGACTCTCACTCATTACCGGCACCCCATGGCATAACAGCTCACTCCACTAGGAGCACAGCAACCTCAGCAGCATGGGCCACACAGGCCATAATAGACGAGATTTGTCAAGCAGTGCCCTGGTCCTTGCCTTCACCATTTATTAGAAATTACAAAATTGACGTCTTTGCATCCGCTGAAGCTTCATTTGGTAGGAGGGTCTTGCAACATGTTTTTTCGGAACCGGAGAGGACTTCAGCCCAGACAGAGTCCCTCCCTTAGGACAGTGCCAAGCTCTGGTATGTCCCAATCCTGGATGCTTGGAGCAGCTCATGGGAGAAAGGGCGTTGGTACTTACCTGATACGCCCGTTCTATGAGCTGCGAAGAGCATCCAATCCCACCCCTTTTTTTCCATCTGGTGGTGATCTATTCTGGCCAAGGGTCTTAGCTAGGTTGATGCATCAAGGATATCATCACCTTGGCTTTGCAAAACTGGGGACACTAAGGAGGAGTCCCGTGGAGGAGGAGGAGCATCCTCAAAGTTTAAGCCCAGCCTAACTAGGAAGAGACTGAAGCACCTCCCAATCCTGGATGCTCTTTGCAGCTCACAGAGAACGGGCGTATCAGGTACCATGTTTCCCCAAAAATAAGACACTGTCTTATTTTTTAGCTACACTAGGTCTTATTTTGCTTATATATTTATGGTGCCAAATACTGCAGTTGCTCCTGAAAGTCTTCCTGGAACTGGAGATTTACACTAGGTCTTATTTATCTCTTACATTAGGGCAGGTTTAGAAAATAGTGCTAGAGATTTTGGAAACAGGTAAGTACCAACGCCCTTTTTGCTCTACCTTTATGTTGTTATTTATCTTTTACTTTGAGTAGAAAAAGACAATAAAACTAACTTTTAACATGTAAGCAAGTGGATCACAGCACAGACAAACTCTGTTATGATTTAACCAAGTAGCTACATCTTACTGGCATCTGGGGTCCTTCTACAAAGAGTTAGACCAATTTTCAGGAAGTGCTACAATAGTGGTAGTAGTAGTGGCTTCTACAAAAAGTTAGGTTCTCTGCCAGACCTTTTGAGAAGGTGGTATGTTTTGACATTTTATGACACAACTGATTTGACCTTTGTTCATCTGACACTGCTGTTTGCACCTTTGAGTCATTTAGGGTAGAGATTTAAGAGGGTTATTTTGTGCTAATTTTTCTCCTAATTGCCTGTCTGCTTCTAGAAATTGTAGTTTTCCCTCTCATCAGTCTCACTAATCAGGAGAACTGATTATGTAGTTGCAGTATGCAATTTTATGAATTCAAATTCCTTACTTAGATTTGAAGGAAGTCCATTTCAGTTTTAGGTACTTGTGGCAAGAACTCTATCTTTGTACACTACAAGTGAAAAAGAACAGGATTCTTTCCCCAACCCTATCCTCTGGAATATTATAAATGTACAACTCTTTTTTCCACCAATGATGCAAAAGAAAAGGAAGTTCCTTGATGTTATGGTCAACTTCAGTCTGACTTTAATAGAACCTACAAGCAAAACTGTGCTTATGGCTGGGAACTGGAATGACAGACTTGATGAATGAAATAATTCAATTTCATTGAATAATGAAATATTGAAGAAGAAAATACAATAAAATATAAAAATATGGAAACATCAATGAAACAGAATGTCTAATTTCCATGAGTCTTATTATTTCTTCACTGCTAGCACAACAAATCTTCCCATAATAAAATCATGCCTATATTCATAGATATTAAAGATGGAGTACACAGAAAGCAAACTGATATTATTAGTAATAGAAAGAGGTAGAAGAGTTCAGTTATAGCCATATATATGTAACTCAAAGTACACTCCGTAGAGCCAGATGAACAAATGTCAAATCAGTTGTGGAGTCAAATAGCAAAACATAACCTTCTCAAAACTGCTGGCAAAGAAGCCTAACTTTTTGTAGATGGACCCCAGAGGCCAGCAGGATATAGCTGCTTGACTAAATCAGAACATACCACAAACAAGTTAAAGTAGAAGAAGAAATCCAATCAATATCCACATTATGATCTTGAGCATATACCAGTATTTTCAAGGAGAGCATAAGGAATTGCTTTCAAGTCTTGAACTTCATTGACCGGGAACCAGAAGAACTGTGGAATGAAATTAAAGTAGTTGTCAAAGATAAATGTGAAAAGAGACTGCCAAGACCAAGGAGCAGGAAAACAAATAAACTGGATGTCACAACAATTGAGAAGAGTCTTGAAAATTGCCAAGAGGAGAAGACAAGCCAAAGTAAAAAAAAAACCAAAGATTCCAGGAAGGAACCTAAAAAACCTTTCAAAGAGTTGGTAGAAGAGAGAAGAAACACTATTACAACAACATAGAAAGAGACATGAAAAAACAAGGACATTCTTCCAAATGTTTTCTAAACTTAGAAAAAGTGGTTGAAAGCTTCACAATGAGAGAACCAAATTTACACTAAAGAGGAATTTCCCGATAGTGAGAGCAATTAAGCAATGGAACAGCCTGCCTCTTGAATTTGTGTGAGTATGTGAGGGGAACTGTTATTTGTCCAGAGCGATGCAAGGTTTCTTGTACTGGGTTTATATATTATGAAAGCAAAACAAAGATGAATATAAAATATACTAAATTTAATATACCATGTTTCTGTCAGCATTCCAAGTAAACCCACAATGCAATTCAGAACTCCAAGACAAAATCCATCAAAGTAAGAATTTATTAGAGAAGTTATGTTGGCACATCTGGGGAAAACCCAAATCTGAATTCCCATGTTTCCACCCCCCATACACACTAAAACTCACACCAAGCCCCATTTAGTGACCTTAATGTCACATGGCCCAATCAATTTCCTGTCTCAGATGCCAAAACTTCGGTCACTCCCCTCCAGGTGCCAGAAGCTTGTCCTTGATCTCTTGTGAAAGAATGTTGTTATGGCTAAACTCCGTTTGCTAGTCTCCCATTCCCACAGCTTGCCCATTCACTGCTGTGGCAGCCCTGAAAATCTGTCCCAAGATTGATCCAGGGCTGACAGTTTCACAGAAAATATGATCTACCCTGAAAATAAGCTCTAGCCCAATTTTCATGCCTGTGTCTAATATAAGCCCTACCCAAAAAAACTAGTTAAGCCCTGCCCACCGTCTGGTTGTAAAAGGTGGAGTGAGGCACATGTGAAAAAAATCCAAGCTAAGGCGGAGGTGGGGGGGGACTGTTCCACACGGCCGCACCTGCTTACCTTAGGACTGCCACACCCAAGCCTCCCATGCGCAACACATGTTGCACCACTGCCTGACTTCTATGGTCACTTGCAGACACCACATGGCATGTCACGCCAGTGCTGCTGCTTGTGTGTGCAACATACAAGATTCCTCAGAAGATATTTATTTATTTATTTACTATAAGAGATCAGAAAGATAAAAGAAAAGAGGAAGACAGATTGTGTGTGTGTGTGTGTGTGTGTGTGTGTGTGTCTGTGTAATCTAACTCAGAAAAAGGCAGATAGTAATGCTATCATTGAAAGAAGAATCTGGCTTAATTAGTTAATTAGTGCAACTTCAGCAATTTGGATGCTTGTTTAGAGTTTGACAGCTAAAGCTGATGGAATGAAATCTTAAATTATAGCCATTTATCTGTTTTGAAAATATGGATTTGAAAGCTTCAGTTTGGCAAAGCTTCAACTACTTGAATATTTTTTCTATATAATATATGTAATCTATAAATGCTTTAGCATTGAACATATCTATTGATATTGCTCTCATAAAGAATAATGTTGAAGGAACAAACAAGGTAAGTATGAAAGCAAAGACACAAATATGTGTGCCTGATTATAGAATTTAGTTTTATGGGAAAAGATTGAAGGAGCTAAATCTAGCAAAAAAGAATTCATGCTATATAATATATTAGTACTGCATCATATTTTTGCCAATTATTATCACTTTAACTGACTAAACTGCCCATCATCTTGCAATTGAAATAAGAATGGGTATGAAGGAATATAGTACAGTTTACAAATTGTAGTAATATCAAATAAAAATTCAGTTCTTGATTAAATCTACCTATATGTGTTGCAGTCCGCCGGCAGCCTGCGGAGACAGCAGGAGAATCGGACAGTGGGAAAGAACATGGGCCAGTCCGGGAGTTTGGGGAGGACTCAGATGATGGTCCTGAGTCTGATACAGAGATGGGGCCAGGGCCATCTGGGAGTTATGTGCTAACTCTGGAGCCTTCAGAATCTGATCACAGTGAGGCAGAGGAAGAAGGGGAGCCTGTTCCCAGTGCGCATGTATGCAGAGCTGCCAGAAGGCAAGAGCAGCTAAGACAAAAGGGGCGGCTCGGGAGTAAGGGAGTAAGGAGGTCATTGCCCCTCCCATAAGATATAAAGGAAGTGCAAAGGAACAGGAACCTTTGCAGGAAGCAACATTCGCTGTGGTTGGTTTGGAACCTGAAAGCTCCGTGGTGAATTTGTGCTCCATTTGGTTTTGAAAGACTAATTGGTACTTTAGTCATTGGCAGCACAGAAAGTTAAAAGTTCTTATCAGACTTCTTCGGAAGGACTTTGGCAGACTTTCATGGGACTATTTATAACTGGCTGAGACTCATTACGTGCTGTGAATGACAATAATTCACAGCCGTGGAACTAAAATAAAAGGGTTTTGGATTTAACGTGTGTTTGTTGGTGTCTCAGGAAGCCTTGGTCAGAATAATATGTAACTATTGATCTCCAGAAAAATCTAAAGTGGGTATGCTATAGGTACTCTTCTAATGGTTCTTAGTGAAAACTAGAACAAACTGATTCTACCCTTGGGAGAATGTTTACTGAGGATGGAGTCATTGATGGAGAAGTTTTAAGATGTGCAAAATCTGAAACAAAGGGAAAAATACTCTGTGGTGAGGAATGATTGCTTGTCAAAAATGCAGATGCATAAGCATGTGCTTCTCTATCCACTTTGTTACATGGAAAATGTTAAGAGGAAGTCAAAGACCAACATAGTTGTGGTAGGATAGGTTTGATGAGATCCTCAAAATGAATAAATAATTTCAAAGACAAAAAATAAGTATCATGCAAAAAATAAGTATAATGGAAATAAAGATGATTTGAAAGAAAGGAAAGCTAGACTGGAATCATTCCACTCTTCCATTTCTGAATGAGCAATCATGCAAAACTGAAAAAGAATAAGTATTCGTAAATCAAAGAAATTAAAGGCATGAGATAATAATTTTACATCAAAATAACTCACTATTTAGTGGGGCAAAAAAGTCAGCCACCAATTGTGCAAGTTCTCCCACTTAAAAAGATGAGAGAGGCCTGTAATTGTCATCATAGGTAGACCTCAACAATGAGAGACAAAATGTGAAAACACATCCAGACAATCACATTGTCTGATTTGGAAAGAATTTATTTGCAAATTATGGAGGAAAATAAGTATTTGGTCACCTACAAACAAGCAAGATTTCTGGCTCTCACAGACCTGTAACTTCTTCTTTAAGAGGCTCCTCTGTCCTCCACTCATTACCTGTATTAATGGCACCTGTTTGAACTTGTAATCAGTATAAAAGACACCTGTTCACAACCTCAAACAGTCACACTCCAAACTCCACTATGGTGAAGACCAAAGAGCTGTCGAAGGACGCCAGAAACAAAATTGTAGACCTGCACCAGGCTGGGAAGACTGAATCTGCTATAGGCAAGCAGCTTGGTGTGAAGAAATCAACTGTGGGAGCAATAATTAGAAAATGGAAGACATACAAGACCACTGATAATCTCCCTTGATCTGGGGCTCCACACAAGATCTCACCCTGTGGGGTCAAAATGATCACAAGAACGGTAGGCAAAAATCCCAGAACCACACGGGGAGATCTAGTGAATGACCTGCAGAGAGCTGGGACCAATGTAACAAAGGCTACCATCAGTAACACACTACACCGCCAGGGACTCAGATCCTGCAGTGCCAGACATCTCCCCCTGCTTAAGCCAGTACATGTCCAGGCCCGTCTGAAGTTTGCTAGAGAGCATTTGGATGATCCAGAAGAGGATTGGGAGAATGTCATATGGTCAGATGAAACCAAAGTAGAACTGTTTGGTAGAAACACAACTCGTCGTGTTTGGAGGAGAGAGAATGCTGAGTTGCAACCAAAGAACACCATACCTACTGTGAAGCATGGGGGTGGCAACATCATGCTTTGGGGCTGTTTCTCTGCAAAGGGAACAGGACAACTGATCCGTGTACAGGAAAGAATGAATGGGGCCATGTATCGTGAGATTTTGAGTGCAAACCTACTTCCATCAGCAAGGACATTGAAGATGAAACGTGGCTGGGTCTTTCAGCATGGCAATGATCCCAAACACACTGCCCAGGCAACGAAGGAGTGGCTTCGTAAGAAGCATTTCAAGGTCCTGGAGTGGGCTAGCCAGTCTCCAGATCTCAACCCCATAGAAAACCTTTGGAGGGAGTTGAAAGCCCATGTTGCCCAGCGACAGCCCCAAAACATCACTGCTCTAGAGGAGATCTGCATGGAGGGATGGGCCAACATACCAGCAACAGTGTGTGACAACCTTGTGAAGACTTACAGAAAACGTTTGACCTCTGTCATTGCCAACAAAGGATATATAACAAAGTATTGAGATGAACTTTTGATATTGACCAAATACTTATTTTCCACCATAATTTGCAAATAAATTCTTTCCAGATCAGACAATGTGATTGTCTGGATGTGTTTTCACATTTTGTCTCTCATAGTTGAGGTCTACGTATGATGACAATTACAGGCCTCTCTCATCTTTTTAAGTGGGAGAACTTGCACAATTGGTGGCTGACTAAATACTTTTTTGCCCCACTGTATCTGTTTAAACTATTCTATCCATGTAAACCATGCTTCCTACTACCACATCTATTCACCACTTCATGTATTGCCCTTTGAATATTTAAAACAAAATAAGCTCTTTTTACATATTCAACTTTATCTATTCTAGTCCTGATCCCCATAGATCTTCATAATCATCACATTAATAGTTACTTCAATGTATAATTTGAAAAGTGTGTGTAGTGTATGTAGTCCTTGATTTATGATCATAGTGGGGACTGGAACATTTGTTATTAAGTGAGGTGATCATTGAGTGTGTCACACCCAATTTTATGACCTTTCTGCCTTTAAGTGAATCAACACAGTCATTAAGTGAATCCTGTGACCATTAAACAAATCATGTTTCCCTTACTGAGTTCGCTTGTTGGAAGCTGGCTGGAAAGGTCCCAAAAGGCAATTAAAAGGATGTTGCAATTATTGTAAATACTTGATGGTTGCCAGGAGCCCGAATGTTGATCACACAATCATGGGGATTCTGCAATGGATGTAACTGCAATGACTGATCATAAATCACTTTTTTTCAACACCATCATACTTTAAGAGGTCACTAAATAAATAGTTGTAAGTTGAGGACTCCTTGTAATATAATACAATAATATAATTCTTCTAATAGGTATTGAGAGGAGATTCAATGGATAGCAATATCTAATATACTGGTAATTCTTTGTGGTTTCAAATGTGGATGAGACACCTTTAGTGGTATCCTGTCCTTAATTAGTACTAGCATATGAAAAAAAAACCTCTGCCTGCTTTAAAATGTTTGATGCCAATCATTTTGCTGTGTTACTTGCAACAACTGAACTTAGCCCTAGTTTACCTAGTGAATTCATGGTAGGGAATTAGAAACTTTCTGTTCCATAGCTTAGTCTCCTAAATTGCTATTGATGCCACTGTTTATCATCAAATGAATAGTTTACAGTCATCTGAACTGGAGTTTTGTTAGAGTTGCAAAATAAATAAGGGCATTCTTTGAAGATATGTGTGTAGAAGTTCGGTAAACAAGACTTTTGCCCTGGAGTATCTTTTTCAACTCTCTAACCAGATGTGCTGACATGAAGTTATAAAATTATAAAATAAGTTTGTCATATACTTACATGTGAGACTGTTTGATCTCATAGAAAATGCATATTTGCATTTTAAATTGTCTTTACGTATTCTGTATAATTAAATTTTTTAGTTAGAATATTTGTTTTCTGTGTGGCAATTCTTGTAGGAAAATAAACTACTGTTTGCAAAAATCCTAAAAATTCTTTGACAAGATATTTGAATATTAAACAATATTTGACAAGATATTTGGAGAATAAATTGTAAAATATCGTTTAATATTCAGCTCTGTATCCATTGTCCATGGATTATCAGTGCATTATGTCATTATGTCTATGGAAGGATAAATTACCCTGAAACAAGAGATTGTTCTGTGCAAAAGTCAAGATCAAAGGTTTTTTTCTCTGTGTGTCTCTGCTGATCTGAATGCCAGGTGTGCAGGTTAGAAAGATAGGCAGTTAAAGACAAAAGGATAAAAAGTCAAATCTCATTAGAATCACTTGCAAGCTGCCATATAGGCTTTGGAGGAATAAAGTATAAAAAGAAACCTGCCTCAGTCTTATCCCTTAGGGAAGTAAAACTCTTGACTCCATTTGGTTGAAGTGAAATAGCACTTTTACTAAGAGGTGCTGATTTCAGTAGAGTCAAGTGGAATCTAAAATTCCCTCACGCCAATACAGAACTAAGACCCCTGGTTTCCCCCTAGCCCAATGATGGCGAACCTTTTTGTTTGGTGTGCCAAAAATGCATGTGCACCGGCACCCACAATGCAATGTGGCCGGCCCCTCCTGTGCATGCACATGCAACAACCCCCTTACCTGCACTGCGAAGGCGCATGCCTCCCAGCTGATTTTTGGCTCGTTTGAGGCCGTTTTCGCCCTCCTGGAGACTTAAGGGAAGCCACTGCAGCCTTGGGAGGCCAAAAAATGGGCCTTCTGGAAAAACCTGGAAGTGCCTGTTTTCAGCTTCTGGAGGGCCTCTGGAGCCTGGGGGAGGCCATTTTCACCCTCCTGGAGGCTCAAGGGAAGCCTCTGGAGCCTCAGGAAGCTGAAAACGGGCCCATTTTGGCACTTTAGGTATTTCTGGAAGGCTGATTTTTCAGCCTCCACAGGCTTCCCTCAAGCCTCTGGGAGGGCGAAAACTGGCTCCCCTGAGCTCCAGAGCCCCTCCGGAGGCTGAAAACAGGCACTTCTGGTGTTTCCAGAAGGCTTGTTTTTGGCTTCCCAAGGCTGCAGAGGCTTCCCTTGAGCCTCCAAGAAGGCGAAAACGGCCTCAAACAGGCCAAAAATCAGATGGGAAGTGCACACATGTACAGTGCAGGTAAGTTTGGCTGGGACTCGTGTGCCCGCACAAATGGCTCTGCGTGCCACCTGAGGCATGCGACCATAGGTCCACCATCACGGCCCTAGCCTTTCCCATGGTCTATCCATGCATAGCCAATCTAGTACCAACGAGATGTTATGAGAAACTCAGGTGTTTGGGCCAGTGAAATTCCACACTTAGGGCATGGTGCCAGGATGCAAATATAAACTAGATTACAAAGTGCTCTGTCCTTCTTCAACCTGGCTTGCATCACGGAGACCTGGCTGGGTCCGGAGGGAGGGGTCCCTCTGGTGGATCTATGCCCGCTGGGTTTCCATGTGCTGCATCAACCTTGGGCCCAGGGCAGGGGCAGGGGGGTGGCCGTTGTGATCAGGGAGGCACTTTGTTCGAGGGAGACCACTGTCCCGCAGATAGTCTCTCCTCTTGAGGTTGGGCCCTGGGGGTCAGTTGGGCTTGTTGCTCGTGTACCTATCTCCCAGCTGTGTGGCTACAGCCCTGCTTGCCCTGCTCGATGTCCTCTCAGGGGTGGCAGTTGAGTTCCCCAGGCTCATTGTGCTGGGGGATTTCAACCTGCCTTCTCTGGGAGAGGCATCGGGGGTGGCGCAGGAGTTCATGGCCTCCATGGTGGCCTTGGACCTGACTCAAGTAATACAGGGTCTGACTCAGGAAGGGGGGACACACACTTGACCTTGTTTTCATCTCGGGGCAGTGGGGAAATGATCTGGGGGGATCTCCCAACTGTACAACCCCTGTCATGGACTGATCATTCTCTCCTTTGACTGGCCTTCCAATATGCCACCCCTCGTCGCTGGGAGGCGGAACCGACGAGATGGTTCTGCCCCAGGTGCCTAATGGACCCAGAAGAGTTCCAGAGGGTGCTTGGGTCAATTCCGGCCTCCTTTGCCCACAGCTCGGTTGAGACCCTGGTGGACGCCTGGCAGACGGTGGCCACCAGGGTGCTGGACAGAGTTGTTCCTTTGTGGCCTCTGACCCGCTGCAGATCCCGGTTAGCTCCCTGGTTTTCCATGGAGCTCTGGGAGATGAAGCAGCGGAAGAGAGGCCTAGAGAGCTGTTGGAGGTCCAGCAGGTCCGAATCTGACCGATCGTAGTTAAGAACCTATATTAGGTCTTTATCTTGCTGCAATGAGAGCGGCGAAGCATGTATACTTCTCTGCTCCCATTGCGTCCACAGATAACCACCCAGCCACCCTGTTCAGGGTCTCCTGTTCCCTTATTAACCAGGGAGGGAGGACCCTCTGCAGGGACGTGCCGAGGAGTTTAGTCAGCATCTGATGGAGAAGATTGCTCAGATCCAGACAGGCTTGGACTCCGACTGGGCAGAGTCTGATGGGAGTATGACGACTGGTCTTAGAGATATCACCTGGGAGGAGTTCGATCCTGTGACTCAAATGAGGTGGACAGGGTCATGGGGAGGCTGAGTGCTGCCACGTGTTTATTGGACCCGTGTCCCTCCTGGCTGGTCTCTGCCACCCGGGAGGTCACATGAGGCTGGCTCCAGGCAGTAATTAATGCTTCTTTGAGTGAGGGATCTTTCCCCACTACCTTGAAGGAGGCGGTGGTCAGGCCTCTCCTCAAGAAGCCTGCCTTGGACCCGGCTAATTTAAACAACTTTCTTCTTGTTGAGACCGTGGTGGCCCGACAGCTCCCAGTGTTCCTGGAGGAAACCGACTATCTAGACCCGCACCAATCAGGCTTAGGCCCAGGTACAGCACAGAGACGGCATTGGTCGCACTGGTGGATGATCTCTGGAGGGTGCGGGACAGAGGTTATTCCTCTGTCCTGGTCCTGTTAGATCTCTCAGCGGCTTTTGATACCATCGACCATGGTATCTTACTGTGACGCCTCGAGAGTTTGGGGGTGGGGGGTACCGTTTTACGGTGGTTCTCCTACCTCTTGGGTCATATGCAGGTAGTGTTGGCAGGGGGGCAGAGATCGGCCCTGAGGCCCCTCCTTTGTGGGGTGCCCCAGGGGGTGGTTCTCTCGCCCCTCTTCTTCAACATCTACATGAAGCCGCTGGGTGAGATCATCCATGGTTTTGGGGTGAGGTATCATCAATATGCTGATACCCAGCTTTTCATCTTCACCCCTAACCAACCCAGTGATGCCCTCGAAGTGATGTCCAGGTGCCTGGAGGCGGTACGGGTTTGGATGGGGAGGAACAGGCTCCAGCTCAACCCGGCTAAGACCGAGTGGCTGTATTTACTGGCATCTTGAGTTAGCCAGGATATTCCATCTTTAGCTATGGGGGGAGTGGTGTTGCCCCCCCCCCATAGATAGGGTTCGCAACTTGGGTGTTCTCCTGGATGCATGGCTCAGCCTGGAGGAACAGGTGGGGGCCGTGGCCAGGGGGGCATTTGCCCAGGTTCACCTGGTGCACCAGTTGCATCCCTATCTGGACCAGGATGCCCTACGTACAGTCATTCATGCACTCGTTGTCTCCCATCTGGACTACTGCAATGCTCTTTACATGGGGCTGCCCTTGAGGACCACCCGGAGGCTTCACCTTGTCCAGAATGCAGCGGCATGGGTTGTGATGGGAGGATCCCCATACTCCTATGTTACACCCCTCCTGCATGAGCTGCACTGGTTACCAGTTGCCCTTCAGGTGAGATTCAAGGTGCTGGTGTTGACCTATAAAGCCCTTCATGGCATTGGACCAGGGTATTTGCAGGAGACCCTGCTGCCAATAACGGTTTCCCGACGTCCCATGTGCTCCCACCGGCAGGGCCTCTTCCGGGTGCCATTGGCCAGGCAATGTCGGCTGGCAGCCCCCAGGAGTAGGGCCTTCTCTGTGGGAGCACCCACCCTATGGAACCAGCTGCCCCTGGAGCTCCGGATGGCCCCTGATCCTTCCGCTGTGGCCTAAAAACATGGCTGTTCCAACTTGCCTACCCGGACTGATGAGGGGGAAAGGGTTTTTAGTTGTCCTTTTAATTCTAATGGTTTTATGAGATTTTGGGTTTAATAGTTTTTTTAATATTTGTATTATTGTTTTTTATCATTGTAAGCTGCCCCGAATCCTCAGGGAGATAGGGCGGCATATAAATCTCATAAATAAAATAAAAATAAATAAATAACAGTCAATTCCCCCCTTCCAATTTCCCATAATAAAGGTATATAACCTCATTGCTCATTTGTTCACCCTGTCCCTTTCCCAATTGATGACAGAACGCCGACAAGGCGCTAAGTTGAAGCTGGTGGATCTGACAAACTTGCTCATTTAGAAAGATCATGTCGGAGTAAAAGGCAACTGGACAGAATGTGGAGTACAGGAAGCTAAGAGTGCCAGGAACTAGGTGATCCATGGCCAAAGAGGGTAAAGAAAATGGAAGAAGCTTGTAGTACTTGAAGACCAAGGAGGAATCTCCAAAGAGATGGAAGATGTGCTAGAAAATTGGACAAGAGTGGGTTAAGGAATATATAGAAGTAGATTCTATAGCAAGTATAAAAACAGCAGTCAATGATAATTATGTACTGAATGTATCACTGATATGTTTTTAGAAAAACCAATAAGTTCTACTTGCCATGTGCTTCTGTAAAAACTAGTTTGTAGCAAATTGTCAACATAGGCAAGCAAATAAAATTGATGCCGTTTCTGGAAATGGGGAAAAGTCATTTCTATAGAAAGGGAAACATTTGCGTAATCATAGTGAATTGTCTCCTAACACAAGCCATTTGTGGTCGTGCTGTCCCAGCATATTAAGTGGCTTGAGATACATTCCCCTCCCAATGTTTCTCAGAAGTTTATTTCAATTATTGATTTTTAGAAATGTTCTAAGGTATAAAGGGAGAATAGGAGGTTGATTGCCATGCATTTTATGAGTTTAGATGGGAGTCTTTAAAATTATTTTCATCATAAATCAGTTCTAATGTGATACAATAGCCGAAGGTAAATTTCACTTTTTTATCCTATAATGAAAATTCTAGATAAAGCAGTGATGAGTTTTTGGGCTAAATGGCCCTAGTGCAGTGGTTGGTTGGTTGGTTTTCTCCTGACATTCATCTAGCAGTTGTGGCTGATACCTTTGGTGGTAGAGTGAATTGCTTTGTGGTATATCTGTCAGCTGCTCACAAATAGCACAGCTGCCAGAGAAACCACAGGAAAAAAATAAATGAGACCACTGCTCAAAAGATCATTCTGCTTCGTTGATACCAGTTATGAAAGCCTTCCCTGGAATTCTAAATAGCTTGCTTGGAACTTGACATTTCAAACATTGTTTGATTTTTATACAGTGTGCATGGGTTGGTTAGCCACAGTTTTATTTGCTTGAGCTTTAAATTCAATAATATTTATTTATTTATTTATTTGGATTTATATGCCACCCCATCTCCGGGGGGGACTCGGGGCAGCTCACACAAAGATATACAGACAAAAATAGGTAAAAAATATTAATCTAATCCAAATAGAAAATTCAATTATACTAAAATACCCAATTAAAAACTCCCAATCCCTCTCAATCCATGCCGGCCTGTAAAAACAGCCAGGTCTTTAGATCGTGGCAAAAGGAACGTAGGTCAGGAGCCAACCGCAGCCCCAGGGGCAGCTGGTTCCACAGGGTAGGCGCCCCCACAGGGAAGGCCCTCCCCCGGGGGACCTCCAACCGACATTGTCTGGCCGACGGCACCCCCAGGAGGGCCTGCCTGTGGGAGCATACTGGGCGATTGGACCTCGATGCTGGTAGGAGGCGCTCCTGCAAGTACCCCGGACCCAAGCCATGAAGGGCTTTATAGGTTAAAACCAGCACCTTGAATATAACAATGAAACTTGTCATTCTGTGAGATATTAGATACTTTGTAAAATTTTAAATTGTATAATTAATAAAATTTAAAGTAAAATTATAATATTGTATATAATATTATAATAAAACAATTAAAACACATAATATAATTAAAGTTCAAGATTAAAAAATTATAGAGGGGCTTCAGAGCACTAGTCAGCCTGGTGACTGCACATTTTTTCTGTGGGCCACAAATAAATCAACAGAGCCAACCTCCTAGCATGTATGAAAGACTAGGAGAATGGAGGTCCACTTCAATAGAATTTATTTTGTGTTATTGCAAATGGTATTCATGGTCTTATTGAACAGGTATGATGATTGAGCTTATTGGGTAATACTAGTTATGTCTAATATTCTAAAATATTGTAAAATCAATGTTGTGTAGTATTACCAACCCCATTTGGAAGAGGTCATTTGGTAAACAGACACTACTAATCTCTTGAGCTGATGTGGACATTCTTGTGAATTCTGAAGCACCTCTTCTGAATCGGATGTCACATACTGCATAGCTGTTAACTGTATTAACAAGTGCAGCTGACAGTATATGTCAACCAGATTAACAGAGTTGCAAGGGACCTTGTAGGTCATTTAGTCCAACTCCCCACTCAAGCAGAAACACCATTTCTGACAAATGGCAGTCCAGTCTCTTCTTGAAAGCTTCCAGTGATGAAGCTCCCACAACTTCTGAAGGCAAGCTGTTCCATTGGTTGATTGCTCTCACAGTCAGAAAATTTCTTCTTATTTCCAGGTTGAATCTCTCCTTGTTCAGTTTCCATCCATTATTCCTTGTCTGGCCTTCAGGTGCTTTGGAAAATACTTTGACCCCCTCCGCTCTATGGCACCCCCTCAAATATTGGAATGAAATATTTGAAATGAAATATCATGTCTCCCCTCATCCTTCTCTTCATTAGACTAGCCATGCCCAGTTCCTGCAACCATTCATCATATGTTTTAGCCTCCAGTCCCCTAATCATCTTGGTTTCTCTTCTCTGCACTCTTTCTAGAGTCTCAACATCTTTTTTATAATGGGCTGACTAAAAATGGATGCAGTATTCTAGGTGTGGTCTTACTAAGGATTTATAGATGGGTATTAATACCTCATTTGATCTTGATTGTATCCCTCTGTTAATGCAATTTAGGATTGCATTGGCATTTTTGGCTGCCACTACACACTGTTGGCTCACATTTCATTGGTTGTTCACTAAGACTCCAAGATCCCTCTCACAGTTAGTGCTATTAAGTGTGGTTTCACCCAGTCTATATGTGTACTTTTGGTTTTTCTTGCTCTTTTCTTACTTTTCTCTACATTGAATTTCATTTTGTTAGATAGGGCCCAGTTTTCAAGCCTGTCAAGATCCATTTGGATCTTGAGCCTATTATCTAGGGTGTCAGCTTAGTATCATCTGCAAATTTGGAGAGTTCCCCTTCTATTCCCTCTGGGCCTAAGATGGAACCTTGTGGTACTCCACTGTTTACTTCATGTGGACTTAGACTCATTAAGGACTACTGATTGAGTATGGTTTGTCAGCCAGTTGTGAATCCATCTTTTTTCTAGCTTACCAAGAAGTAAGTTGTGGTGTAATTTGTTGAATGTCTTGCTGAAGTCTTAAGTATATTATGTCCACAGTATTTTGCTTGTCTGCTAATTTAGTCATTATGATGAAAAATGAAGTAAGATTGGTTTGGCATGATCTATTTTTAACAAACCTATGCTGACTTCTAACTATTACTTTACTCATTTCTAGATGTTGGCAGGTCTGTTGTTCTTGTTGTTGTTGTCGTCATCATCATCATCATCATCATCATCATCATCATCTTTTCCAATATCTTCCCAGGTAGTTCTCTGGTAGTTCCCTGGTGTTCAGGATTTTTGAAATATGTGGTAGAGTGGTTTTGAGATGACATCTGCCAGCTCCTTTAGAACTCTGGGACGTAATCCATCAGGTTCCAATGATTTGTATTCATCAAGATCAGACAGGTGTTCTCTTACCATTTTTAAACTTTTATTTCTAGTCTGTTTTTTACAGTTACGCCTTTGGTATGTTGGACTATTGTTTCTTTTTGTGTGAAGACCAATGCAGAGAATTAGTTAAGCAGTTCTGCTTTCTCTCTGCTGCCTGTTACTTCTTTGTCGTCTTCCCTCTTTAGTGGATTGAGTGTTTCCTTGATTTTATTTTTTTATTTATATGTTGGAAGAAATTTTTTAAAATTATCTTTGATAATTTTTGTTGCAAGTCTTTGTTCATTCTGAGCCTTTGCTCTCCTGACTTCGTCTTTGCAGATTCTGGCTATCTGCTGATATTCTGCTTAGTTATATGTCCTCCTTTCCATGTTTTGTACATGTCCTTTTTGTCATCCAACATATAAAACTGGCCAACAGTCAAGTAATCTGAATCAGATTCAGGAATGGTATGTTCCTGAACTGGAGGTGTTTTCAATGTTTCTTTAGCTGTGTATTACGAATAACGTTTAAATTCATTTTAGTTGCCATGACAAATCATTCTGCCAGAATAGAGATACTCATCTGAGATGTTATTTATGTGACTCCCTTTCCTTTCTTTTTCTGTTACAAACTTATTTATTTATAAGTAAACATATCTTATGAAGACCAAAGCCATAAAATTAATGAACAAAGAGTTGTCCCATAAGTTATTTTAGAAGTTCCATTTTAATCAGCCACTAAGGTACTACTAGGAATAAAGTTTAAAAATAGAACAAACTTCTCTCCCCCTTTTTAAAATCATTTTTCTTTCTCCCTTCAACTCCACTAATTTCTTCTTATCCTAGAACATTTTCCATTACATCTCTGCCTTATCTCACTCCCAGGACATTAATTATCAGTTTGCACTTTCTCTAAAGCTTCAGAGACAGGTACTGATTAATTCCTCTATGATATTGTGTTTTTTTAATGACGTCATCATTCCACATGTGCAACTCTTGATATAAGAGGGGAAGATATTGGTGAAGTCAGCAATTTAGTGTGTTTCCATTTATCCTTTAGTGTTAATTCCAAGTATCAAGAATGTGAAATACCAAATATTGGGGTCTCCTTGGGATCACAGCAATGCAAGTTTCAGCATGCTATTAAGGTGTAACAGAATTTAGAGCTTAGTTTGGGGAAGTATGAAAGGAAGGAACAAGTTATTAAGAAGGGGCTTGGAGAAGCGATTACACAGTCCACAAGTTGAAGCAAGCATGACAGAGAAACACAAAGAAATCCAGCCTTGATTTTGTTTACTGTAAGATTGGATTGACAGAAACTTGGACAACAATAGAGCTTCAAAGTTCTATTATTATATTCGACAATAATGAAGAAGCATTCCTTCACTGTCTATTTATTAAACTGAACTTACTAAACTGAATTGGAAAGGACGTTGGAGGACTTCTAGTCTAAACTCCTGCTGAGGCAGGAAGTCCTATAGCCCTGGTGGCAAACCTACGGCATGCATGCTGGAAGTGGCATGCAGAACCATTACTGCTGGCATGCAAGCACTCGCCCAGAAAAGGTCTATTGTGCATGCACACGCATTGCACACCCGACAGCTGATTGTCAGGTATCTGGCGCGCATGCATGGGGCACACAGGAGACCCTCATGCATGCACAGAAATGTGGCACATGCAGAGGGTTGCACATGCATGCACAGAAGCACACAGCATGGGTTGTGTGGGTTGCACACGCATATGCAGGAGGCATGGGGGCCTGCGTGCATTGCCTTCTGGGTGATGGCATGAGCATGAGTAGGCAAGCATGCGCACAGTTATCGGCACAGGAGCCCAAAAAGGTTAGCCACCACTGCCCTATATCATTTCAGACAAATGGTTGTCCAATCTCTTCTTTAAAAATTCCAGGATTGGAGCATTCACAACTGTTAGAGGCAAATTGTTCCACTGATTAATTGTTGTAACTGTCAGGAAATTTCTCCTTAGTTCTTAAGTTGCTTCTCTCCTTGGTCCATCCATTGCTTCTTGTCTTGCCTTCAGGTGCTTTGGAGAATAGGTTGACTCCTCCTTTGTGGTAACCTCTTAGCTATTGGAACACTGCCATCATTCAACCACAGTCCTTTTCATTAAAAGTCATACCCAATTCCAGCAACTGTTCTGTATATGTTTTTTGTTAAGTTTGCATGAAGAGTCAGACGCGAAAAGCTTCAGTGAAGAGTTTATTTAGTGACTACAGCTCGAATGGACCCGACTTGGCTGGGCTACGGCTGCTTCTTATAGCCAGCAGCCGTAGTTGCCAGCCAATCAGAGTGCAGGGTTTTCCCGCACTTTTTAAACCAATCCTATTTGACATTTTACAAGAACAATTCAAACTAAACCAATGATATTCAAACCTACATACATAACATTTTTTATAAACCATTCTTTATATGTCCCCTAGTCATCTTCATTGCGCTTACTACTTGAAACTCCCATCTTCTTCTTTTCAGTCTACCAGATTCTTATTATTATTACTACTGATTAGCTTCCATTTGGACTTTCCAAAATATACAACTACCATTTTGACCATCTCAGATGGTGACTATTCTCTGATGGTGAAGTCAAGCTGTTCCCATACAGGAACAGCTGTATACTACTGCTAGTTCCAGGAAGACCAAAAAAAGGCCATTCTGTTCATTTAGTTTCATGTGCTTTTATATTGCTTCAATAGTAAAATTAGAAAATTGCATTTTTTAGGTAAAATGCAATTTTCTAGGTAAAATGTTGGACAGTACACATTTTAATAATATCCAGATAAAATGTGGACCCTAAACTCATTAAGTGAAATATACAAGGCAGCTGACTACAAAATACAAGCAGAGTGTGATATTTTAAAACAAGAACTCATGGATGTTGATTGTTAAGCTTATGTAGCTTTGTTATTAGGTCTCTAGAACAATAAAAAACAAAATTTATGTAGATCATTACATTGAAATCAGAATAATCTTAAAGGGGAAAATGATTTGTTAACTTACATTTTGTTAAGTCACATTTTCTTTAAAATATGAAAAAAATAATTATAATTTGGTTCTGGTTTACATGAACTAGATTACTTTTTAATTTGTTTAACTTTCTAGGCTGCTTCAAATTGGATAATAAATAAATAGAAAAAGTATTATTCAAATTATACTTCATTCTGTATAATAGTTGCATTATTTTGGAAAGAGAGAGACTTGGTGAGTTGAGCATAAGCCTTTAAAGTTTTGCCAGAAATGACGAAAACAAAATAGTAGGAGATTTTAAAAAACAGCCTTTGCTTACATAGCAGAGTGTAATCTGCTTGAATTGGTATCAGCAGGACTATAGACAGCTTTAGTACTGGCAAGTCGCTTCAGTGCTTGGAACTCAATTAAATCCTGCTGCTTGCTTAGCCATCTACCACATTTATTGAAGAATCATTTCACTAAATGGACTAATTCAGATCTCAGAACAAATGATATTCAGTGAATGTTTTATTCAGGGAATGTCACCTTCAACCTTCATACTCACATGTGCCAAGATAGCTTTATTTTATACTTTTCACACATCCCTTGTCTAATTGCCATTAAGGAAATGGAAAGGTGAAGTCTTAGTGCTTTCTGAGTTTGGTTGTCAGATGTTTCATTATTTGACTAGGTAACATCAGTGCTAGTGAGTGAGAAGTTTGCCTCCTGTTTATATTCAGTGGTTTGCACTGCCAATGTTGGTTTTCTCCTTGGTATTTCCTTGAGTATTGTTTTCAGCTAGATTGTTTGTCTGGTGTTAATCCCTGTTTATCTGGGTGTTGGCTGCTGAAGAGGATGTGTCCTGATCTTTTTGAGTCCTTCTTAATTTTTTAAATGTCTCTTTTGAGACAATTAAAATGTGGTTTATCTCCACATGTTAGATGATTGATCTGAATAAATGCCAGATTTCAAGAACTCCTTGGTGTTTTGGATTGAGCTTGATCTTGGATGTTCGGTTTCCCAGTCAAAAGTATGCTTGAATCTAACTCTGTGTTGGGAGATTAACCAATTTTACCATATTTTTGGACTGCTCTTTGGTGTCCATAGATGCACTCTGCCCTACCTAGTGGCTGTTATAATCTTTAATTTTGTTATATGTTATAGATGACTCCTGTTTTCCTTCTTGACTATTGGATCTTTTGGTTTACTGAAGATGCTCTAGAATACTTTAGTTGATTTGTGTGCTATGGTAATGCTGTGTGGTTATAATAGTTGGTTGGATGTTTCTGAAATGTTAATGATGTATAGTAGTGTTATCCTTTTCATAGCTTGTTTGATTGTGCTGTAATGGGTTAGAATAGAATTCTTTATTGGCCAAGTGTGATTGGGCACACAAGGAATTTGACTTGGTGCAAATGCTCTCAGTTAAGAGGTTAGCCACTTTTTATTAAACTTGTGTGGATATCCATTTTGTTGGAATATATTGTATAGGTAGTCTGTTTCCTTTTACAGAAGTTCTGAGCTGATTAATCTTAGGTCCCCAACCTTTCTGACTGTGTGGATCAGCATGGTGGGGGATGGTTCCATGCAAGTGGTGGGCAATCAGGTGTGTGTGCATGAATGTGTAGCTCCATTTACACGACTGGCAGGCACACGCTCACAGAAATGGAACTTTGTGTGTGCAGTTGCCTGCTGCTCACGTAAGCTGAGCTGTGTGCATGCACTTGCCTGCTGCTTCTGTGGCCCAGGTAATAGTGGGCCATGGCCATAGAGTTGGGGACCCCTGCCATGAAGATAAATCACATTTATCCACCATTCAAAAGAATCAATAAAGAAGCTTAAAAAATTAATAAATAAAAAGACTAGAGGACATCACCAGCCAAATAAGCAGGTATTAAGACCAGACAAATAATCAAGGAGAAAATAATACCCTAATCAAGGTACTGCCAAGAAGAAAAACACATTCCTACCAACATAGGCAGGGTAAGCACTGAATATAAGAAGGCAGCTGAGCAAACCCTACACTCAATAGTATTGATGAAGATACCTAGCAAAGTTAATGAATTATCAGAAAGCAAATAGCCAAGCTTAGAAAATACCAAACATTGTACTTTTGCCTTTCCCTACTTGATGCTCCTCATATTTCTAGGAATGGCTGAATAGTCTTGGAATTTCATTCCATTTGGACAGCATCAACTGAAGATGCTTGCAATTGCTTTACCTATAGTATTGCATAAAGTATTTTTGGAGAGCCAGTCAGGCCTTGTAGTTAAGACACCACGCTAGAAACCAGGAGATTGTGAATTCTAATCCCACTTTAAGCATGAAAGCCATCTGGGTGACTTCAGGCCAGTCACATTTCTCTCAGCCCTCAATGTCAGGCCTTCGCAACAAGCCAGTCACTTTATCTCTATGACTATCCCCCCACCTCTGTCTTTATCTCTGTCTGTCTGTCTGTCTGTCTGTCTATTTATATTCTATCTATCACCTATCTTCTATCTATCTATCTATCTATCTATCACCTATCTTACTATCTATCTATCTATCTATCTATCTATCTATCTACATCCATCCATCCAATTTTTAAACCACCCATCTCCTTATATGGGGACGATGGTGTACAAATAAAACAGAAACATTACATAGAATTTAAAAACAGGCAAGGATAATTAAAATTCAATGTTAAAAATTAATTAAAAGGCAGGGGGAGGATTCAGCTGGATGGATGTACAGCTGGTCGGTTTTTTTCCCATAAAGTATTGCTTTGAATATATTCATTTTATACCTCTTATATGTTGTCTGATACTGTTAAGAAATAGTAATAATTAATTACATTCATTGACTCTCCATGTTTAATGATCTTTTAAGAAACAATGTCATTTTTAAGAAGTGAAGACTCATTAGACTACACCATGTAACCTTTTTTTTTGTAGTACAAACCATTCATGCTAAAAACTGGAAAAAGATATATAGCTATTTATGTACCCTATCTGGAATTAGGTTTTACTTACTGAGTTGGACAGCAGTACACTGTATTTAGCACTCAGATACTAAAGGAGTCTTGCTGAATATATATTGTTAAAACAGAACAAAATGAAAAGCATCTCAGAACAGATGTATTACTCATCCCAATTTTAATTGTAATATTTATTTTTTAAATGCATATATTTAAAGCTTATCACAATAAGAGCATTTCATTCTTATTACTGCAACTTTACTACTGTAAAAACTGATCTTTTGAGTGAAATATTATTGTTGTAAATTAGCATGTAGATATGAATCTGCTGCAAATTTTTAATAAGTATTAAATTATGTGTTTATTTTACAGGTCTGAAAATGAAAATTCAAGAAGCATCAGGTATGATTCTCAGATTTCTTTCCTTCTGATGCTGCTTTTCAGCCTTTTGGCTAAGATCAAGTGTTGGAGTTCTTCTGATATTGAATAATTGTGACAGTTACTTATTCTACTTATGTTTTTCTTTCTGCATCTTTTTTTTCTTTCTCTTCAATAGGGAATGTATATAGTTACAATAAAAATATATTTAGTTGCAGTTTATAAGGCCAATATTCTTATATTTTACTTGCAGATTTCTTAAGCATGGCAAAATATTGGATTTTAGTTAAGATTAATAAAAGATGTTTATCTTTAAGCAAAGTTGAGATTAGAAACATATTTTGTAAAAGTATTCTTTATTTTATTCTTTATTATTTGTTTATTCAACATTTGAGGATACAACAATCCTTTAAATATATTTCTGCATATTCAAGATACAAATGCTTGAAGATTTGAATGCCTCATCAAAGATTGGAAGAGATGCTTCTTTCTTAAGTATAAAACATTTTATTATTACCAGAATCTGAATATTCAGCACTTTCTGAGTCATTTTTTTCAGTTTAGTAATTAGAAGATCATCCATCATTATTTTTTAATCATTTCTCCTTTAAGACTCTTTTGTTTTCCTTGTGCATTATAGAAATTTTATATGAGAATTTTCTAGAATGTTTAAGAATCTGTCTTGAGATAAGTGTGTCCTAACTTTATTTTAATATTATTTTAATTATTTAATATTATTTTGGAGACTTTCTATATTTCCTGGCAAAAATTAGAAAACAGTGAACGTGCTTAGCTCCAAGATTTTATTGACTACTCCTTGAAACTGTTAGGATTCTATTTTGTTTCCAGTGCTTTTCAATACGGACTTGGAGTTGGTCTTAACAGGAGGCTGGTAATCATTAAGTAATGCTGTGGCTCTCTTGAGTCTGTTCAGAAAGTAATGAGTGTGAAGGTAAATAATAAAAAGCAATTGAATCCAGAAATGTCAGAATTGCTTATTGTAAGGCATTATAAATGTAGAAAGGTGGTATGTCTTCCTGTTTCAAATATGGTTGAAAGAAGCAAGATGTCAGGGTTCTGGCGATTGTTCTAATTAAATCATGAGCCTCGAGCCAAGCTTCAAAAGAATCCAAAAGATTTATTAGGAGCAACATGTCGGCATTTTCCCAGTTGAAGCTAACTCTACCACATGTAATTTATGGTCACCTGTGACCCTGTTCCCCCCTGCCCCCTGGGTGTGTCATAAATCAGATTCTCCAGTGAAACACGTTCATGGGCTGGGTGTCATCAATCACATTCTCCAATGAAGGATTTTCAGGCAGAAGATCCGGTAGCCTAGCTACAATCTTTGTAAGATAAGCGTGGAATGTACTTCTGTTCCACCCCTCCCCTGGCTTATGGCAACTTGAAAACAGGCATAGGAATGCTTTATGAGTTAACACAAGAATTGTGGTCAGTGTACTTCTGGATGACTCAGGTTTTACAAATTGAAGCAATGACAAGGAACACATTATATTCATTATATTATATTCACTTTGCTTTGCTGTTCTTTCCTGGAAAGAAAAATCTATAATACACATGCTTGGGACTTCAAGATCTGACTATTGCAGCTCTTTCTACATTGAGTGTTGCATTTACTTTAGAAACCTATTAGCATAAAACTTAGCTGATATGCTGATTTGTGGAAGAACTCAGAAATAGTATTACATCTAAAGGCACTGATTTGCATTGATTACTACTTTGTTTCCAAGTAAAATGCAAGGGATTTTTGTGTGTGTTCATTTTCAGTTCAGTTTTCTGTGCATTCAAGTCATTGCTTCATTTTCTTGGCAGCAATTTCAGAAGTGGTTTTCCACTGCCTTCTTCTTAGGGTTGAGAGAAAATAACTGGCCCAAAGACACATAGCTGTGTTAGAGTCTAAAACTCAGGGTTTCCTAGTTTCTAACCTGATGCCTTAATACCTATACCTGTGATGGTGAACCAATGGCACACGTGCCGGAAGTTGTACACAGAACCATTTCCCCCGGCACACGAGAGCTCGCCCGGAACAGCCCCACTGCACATGAGCATGCACCGCCACCGCCCATCAGTTCATTGTCAGGTATCTGGCGCGCATGCATGGGGTGCAGGAGACATGCGCGCATGCACAGAGATGCAGAGCATGCACTGGGAAATCATGGCGCATGCGCAGAGATGTGCGGTGCACAAAGGGATCCCATGCACATGCACAGATGGATGGTGCGTGGGAGTGATCATGTGCACAGGCACGTGGGGGGATCATGCGTGCATGCGCAGGCACTTGGTGCATGGCAAGGGGAATCGCATGCGTGCAGGTGCAAACATGTAGTGCGTGGCAAGGGGAATCACGCGCAGGCACACAGTGTGTGGCAAGGGGATTGTGCGTGCAAGAGGTGGGGGGGCCAGCACGCATTGCCTTCTGGGTTTGGCAAGCGCACGAGCGTGCGCGTAATTATTGGCACAGAAGCCGAAAAAGGTTTGCCACCACTGCCCTATACTAAACTGTTTCTCAAAATGCAAGTGCTGATCTTTATTATTCAAACTGCATGCAACTGGATGCAGGTTACTTCAAAGACTATCTTCCTCTATATGATCCATGATCCCACATAACTTGAGTTTATCTGGGGAAAATGCCTACAGTTGCTTTGATGTCAACTGAGAATAACTTAAATCTGCTTTGTAGTTTTTTCTGGATTTCTGGAATATACTTTGTGCTGAATTGAGGAGCCTACAGTTTTTTAATTAAAATTAAAAACTGGAAGATAGACATTGTACAAAAACACCTTTTAGTCTATTTTAATTTCAGCTTTAACACATCTGCATTTAATTTGGGGTGTATAATACTAACAATAATGAAACCCCCTAACCCTTGTCAGAATAACATTTTTAATAAAGTAAATTCAGATTTTTCTCTATAGAACATAGTTTGCAACACCGAAAAATATGGGGAAAGAAATTTATGATTTTTCACGGAAGTAAATCAATATTTTAAAGTGAATTGACTGAGTGATAAATGTGTGCAGCTATTTGGTCCTGTAGATTAACCACTGAATATATTTATAGAAAAGCTGTTCCTTTAGGTTGCTTTCCAGTGTGCAAATTTAGTGTGGAAATGGGCTCATATGGAGATAAACAAAAGACCATTCAAACCAATTAAGTTGGCAATTTGAATCATGTTATATTTCACACAGCACCTTAGGTTTTAACAAAAACGTCAGTTATGCCCAACTAGGAATGCTCAATAAATAATATATCATCTTAGTACATATTAAATATGTTTCTGTGTCATTTCTTAACTGAACTGTTTTTCAGAAGTTCATCTGCATATTCCTGGTGCATTATGGGAAGCAGTTGAGCAGTAGAGGAATTGGAATTCATCTGATCACCTCAAGCCAGTTGCCTAACATTTGACTCAACAGATGATCAGTTGCACATCAGTTATCTTAGTGTATTCTGGGAAAGAAAGAATTATATTTGCTTTTCCCTCTTTTCCTTCTTTGTCCAGTGAATATAGAAGACATCCTGGCCAGGAATGAGATTTTGGCAGTTGCCTACAACAGAAGTGCCATGTTTTCTTTGTTCCCAGAGAAGAAAAAAGGCTGTTAAATATCAAGCTTGTAGAAGTTCTTAATATAAAGATTGATAAACTGGAGGCTGGAATATTATATGTACAGCTCACTTGTCAAGGGGAAGATGTGTGGATTATATTGCTTTCCAAAAGCAGATGATCAATGATGTTTACAACTTCTAAGGATGAGAAAGAAGGTGGCAAAAAGAGACTACATCAAATTACTGTGCATCTTGGCACCCAATTCTTACATCTAGACTTTGAAAACTTGTTGACATAAAATATTTATTTTTTAAAAAAAATCCAGACTTTAAAGAAGCTTTTAGAAATATGCATGAGCTACAGAAGGCTCTTACAGTTGAGGGGCTGCCAACTGATTCATATAGATCCATCAGCAATCACTCAGAGAAAGAAGTTCATAAGTTATGCCTTCTTGAGAACTACAGGTGTTCCCATTTGTCATCTAGGTATTCCATCTCAACATGTGTATTATCTCTCAGGTGCCTGACTCCAAGATGTGACGGAAAGTCTGACAAGACTCATCTATATGGACAAATCCATGTTGGTTTTCATCAAATAATATTCATTACAGTTCAGCAAAAGAAAGGACCATGTATCATGTTAATTCCTGGTTGCAATAGAGGTTTCAGTATTTCAGTAAGTGTATAAACTTTCAGGAGGAAGGGCTGCTTTGCAAAGATGGAATTTATCTCAGTAAGGAGAGAAAATAGATTTGTAGCTGTAGCTGATTAATCTGAACAGCAGGCCTGTTCAGCAAAGTGGAAGTGCTTTGGAAATTACAAGTTCAGCAATGGGGGAGTAAATACAGGCATAACAAAAAAGGGAAAGGGAACAAAAGGAATCAAATTCATTATTTAAGTGTCTCTATATTAATGTATGAGGTATAGATAACAAGTGAAATGAGCTGGATGTCATGAGGGATTAAAGTAAACGTCATGTAATAAGGGTTATGGAAACAAGGTAGGATTAATCCCAGTAGTTGAATATTGGTCTTAATGTAAGGTAACTGCCAATGAATTAGGGAGAACAATGTTCCTTCTTCTTTGTGGTCTCCTATGTCCAGTATACAGTCTGCAGGGACAGGAAAAACCACCAGTATTGTTCACTCCTATTCCAGTGGATGGCTTGGTTGGTGAGAGAGAAAAAATCAATCATGGGGCAATTTTGCTAACTACAGACTATTAGCTGTCTTTCAACCTAACCAAACTGTCAAGGCTGTTGTAAATATGAAATGAGGCATGAGAGATTGTAAGAAAATCAGTTGAAAGATTACTTCAGAAATATTAAGTCACACTAGAAGTTGAGGAACTTTAGAAAATGCTTCAAAGAAACCATGACTTACTTAACTAAATAAGCTGGGAAAATCCTACTATAGTTTCCAAAAATCTCTATTTATCTTAGACTAAAATTAAGATCTCTTACTTAAATCATGTTGGCTTTGCTACCTTAGCCTTGCCAGCTAATTCAGGCTTTACATGACAGGAAATCATCACCTATGTGTGCCAATATCACTGGAGTAGTAAATACATAGAGAATAAATTAACAGGTATAAGTATTGGGATTTCCTCCTTACTCAGGTACAAGGTCAGTGAGATTCAATATTAATTCATATTTTAAGCTGACTTAGTATATTTTAGCTACAATTAAATATTTTTTATATTACATTGCTATAAATAATGGACATTTTTGGTATGTTGAAGATTATTTGCTTTATAATTATTTAATTTCCATGCATGTTAAATGCAATTTCGTTTCAACCTTTACATCTCACATATTTAATAGTTTTAATTTTGCAATAGAGTTAATTTGCCTGCAATAACTGTTTTTCTCACTGCAGTTAATAAAATCTTGCAATTTTACTACAGACATTTAATAAGTGTGAAATTTAATAGACTGATTATTAAGTTGCTTATTAAAGGCAAAGACCATGCTGCAGTTTCTGAACAGAGGCAGAACAATGCTGATTGCAGGCCTTGGTTTTGAGCTGGGTTAAATTGTCATGAACTCTACTAAAGAAAGTCATAAATGTCCTGAATCAACATAGCATAGAAAAGAAATGCCAAGTACTGTAAGAATTATATTTCAATTGTATTAGCGTAAAAATTGATAATATTCTGTTTTAATAAAAGGATTAGAAGGAAGAGGAGCACACAACAGAACTATAATGACTCAGTTCTTGGGGAGAAGATATGAAACTCTCCAGATTTGTAAAAGAAGGAACCAGAAAGCAGAATTCATTCACTTGGTTTTCTTTTTTCTTTTTGTTCTTCATGCTGTTTCTGGGAATTGGATGTAACGGGATTTCTCAGTTGAGGCATATGAACTTAGCAGAGGGCAGTCATGCTGCTCAAAATTTCATTGGTCATCCTTTTTTGTTTCAGGCTAAGTAATTATAGGCGGAGTTAGACTGCAATATGGAATTAGGAAATGGAGCAAAGTGTTCATGATCAGTTTGGTAGATGGATCTGTAGCATAAATAGTCCTTGGTTAACAACTGCAGTTGGCTCCAGAATTTCCATTGCTAAGCAAGACGGTCATAAAGTGAAATGCCACACCACTGTGCTACTTGGAGACAGCATTTTTGAGCACTTCTGGTTGCCCTCATGAAGTGGATCTCACATCATTGTCAAGTACAATGTCATGTGGTCACCACTTGTGGCCTCCTACCAGCTTCCCCATTCGCTTTGCTTGTTGGAAGCTAGCAGTGAAGCTGGCAAATGATGATCATGTGACACTGGTCAGAACTTTGACAACTGGTCATAAGTACCAGTCACTCAGCACTGTTGCTAAGTTCAAATCGTTACTGAACAAATGGTTGTTAAGTGAGTATCACCTGTAATTGATGACCAGCCAAGACATGGGTAAAGTTGCCACGTCACGTTGTCATCACATGCTATTTCATGACATTTTCCCATTCTCCGAGCTGGGGTGGGCATGGCTTGTGCATGGTACATCTGGCCCATGGGCCGCCAGTTTGACACCTCTGAGATAAGACATATGGCATGGTTTCTGTTACTTATTGTCAGTTAGTAGGAAAAGAATACAGAGAACTAATCTTAAGATGGCTTGTTTCATTAATTTTTGGAAGAATTCTAGAGAAAGACAACATTTACCATGATCCTCCATATTTTATGAGTTTGAGTTTCTCATTTCCCTGTTTTTGAAGTGATCACCTCTCACTTTGCTTTTTCATCCTAATAATTTGACTTGGATATAAAAGTTAAATAAATAAATGCTTGACTGAAATCATATTATAGAGAAAAATTAAACTGAGTAAGGAGACAATGCCACTAAAATGGTTACCTAAAATTGAACATCCTTAAATTGACTTACATGATTGTACTTTTTAAACTGTGTATACCCCTTGTTTCTGTCTTTATTTTAGTTTTCTATTAATTGTAATATATCTGTATTTCTTTTACCAAAATATCAACAATGCTAATGATTTAAAATTACTTCTTAAGCAAAGCTAATAAAAAGTAACTTCCACTGCATCAAATTCAATCAAATAGTTTTTCCTATTTTTTTAAGGAAAAATAAATATGCAATTCTATTACCATACATGATATGTTAATTCTATTAACATACATGGTAAAATAACAAATAATGGAAATAACCAAACTTCCTGTCTTAATGTTAGCAAGCATTCAAGCTTTTTTGTTCATTTATCTCATGAAATTAAATACTTGCATTCATGCATACATATTTTTAGGAATACAGTTAAAGAATACGAAGATCCCTTCCTACTGCTAGAGCAGGGATGTCAAACTGGCAGCCCATGAGCTGGATGTGTCACATGCAGGCCACGCCCACTCCAGTTCCACAAAGGCAAAAAAAAAGTCATGATACATTGTGATACATCATGTGACGTGATCGAGTTTGACACCTGTGTGCTAGAGAAAGTGCTCATTGCTATGTGAAATGAAGAGCATCCAACAGCAAATATGTATCAAGTATTTTGAAATATTACTTTTTAACAAAAGACTTACAAAATATTTATGTGTTACAAGATAACACATGCAAACAAATAGTTAATATATAGTACATAAGCGCATTAAATATTTATTAATATTTATTAATGATCCTGTGAGGGAAATGATCCTTAGGCAACTTTTTCTTGCTAACACTATACATGACTATATTCTTAAAGTATGTCAATCCAAAATGTTAATAAGCTAGTGACAGAAACACAAGCTTTAGTTTAGAACCAACAGTTCCTCCACGTGTATAAATTGTTTACTTGAAAGTTGAATTATACTTCGTTATATGTCACGTGCACAAAATTTAAATGTTTAAAAATTAAATTAGTTGGTCCCTTTTTAGTTTAAAATAGGTTTGAATCTAAGCATAAAATCTGCAATGTAAAATATAGGACTAATTTTAACATTTCTCTGCCTGCCTTTCTGGATAGTACCGAAAAGGAAATATTGTCAGAAGTCACACCAAGCATTAGAAACTTCAGTGCTTCTTACCCTTCCCACCCCCCCACATTCAGGAACTGATTGCCAGAGAATGTTACAAAAATAAGTGAACATTGCTTTCTTGCAGTTATAGGTAGACCTTTTTTTGTGACTGTAAATGATTCTTATAAAATAGTCCCTAAGCAACATGGTAAGCAAACCCCTTGACTGAAAGCTCTGTTGCCTTGCAGGTGGGGGAATATTATTTAAAGAAAGTCTCTCTTTCTGAGCTGCTGTGCTGCTCAGGACATCTTTAAAAAGTCCTAACCACAACTGAACTTTGTGACCTTAATTAGCTGATTGGATTCCTCTGGCCCCCTTACTGCTGTGGCCTGAAACTGACCACATCTTAATCATTTTCATATTTTTGTTGTTGTAAACGTGCACAATGGTCATAAAATTTATCTATCTACCTACCTTCCTACCTACCCTTTTTCTTCCTGGCCATACACTTTTAACTTCCATATTTGAAGTTCCACTACTAAATAAAAATATATGCTAAATAAATAAATTAAATGAATGAATATGTCATAATGAGCAGGAGCTCAAATTTTTACTGTGATCTATTATTATAAAGGGCTTTCCAATTATTGCTTATATGTACATAAATAGTACATTTTTGTACATGTAATCTAGACCTAGATTAACCAAAACCTAAATGGTGTATAAATTATTTTCATTGGCTCATAGGTTTTCCGTCCCTGACTCCTTCCCATATTATTGCTACAACATCGGTACATCTATTGTTTGTTTAAACAATAGAAATGTAATTTGTAGCATAATATATGAATTAAGTTGAGTCTGAATTACCTTACAGGGATTCTTTCATATTCTGTAACTTTTAACAGCTACTGATTTAGAGACCAGACTTCTTAAATCTTGACTAAACAGTTGTTGATAGCTGTGATTGTAATTTAGTGGCCAAAGAAGGCTTTTGGTGGCTGGTACAGTTCTGGTGTTGTTCTGGTGAAGTGTTTGCAGTGGGAACTGGAGTGGCCACTGATGGATGGATATTACTTCACATTCTTCTTTAACAAGAGTCCAGGGAAGGCACTGAATGAAAGTATGCACTTTCATGCATAGCATAAAAGTCTAAGCTGGAATGGAGAAAATAGGGAGTATAACAACTTTGCAAGAAATACTAAGGCTCTTTATATCCTTCTTGAGAATTGACAAGGAAACTGTTGAAATAGTAATTTGGTATATCTTTATAAATAAACCTTATAGAGTAATGAGGATGTCAGACTCTTAATACATTATAAAAGGATGCACATTCATTCAGCCCTCAGGATGCCAAAGCATTGTCTTTTTCCTTCATTAACTGCCCTTGTGCACTAGCAGCAGCTCTAGCAATTTCCTATTCCATACCTCATATTTTTCTTCTTTAAAGAAAAGAACATCTGAATGATTTGGCAACTTTTCAGTATTATATATTACATTGTTATTTGTAAATGTGGATAATATGCCACAGGGAGAAGAATGAAGAAACTGCTTGTTAATGTGATAAAAAGACATGCAGTACCTTTTATAATAAATATATTAAAAAGTAGGCAATTTAAAATGTATATCCTAGTTAGCATCCCAGAATGCATCCTTCTCATCTAGAAGAAGAATAATTAGTAGTACTGATAATAAACAACTCCTTGCTTTTGTTTGAAGTTCTCCGCATGTTACTGAGAGTTGACAATAAATGCTTCAAAGCTTTATATTTGCATAAAGGTTTTTTTTTCTGTTGATGGTGGATTACATGATAAGGCAATTATTTGAGGCCAAATAAAATATTACCAGAGGAAATCCTTCTTACTCTGGAACAGAGAATTGTTTCAATAATTTCTGCAGTGTCTTTCTTTGTAATGCGGGTTCCCTTGTTGTGAATGGCATTCTCATTCATTGATCTCGGAACAAAGTTCTGATTTGAACTGTTCAGAATATGGAGTACAGACTAATTGTGCTATCCCCAGCTGCAGGCTTTTTGAAATTCAAGATGGATTGTGCAGATGGATAACATTTTCCTTATTTACAACTAGATGAGAGGAAGAATATCATGTGTGTGTGTGAGAGAGATGTCCATCTGGATCCATGCTTCTCTAAGAGAAGAATCAGCTGAAATAATAGTTAGTTATGTAATTAAAAGGAACATAACAGGAACTCTTACTTTCCTAATCAGTAGCCAAAATAAAGCACTCATTTGATCTAACGAATAAAGCCACAGAAAAGTGACACTGCTCAGACTCCATTGATCTCTTCATAAACGGGTAGGCTGGAGGCTAGATAGGGTTTCTGAAAAAAAATGTCTCCATTAAGAGTTATTTGCTGTTTCTCTCCTGGATCATGTTCAGCTGTTTATTAACAGACCTGAACTCAAACTGTAACATACTGTATTGAATGATGAACAGAATCAAAGTGGAAGTTACAACCTGGAAGATGCCTTTATATTTTTATATAATATTCTACATACATACTGTAGATACAGTAGGTGTGCTAGATAACAGATATAGGGCCTTGTAAGAACCGTGTTAATTTGTAACAGATGAGACATTAACTTGAACCTAATCTGGGTTGGTGTTTAAAGGTTGAATCTAACACATTAAAATGTGTCTCTAAGCAGTAAGCAAATAGTACTGAACTTTCAGGATAGACATCATATGACCTTTGCTGGGCTCAAGTCCTACATTTTTATCATTGCCTTGGTAGCAGCTTTTCCTCCTGTCGTTGAAGCCATTTCATATATCCATAGCACATTGCTAAATATTTGCATGTGAATCCAGTGAAGTTCACATTCCCAAACTGAATTTAATATTTTTGATGCAAGGTTGATAAAATATTTTCAGAAAATTTAAAATAGTTATGGAAACTCCAAATGCAGAAGGGAACTCAAATCTAAGGTTGGGGTATATTTGGCAGCTATGGTAAGATTTAATGGACATTTGGTTCAGCGGTGATTTGTTTTTCCATTACATATGGAAACACCATAATTTCAGTAGAAGTGGCAGTGCATTTACAAACACTTTCGCAATGTATTGCTTGGTATTTGCAGTGAAAAAAAATTATTGCAACAGTGAGGTTTGGAATCCGTAAAGGAAAATATCTATGGAGATTCTTGGTCATCAAGGCTGTTATTTCAAAGTGCTTTTTCATGAGACAACTAGATTTTTGTGTTTTCTTTGCAGACTTTCGCTTCTCATCCAAGAAGTTTCTTCAGCTCAAAGCTCTGAACTGAAGAAGCTTCTTGAATGAGAAGCAAAACGTTTGAGAGCTCAGAGCTCTGAGCTGAGGAAGAAGAAACATTTGAGAGCTCTGAGCTGAAGAAGCTTCTTGGATGAGAAGCAGTACCTGCTATAATAAATATATCAAAAATAGGCAATTTAAAATGTGTGTACTAGTCAGCATCCCAGAATACATCCTTCTCATCTAGAATAATAATAATTAGGAGTGCTGATAATATACAACTCCTTTCTGTTTGATTGAAGTTTTCCACATGTTACTGAGAGTTGACAATAAATGCTTCAAAACTTTACATTTACATAAAGGGTTTTTTTTTCTGTTGATGGTGGATTACATGATAAGGCAATTATTTGAGGCCAAATAAAATATTAACAGAGGAAATCCTTCTTACTCTGGAACAGAGAACTGTTTCAACAATTTCTGCAGTTTTTCTTTGTAATGTGGGTTCCCTTGTTGTGAATGGCATTCTCATTCATTGATCTAGAAGTGGCAGCCCGTTTACAAACACCTTCACAATGGTATTGTTTGATAGTTGCAGTGAAAAAAAGTGAGATTTGGAATCCGTAAAGGAAGATACCTATGGAGATTCTTGGTCATCAAGGCTGTTGTTCCAAAGTGCTTTTTCATGAGACAACTGGACTTTCTTGTTTTTCTTTGCAGACTTTCACTTCTCATCCAATAAGTTTTTCAGAGATCTGAGCTCAAGAAGCTTCTTGGATGAGAAGCAAAACATTTTCAAAGAAAAAGAAAGAAAGCAAGTTGCCTCTTGAAAAAGCACCCTTGGGACAAAATAAGATATCTCAATGCAGCTCAGATTCAACACTTTTGTTCCAAGTAAATGAGGCATATAACATCACAAGGCACTTCTCAATCTAGCACAAACTTCCCCCTTATCCCTCCAGATATATTGTAACATGTTGGCAGTGAGCTGAGTATGAAAACCTGATTACTGAACGATTTATTGGTATGATTTATTTTTTTCTAACAAATAATCATGTCATGTGTTTCACAAACCATTTGTTGAATTTCATTGCTTTATCTCACATTTTTCCTTAATTAAGTAAATAACTTGATAGAGTGAGAAATCCTTAGTCATCTTCCCATATTTCTTGGGAATATCTAGAGCAATTTTATATCTAACAGTCTTTCTGGTACCAGTGACAAGAGCTAAGGCTCCTTAAATCAAAAGCTTGCATACAATATACAATATATAATATACAATATACAAGCTGAATAGTCAAGACCTTATTGATGATCCAAACTCCATCAAGGATCTTGGAGTACTCATCTCTAAGATCTAAGTGCTGGAGCCCACTGTAACTACAGTACATAGCCAAAAAGGCATTAAGAGTTGTTAACCTAATCCTACGTAGCTTTTTCTCTCGTAATATCACACTGCTAACTAGAGCATACAAAACATTTGCTAGACCAATACTTGAATACAGCTCACCAGTCTGGAACCCACATCACGTATCTGATATTAACACGGTTGAGAAAGTCCAGAAATATTTCACAAGAAGAATTCTACACTCCTCATTGCAGAATACCTTATGCCACCAGACTTGAAATTCTAGACCTAGAAAACCTAGAACTACGCCGCCTTCGGTCTGATCTAAGTATAGTATATATAATTGTCCTTCCAGTCAATGAATACTTCAGCTTCAACCATAACAATACAAGAGCACACAATAGATACAAACTCAAGGTTAACCGCACCAAACTTGATTGCAGGAAATATGACTTCATCAACAGAGTGATCAATGTCTGGAATACTCTACCTGACTCTGTGGTTTCTTCCCCAAACCCCAAAAACTTTAACCTTAGACTGTCTACTATTGACCTCACCCCTTTCCTAAGCGGTCTGTAGGGGGCATGCATAAGTGCACTAATGTGCCTACTGTCCCTGTCTTATTGTTTCTTTTATTTTTCTTATATGTATTCATTTCATGTATTCACAACTATGTTTATCCTTATACTTATTATCTTGTAAGCAATTGACTAAATAAATAAATAAACAAATAAACAAATTTTAAAAAATAAATTAGATTTCTAATCAGCCCCTCAGTTGCAACATCTGATATTTCCAACAACATGCCTAATGACTGGCTTTTTATGTATAGTGATGAGCATAGTCACAGCTGTTGCAATATTATTATTTTTTAAAATGGTGGTTTTGGCCAACACTGGAAAAGCCATTTCTATATCGAGCAGTCACACTTTGGAATCACTATATCTTAAACAATAATGTCTCTGTTCCCTGTCATTCTTTTCATGTGCCCTATTCTCAGGTTACAGCTTTGAAGATGACTCCACAAAAGTATTACTACTACTACTACTACTACTACTACTACTATTATTATTATACAAAAACAACAGTGTACACAGCAAACGAGATAACTATTCTGGGTTTCCTATCACAAATCACTAGTCAAACACTTCCTAAGTGTTTAGGACTGAGTGATGTATTGGCGGATTATGCAAACAGATCCCAGTAAGGTGGCCTTCTGCAGCTGACCAGTGGTGATTTTGTCAGTGCCAATTGTTTTTAAGTGCTTGCCTAGGTCTTTAGGCACAGCACCCAGTGTGCCGAGTACCACTGGAACCACCTGCACTGGTTTATGCCAGAGTCTCTGCAGTTCGATTTTAAAGTCCTGATATCTGGTGATTTTTTCAAGTTGTTTCTCGCCGATTCTGCTGTCACCAGGTATGGCAATGTCGATGATCCACACTTTTTTCTTCTCCATAATCCTGATATCCGGGATATTGTGTTCCAAAACTTTGTCAGTCTGTATTCAGAAGTCCCACAGTAGTTTTGCATGCTCATTTTTTACCACTTTTTCAGGCTTATGATCCCACCAGTTCTTTGCTACAGGCAGATGATAGTTGTGACACAGGTTCCAGTGGACCATCTGAGTGACTGTGTTGTGGTGTTGTTTGTAGTCAGTCTGAGCAATTGTCTTGCAACAGCTCAGTATGTTTACAGTGCAGTTCTCTGACATAGTGTATTTCTGCCGCTTCTGAGTTGTTCAGCTTCCAGTAGCCCTGCAGGCCTATGCCCTGGTTGCTCAGCTATGGGACCCGTGGCTTGTAGCCCACTTGTCGACAGATGCCCAGGTTCCCCAACACCCGACGCAGTCATTTTTAACCCAGATGATGACCGAGCCAGTATAGGCTTCATTTGGTTGTGTTTCACCATGATTCATTGCAAGGGTTGTTGGGTACACTCAGTCCAGCTCCTCAGCCAAGACCTCTCTGGCATGGTTGGACCTGCTGGTAGTTTGCACTACCACCAGCACTGCTCTCAGCTTCATTGGAGCAGTTAAGCCCCCCGCCACGTCAAGGCGGCACCCCATGGAGGGCTATTATTATTGTTGTTGTTGTTGTTATTATTATTATTATTTGAGAGCCATGAAGTAAGATGAGACTATGAGACACACCCAATGATAAATGTGAATAGTTAACTTATTTTTGCAAAAATCCATTAGATCTACTGAAGTAAAATAAGTAGTGGGATTCAAAAATGTTTACTACTGGTTTTGTGGGTGTGGCTTGGTGGGCATGGCATGGCTTGGTGGACCTGGCAGGGGAAGAATACTGTAAAACCTCCATTCCCTCCCCACTCCTGGGGGAAGGTTACCATTGGTTCTCCAAACTATTCAACATTTCTGCTACCGGTTCTCCAGAACTGGTCAGAACCTGCCAAATGCCACCTCTGAAAATAACATATTAAAATTGATTGTCTAAAATTAATTGCAAAATACAGTAACAGATGTTTTGAATTGAGATGCAATTATGGGTTTTCCTGTATTCTGTCTTTATGTAACACTGCAAATAGTGTGGTGCTCTCTTGGGACAGGTGAAAAAAGATCTGGGTTCTAGTTCTTCCTTAGATACAGAAGCTGGTTGGGTGAATTTCGGCCAGTAACTCTCTCATAATGCTAGACCAGGAACTCCATAAACATCTATCAGAATACAGTAGACCAATGTCCTTTACCTGAGATGTACTTATATGAACTGGCATTTAGCTATCTGTCTCTTGTCCCTTTCCATTTCTTCAGGAAGCTCTGGGAAGATGAATTTGAGTCCACACATCCCATTTTAATCAAATTCTGATCCAAAAGAATCAGGCTTTGGATGAAATGACAGAATTAAAATAAGATCTTTTTAATACAGATTTAATACTAAATCTTATTTAAGCAAGAAAGATATCACTTCACCAATACAGGGAAGAAACATTGGGGCTCATCTGGTTAGGGTGCTGGGTTGACAATTTGCAACCCCACGTTAAAAGCTTGAATGCTGCTGTGTGACAGGGTGAGCTCTCGTCATTTGCTCTGGCTCTTGCCGACTTAATAATTTGACAGTATGTTAAGTGCGAGTTAGATAAATAGGTATGACTTCAGTGGGGTCATTAATGGGGACATGAAAAAGCTCCCAACTGGGCATTCCCCGGCAATGATAATGTCACCAGATGATCCTTTCACTGCAGAAGTGCTTCGGTGATCCCGACACACGAGTATAGTATAGGGAACCATATAGTGCTTTGCTGATGTTAGTACATAAATGAATTCTTCTCTCTCCTCTCCCCTCCCCATAAAAATTTTTATGTTATGGATGAAGCATACTTGGGTGACTTAAGATATAGAAACAAAGTAAACAAACTGCCCTGAGTCAGCTGGGGAATTTACATGGCTTTAGGTTTTTTTAAGGAGTGCTGCTTTACCTGTTGTTCAGTTAATTTGATTAACATATTTGTGCCCAAAATTTGTGAAAACATAATGAGAAGTATGCGTAGCTTATAAATGGCCCTGCAACCAGTATGCCTCAAAAGAATAATAAACAAGAATTACACTGAAGTATTTATGTTGTGCACAAAATGGATTTATGTTCTGCAAAAAAAGGGCCCTAAGGGCTTGCCTTTTAAATTAATAGTGATATGATTCATTGTCTGTTGCTAAATATAAATGTGCAGAGAATATGGGAGCATTAGCTGCTTGTCCGTGTATATAAAGTTAACAAGTTTTGGAATACACTGCTTTCTGTGCAGTTATCTTTTATCCAGTTGAAGAAGGAAAGATATGATAAAGTCTAAGCAATTGTGTTTATACAGCATTCACGGTTGCTTCTCCTTCCCAGGGCACCCAAGTGCACTGATAATGGATTTAATTCGTTCTCATACAAAGTAAGTGCATATAACAATGCCATTTGTATTCATGTAAATAAGAATTATGTAAAGAAGACTTGAGCATGGAGTGTATTTTCAGCAAAAGTCATGGAGAAACAGAATTAGACCAAGATATGCCCTTAGCGGATTAGCTAAAATTTTGGAGAATGGGAATAAATAAATAAATTAGGAAAATACTACAGAAAGCAAGAAATATAAACACATATTGCAAAAGAAGTAGTATAAAAGCAGTTATTGGATCCAGAAGGAAGCAAAAACATAAGAAAATGGAAAACAAAAACTGAGGACCAAAACTATTTTGCAGGTCAGATTTGAACTATGAGAGTCTTGGTGCTCTATGAGCTTGATTCTTTTCCTCTAGATGTTTTATTTTTCAAATAGGTAACATTTTCACTGAAAGAAAACAAGCAAGCTCAGAGAGCTCCAAGGAGACCACAAAAATTTGCTGACTTATTGTGAGCATCAGCACCTTCCTGATTTTACAGGTTGCCATACAGAATTTTGCCACATGTTACGGAGTAGGAGTCCTCTCAGACAATAGAAATAACATATCGAAAGGCCTGGGTCAACTTGGAAAAGCTGCTAGCAAGGGTGTAATATATGTGCTGCATACATGGCTGCAATGTTGCCAATATTATAAGCAGGGGATAAGAGCAATATACTACATTATCACACTCAGCAACTTATGCCATAGACCAGCAGGCTGGATGCATCATACGCTGGCCATGCCCACCTCCAGTTTAGTGAAGGGGGGAAAAAAGTTGTGCTACGTCACATGACGACAATGTGAATTTGACACCCCTGCCATAGACATTCAGAACTTTTCAAAATTCAAACCAATTCACTTTATCATATGCTTTCTCAAAATCAACAGATGTACAATAAACTTTATTATTCAAGCATTTCTCAATGATATGCTAGACAGCAAAAAGCGGCCTGGCATCCTCTTTCCAGCCACCCTTAACAAACTATTACTTTTGTATTCACTCCTGTTATGTTTTCCTGCTGCTGGTCGCTTCTGGTGGCCAGTACTTTTGCTTCCAATGGTGAAAGTCTGCTGGTTGCTTCTGGCGGCCTATTAGGGTGGGCCGGTACTCTTGCTTCCACGACTTTAAAGGGCGTCGGACATCCATTGGAAAGGATGTTGCGAAGGCATTTGCCTGGGTTGGGGCCTGCATCCTATCGACACAGACAATTCCTGAGATTCCCCAACCCAGGTCTGTCTTGAAGACATAGGGTGAGTATCTCGGGCCTCTGACTACTTCAGTGTACACTAAAGCATCAGGGGCATCTATTCCTAGCAAGAGCAAAATCTTGGCTTCTGGATCTAGGGCGGGAAAGTAATGAGCCATATGCTTCAGGTGAGGTATGTTGCTAGCTACCTCTGGTGTTGCATTGTGGCTTCGGTCATCTGGTATCCCGTTCCATGCTAACACGGGCGCAGTAGGAACGGGGAACTTCCATCTAATGACTCTATACAGAGTCCATTAATTCCCCTCCCCACCGTGCATCTTGTTGTGGTGCATGTTGATATCGTGAAGTGCACTTCTTCCTTCTGAACATCAAAGAGGTCGAAGAATGCAGACCTGGCTAGTGAGTGATTGCTCTGAGGATCTAGGATTACATACATCTTCACTGCTTCTTGTGGGCGTCCATCAGGGTAGACTTTGGCTAAGCAGATCTGATGACATGAGTGAGGGGCTGGTGTGTTATCGCACACTGACGTGCAATTGACACTCACCACTGGCTTCAATTGTGCTTTCGTGGGGTGCTGATGCGTGTAGTGTGCTTTCGCAGCACACTGAGGCTCCTTGTTGACTGCTGTGGTGGCTCAGAGTCTGGATGCAGAGTGGTTGGGTGCTCATTACTGTTGCATAGATGGCATTGCACCTTGGCTGTGCAGTCTTTGGGCGCATGTTTAGAAGAATTGCAACACTTGCAGCAGAATCTGAACTCCCATAACAAATCTTTCGTTTGGTCCAGGGATTTCACTGCAAACCCCTGGCACCTGTCCAGTGAGTGTCGAGTGTTGTGCAAAGGACAAACTTGACTCTCTTTGTAGTTGGAGATCTCAGTTGGGTTGTGTCTGATGAGTTAGCAGCTGAACTCTTTATGGTTGAGGAGTCGATCTCAGTTTTATGGACAACCATGAAGGTGGGCGTAGGGCCTGTGGATGGTATATAGTTGCTGTTGTATCTTTTTTCATTGGGAGGACTAACAGCTCTGAGTGCACAGGCCCTGGGGGTGTTGCAAGGTGTTGCTTGGTGGGCCACGAATTCTTGAGAAGGGTAAAGGGTATATGGTTGTGGTGACCCTTGGCCATGAAGGCATCAGACAACTGGAGCCACTGTTCAATTAGCACCTGCGAGAGTTTTTGAATGATTTTGTTTTGCATGTTGACGTGGTCAAGACAAGTGAGTCCCGGTAACCGGGGATCCCATTGTGCCACTTTCAGTTGTATAAGTATATTAGAGAGTTCCATGACCAGGTGAGGCTTGTCGATAGGAATTTTAGGAAATCTGTTGAGGCTGTCCAAGAGCTTGATTCTGCTGCTGTGGGAGTGCCGTACAGTTCATCAAGTCTTTTCCATGTCAACCATAGGGCAGCGTCTGGGTCATCTAAGAGGGAGGCATAAAGTGCCTTCATTGCTTTGGCAGACCATGGCCCTAGCCATGCTATCAAGTGTACGAGTACTTCATTGGGTTTCAGGAGTGCAGACTGAATGGTGTGCAGGAAAATTTTCTTCCATAGGAGATATTCGCTGCCTGGCTCATCAGAGAATTTGTATACCCCATTGGCAGCCAAATCTAGCTTTCCTCTCCTTATAGCCAACTCTCTCCAGTAGTCTGCATCATCTATAGAGGTGGATTGGGTAAGGGGCATTGACATAGAGGGTAGGTTCGGGTTGTATGTCAACAACAGGTCATAGTGTTCCTCCCAGTGCTTATGGAGGATGTGTCCTGCCATTCCAGAGACAATGGTGGAGCTTCACGGTGCTGTGTAGACTGGCCGTGGTAATCTTGTTGTACCTGTGAGCTCGAGTAGTATTGAAGTTGTGGCAGGAATGTTACTGCCTGTGGATTGAGTGTGGCAGGTGTCGTTGGTTGCATGTCTACTTGTTGAGAAGTCGTCGTGATCACTGGTGGGCTAATTTGCTTGCCCAACAGGCCATAAGATGTTGGGTAGGGTTGCTGATTCTGGGAAGAGAATCTCAGACTTTAGGTTGTACAACATCAGTTGGGGAAGATTTGCTGTTGGTGGGAAGTGAATCTCATATTTTAGGTCTTACAACGTCCATTGCATGACTAACGTTTAGAGTCTGAGGTTGAGATTCAGTCCTATGCTTCCCTGGTTGTGGGAGACTGCTAGGCAACTGAGGCGGTTCCATCTGCTCGTTTTGTAGCGAGTGTTGCTCATCCACATAGGCCTTGACCCGTGTATCTGGGCTCTCTTCTCCCAATTCTTCGAGGTCGAAGTTGAAGGAGGCATTCTAGGCCACCTTCCTAAATGTTGCAGCCCGTGCTGTTTTTGTTGCCAAGTCCTTTGTCATTTGGCCAACTCCAATTGGGCCTGAACTTTGGCCAGTTCTGCCTGTTGGTTGGCCTAGGCTTTGGCCAGTTCTGCCTGTTCGTTGGCCTGGGCTTTGGCCAGTTCTGGTTGTTGTTTGGCCTGGGCCTTGGCCATTTCTATTGCTTTAGCTACAACTGCCGCCTTCTGCCATGTCAGCTCCTCTATTGCATAGATCTGTGTCTGCTACTGCAGCTTCTACTTCAGCTTCTGCAGCTCGGTCAGCATAACATGCTGCTTTGGAGGCTTTAGATGTGCTGCTGCGATGGGAGGATGCTCTGGAAGGATGGTGAGACCCAGCAGCAGAGAATTGGCGTGAGACACTGGAGCCTGCTGGTGATCTA
Source organism: Naja naja (assembly GCA_009733165.1). Taxonomy (NCBI): domain Eukaryota; kingdom Metazoa; phylum Chordata; class Lepidosauria; order Squamata; family Elapidae; genus Naja; species Naja naja. Next base: position 73,684,214 of record CM019149.1, read on the forward strand.
GCAGGTTTGGGATGGAGGGAGGAAGCTTTCTTAGAATGGTAGGAAGAAGCTGCTTGTGATTGAAGACCTATATCGGATGTGGCCTTCTCCCTCGGTACTTGTTCCCCCTGTAGCGCATCGAAGAGCACGGCCTGGAGGGAGTTTTTCTCTTCCTGAATGCAGTCTTTGTGTTCTTTGTTCGCCTCCTCGAAGCATTGAATGGGTTCTTCGAGCACTGGGTCTTCCAAGTTTGACTGCATGTATTTAAGCTTACTTTCATTGTCACTCCACCGTGCAAGATGCTCCTCTATCTCTTTCTGCATTAGTAGGAGGCTCTTGAGGGGCAACTTGCTATTGGGGGTATTGCAGATCCTTACCAGCTCCACCCATGCATCTGCATGACGGTGATACTGCCTGGCCCAATCCTCTCTGAAGCGTACCACTGTGGGTGGGGTAAGCTTCCTATGCTGTCTGAGGTCATAGGCTTTCTGAGGTATCGCCATGTCTTCAGAGATTTGGATGCCCAGATGAGGGTTTTGGGAACCAGGCTCCATGTTTACATCAAGGGTGGGTGGAGGGTCCAAGTCCTGTGGTTCATCAGAAACATCTGTCATGGCAGAAGAAGTTGCCATACTTCAAATTGGCAAAAGGTGAATTTTGGAAAATTTAGTGGTTGCCGTGTAATTCCCTTAATTATGCTAGGGGCGCTGTGCGCTGGTAGCAGAAAGGAGTTTCTGCTAAATTTAGTACTTGAGCATGTAGGTGGCGCTGCAGGGTCTGGGCGGTGCTAGCACAGTACACAATATGGCTGCTTTAGGGTACATTGCATGCTTGCTACACAAGTTGGTGCTATAGGAGGCGTTGCTAAGTCTGAAAGAGCAGAATGCAGGTTTGCCTGTTAGTGTTGCTTGCTACACAAGTTAGCACAATAGGCCTCTTGGTGGTACTGGCTAGGTCTGGGAGACAGTGTTGCTAAACATAGGTTAGGTTGCAGGTAGTACTGGAACCTTGAATTAAGTTGCTAAATGTTTCCACAATAGTTACAAAAAACAGAATTTTCATTAGTTAAACACTGGTTAAATTTGGGAATGTTCCTCTAATTCTTGTGAAAATCTGTAAAAATTCTTTGAATTCTCTGGGCAATTTCTTCTTGACCACCAGATGGTGCTATAGTCTGGCAGTTGAATGGTAGCAGATTAGATTGGAAAGAAAGGTTATTAAAAATGTGGAATACTTTGTTCAAAGTTATTAAAGAAATTAATACTGTAATCCATTGCATAAATGGTTTAATGTTCAATAAAGAGAAAAATCTTCTAGCTCTGTCATTAGCTAGAGAAGCAAACTGCTACTTTGTGTTTAAACTCTTGCTGGCATTAAATTTCTGTCTTCAGGGGGAGGAATGTGCCTGTGGCTCTGGCAGGAGGAATTTTTACGACCTTGTTGCTAGAGACCAGGTTGTAAAATGCAGAGGCCTCTTTTTATTGCCCCCTCGAAGCAATGAGAGCAGAAGAAATGTGAAGCCTTTCCAGCCCCTCTAGTTTGCAAACAGACATTGAATCAGCAAATCCAAAAAGCTTTAAACCTTGACTTGTTCAAAACACATGCAATGAGCCAACACTCTCTTTTCTTGTTATGCAAATTGAGTCTTTGGGATAGCAGGAAGACAAATTGAGCAGTGGAGGGGGGGTTCCTGTAATTAAAACTGGTTTTGCAACTCTGTGGCTGAGAAAGAGAGATGCAGAGAAAGCATTGCTTTGGAAGATGTTTTGTCTCTAGCAAGTGGGGGAATTCCAGCCCCTCCCACCATCCAAACAGCATATAAAAAGTTCCATTGCACAGAGAGAGAAAGACGATGAGAATTCAGGCAATCTGATTACCTACATCTCTGCTTTGGAGGCTCAGATTAGCATTGCATATTCACTCCTGGCTTCAAAATTTTTTTTTAATTCATATTTATATCCTGCCCTTCTCCGGAGACTCAGGGCGGCTTACAGTTTTTGGGATACAACCCAATGCGCTCAGCAATAGCCTTCATTTCATTGTATATGCCTGCTTATTACTAAGCGGCATTTTTACAAAGTCAGCTTATTGCCCCCAACAATCTTGGGTCCTCACTTTACCTACCCCGAGAGGATGGAAGGCTGAGTCAACCTTGAGCCTGGTGGGATTCGAGCCTGCAATAATTACAGGCAGCTGGAGCTAAATTCTAGGCTATTAACAGCCTGCACCACCAAGGCCCTAATATTACTTTGCTTTATCACAAAATCCAAATTAACTGTCTTTTTACTGATGGGCTTCAGGACTTCAAGTTTATAATATCATTTACTTTTCTTTTAGCAGGAAGGTCCAGACAAACAAATCATCATTCTACTCAGGGATTTCAGATCTTTCCATCTTTTTACTGTTCTGTCTTGTACAAAACAGATAGATAAACTCCACAAAGCATCCATACAAAGTCTTTTTATTGGTTCATCAGGCATCCTCATTAACTCACAGTTATGACAAGATTCTTCTTAATGTCCAATCCTTTGCATGTCTGTCTTTATAGGTAAAAAGATGATTATCTCTTTCTTCCCATATCGTAGAAGTAAGGGGTAGCCATACTACCATGAGGCTGTGTTCAGGCAAGAATGAAGAAACCTCCTCCAACCTACTAAGGGCCAATTCAGTGACCAATCGGGGTTACAGATGTGGCCACATGACATGAACTACATTTCCCAGGATACCTTAACTACATTTACTATGATGCATTCCCTTAAAGGAACAACTCCCAGTTCCTAAGTAACTATCCCAAATCCCATTAACTATAACTGGCTGGACAGCACAATGTACATATGTAAGTTGTATGCTTTGAAGTGTGCATGTATATACGTAAGTTGAGGACTACCTGTACTATTTTTTAAAGGAGTGCATATTAGAACTGGCTAGAAAGATCCCATATGGTGAGTTTTGATGAATTGGTGAGTTTAAGGAATGCTTTCTGCTTTCTATTATTGATTAGGTTAGATTACTAGGACAGGGATAGAAAAGATTAGCCGCTATTCCTTTTGCACTCTGTTAAAAAGAGAGGTTTCTGCTATCTTTTACTCATTAAAGCATAAAAGCCTCTTGGATAAGCCAGAAATGATCCTAGTTAGCAGCCTAATCACTGTTGCAATTTGTTCAGTACTTTACCCATCTGGCTTTTGTTCTTACTGACAAAACAGTAACTGCCTTTAAAACTATCACAATATTGCCTTTAAAAGACTTATTTAAATTGTGGTAGGTAAAGAGAATTAGGTACCCCATCCCTAGATACCACTCTTCAGCCACAATGCAAGTCCCAAAGGGGGGGGGGAATCTCCAAAACCTAAAAGCATAACTTTTGATACACACTAATGTACATTAGTAGGATTCAGATCTGTCATCTTTCAAAGTTGGATGTTTGTAGATGGTAATGAGTGGTAAATGAAATCTGTTTGTTGTTCCTTCCTGCACATTTATGGTAAACTTTTGTGAATGATCACTGCCATCTATTGGTTGATACATTAAAAAATATTAGAATGAATTTCTGAATGGCCATTCTACTTCATTCTACCATATTATATTGTTGCATTAACTTATTATATTTAAATTATATATTATTATATTTAAATGGTTATCTACACTTAACCATTATAACCACATGTTTTAAGTGGTTATAAAATGTTTATTAAATTTCATTTTAATAAAGTACAATATGAAGCTTAAAGTAGATATCATTTTTATCACTGCAGATAATTATTTTTCCTTGAGCCATTTTGCTTTCCAGAAATTTTGTTTCATTGCAGTTTAAGATTCTAGAATTTGAATCCATGTTTTTATTAGCATGTAAAGCATGTAACTACATATATGTAGTTTTTAAACTGGCTTCAGGCAGATTTTCCTGTATATATTTACTATTTTTTTAGTATTAATTGAGCATAAGATTCAAATTATGCAGCCTCTCATTTGCCTCCAAAACTAAGGGGCTTCCCCAACAGAAACCTTACTCCCAGGACAAAGGCTTCTACTTACAAAGCAAAGGGTGTTTCCCTTGTTGGGATCCCTACTTGCCAATGATCAGTGGAATAGCTTGCCTTGCAGAGTTGTGGGTGCCCCAAAAATAGACTGGACAACCATTTGACCAGGATGTTATATGGTCTCCTGCCTTGAGCAGGGAGTCGGACTAGAATACCTATGAGCTCTCTTCCAGTCCTATAATTCTATGTAATCTACAACTTGGGGCACTAGTGACAGTGCCAAAGATCCAGAATTACATCGCACAACTAAGAACAGGAAAGCCCAGAATAAGATTTAATTCCTCCAGGAGCCATTATAAACTATTTGGGCTTCTGGAGTTCCACCTGGCCTTGTTCTTTACCTATATGGCTGAGGATATAGGTTCCTAATCATTGTCCCTACATATAAAAAAGAGAAAAAGAAATTTGACTGTGCCAATTAAGAACCAGTCAGGTTCCTCAATACAATCAGCAAACTTTATGCAAGTATGAAAACATACTAGCAGAAAAGCAAGCCAAATCAGATCTATGCTATCTTCATGTACCACAAAGCAGCTTTTGATTCCATATCTGGAGGCTTTCTTGAATGACTGACATTTACTTTATCATGTGCTTCATGAAAAGCCATCATTCAAAGTAAAATGCAAGCCCCACTATCATCTCACCACTGCCAGTGGACCTGAGAAAGTCATAAAACAAAGCTCCATATTGGGTCCATTCCTATTCAATCTCTTTATCAACTCTATGGTGGGTCATTTCTCCCCAGTATATCTGGAAGACATATCTCCATTTTACTGTATGCAGGTGATGTGGAAATACTCTCAAGAATACCCTTTATCCTTAAAAGAGTACTGAGAGAATTAGCACAGAAGGCTAGCTAGAACTCAATTATCAGAAACCCAAAATCATGGAATTTGCCAAAATGCCCAAGAACTACTCCTGAAGGATATATGGCAACAAGATTGAACAGCTCTCTTTTTTCAAATATCTGGGAGTAGTCTTATATTTTGCTAAGAGTAGGAATTCCCATGGAAACTAATGTACATCACTGTAAGTGCACAGATGAACTCATCTACCATCCTTAAACTTTCTCAAGTGAAGAGGTGACCGCTATTTTCCTACAGGACTCAAATTATTTGAAGCCAAGCCATTAGCACAACTTCTCTATGGTACCCACTTGGGCCCCTTCTCCAGTTTTGTACCATTAGAGTTTGTTCAGTCCAAATGCCTTGACCCTTCAAGCTGCAAAATGTGTTTCTAATGCCACCCTAAGACTAGAGATGGGCCTTGTGAAAATAGAGGCTAGATGTAGGTGACCATATTCAACTACTGGCTAATGGAATGGAATGGAATGGAATGGAATGGAATGGAATGGAATGGAATAGAATAGAATAGAATAGAATAGAATAGAATAGAATAGAATAGAATAGAATAGAATAGAATAGAATAGAATTTTTTATTGGCCAAGTGTGATTGGACACACAAGGAATTTGTTTTGGTGCAAATGCTCTCAGTGTACATAAAAGAAAAGATACATTCATAAAGAGTCAAGAATCATAAGGTACAACACTTAATAATAGTAATAGGGTACAATAAGCCATCAAATCATACTAGGAAATAGTCAATATACATCGTTAGGATACAAGCGACAAAGTTAGTGTCATATAGTCACAAGTAGGAGGGGATGAGTGATAAGGAGTGATGACATTACCTTCACCCACCATCTTACTTCAGTGACATCTCTTTAATTTCACATCCCTAGAATATAAAATATACCTGTGATGCTTTAAAAAAATTATTTTAAGGCCTGCGGTGATAGTATAATCAGCAATCTGAATGGTTTTGAATATTTGATAAGTACTGTGCTATGCCAGGAAGAAGAAAAAACTCCTATATATTCTAAAAACTACAAAGTAAAATTCAGAAGTGGAACTTGAAATATTGGTCCATCAGTCTAATAGGAGCTGTGAGATAAATCTTTTCTGCCTGGAAAGTCTTTCAAAAGTTGGGTAATGAAAATGGATCATAATTTCTACAGAAGCTACAAAGTAGTGAGGCATGACCCATGTCTTTTTTGTTTTAAGGCCTAACAGAGAACAGTTGGGTGAAATCTAAAGTACTTGACAATCATTTTTGAATTTCTATTTAAAGGTCTTTTGCCATTTTTATTGGAATACCTTCAAATCTCTTTTCAGACCTCTTCTACTGTTCAGCTATTAATATTGAAAACAGACAGGCTTTTAGAACTTGGCTGGATATTTTGATGAACAACATTTTTAAATGTTTAATTACAGACAGATTGAGGCCAAGGCCTATATATTTCTGCTTAGGAGAGGGGAAGTGGCAGATTTCTACAGGAATAATACCAGACTTCTCTTCCCTTTCAGAGACTTAAGTCTTGGCAGGCTCTATTACTGGCTTTGTTAGAAACCTCTGTTGGCAAATGTGGCATGTGGGAAAGAGAGGGATTTGCAAATGGAAAGCAGTACTAAGAAGGAGTAGAAACCTACACTGTTTGGGGAAGTATTGATATATTGGACTTCTATCCTTTTTCACATTACAATTCTATCCTTTTTCACCTTACAACTGCAAAAGCTCTTCCACAAAACTTGCTGAAAGGGAATTCATGTCCTCTGCCTAGTCTCTCTGAACCAAGGAAGAAATTGGCTTGTCCAACTGAGACTAACAACCAATAAATGCCAGGCAACAATGTTTGCTGAACTCTAAATCCTGAAAAGCTCTGTTCTCCCTTGAGCTGTTCAGAGCATCCAGTAGTGGGAGGTGCTTCAGTCTCTCCTAAAATAGACTGGGCTTAATTACAAGGATGCTCCTTCTCCTCCACGGTAGTCCTCCCTAGCATCCCCAGTTTTTGCTCAGCCTTCGCAGGATTAGGCAGGTTTTTCTGTTGGTTGGCCAGAATAGCAAAAAAACACTCAAAACTCTCAGGTTTGCCTTTCTTTCTCAAATTACAACCTCTAATTACCATCTTGAGACTCCTTACCACCCCTACAGGGCTTCGTCAGGAGGATATCTTACTAGATGAATATGAGGGCGTGGATGGAGCTGGCGATTCGGCAAGGCATCTCAGTAGGAGTCCCAACAGTCTGTAACCATCAGAAAAGATCCACAGTCTCAGATTGTGATTCACAATCCCTGCGATTGGTCAGCAGAATGGATCAACATTACACACAGGTACATTCCCATGGGGCTATAGGAGGAGGGTGAGCAAGATGACCAGTTGCTCCAGGTCAAGTCAGGGTCTATCAGAGGCGGACTCTCTAGAATGGGGCATGTCGGACGATGAGGACCTTATTCCTGACCAACCGATTTTCACGGGCCTGTTTCGCCCCCAATTATTTAAATCGCTATTATTCAAGGCCAAGAATACTGCTCGACTTAACAAACCAACTCCTGCTTCACAGCAAGAGAGCTCACAGGACGAGTCAGAAGATTTAATCTTCTCTCAACCTGTCACCAAAGCGGATGTCATTCCAGTGCCTCATATGTTTTCAGACCTAGTCCAAAATCAGTAGGCTTCCGCAGCGTCTTATCCTGCTCCCACGAGATATGATAAGAAATTTTATAATCTGGCCCCTGAATTTGCTAACACTCTTAACAACCCTGAGGTCGATGACCCCATAGTGGCCTTGGCATCCTCCTCTAATATCCCAAGTGAAGCGGAGGAGGCACTCAAGCCAGAAAAGGGCGGAACTAGCGCTTCGCAGAGCTCATCAAGCTGATGCTTGGGCCATAAGGGCGGCTACTGCCGCATCCTTTTTTACTAGATCTTCCCTAAGATGGCTTCGCCATCTGAGGGACACCACCCCCCATTCCAACATATGAGTGCATCAGGACATTGCCAAGCTGATAGCCGCAGCAGAATTTTCTGCGGATGCGCCGTTTAATGCTGTTAAATTTTCCTCCAGAGCCATTGCCTCTCAGGTATTTGCATGTAGACTACTTTGGCTCAGACACTGGCAAGCTGACACTAAACACAAGTGGAAGCTTGCCTCTGCACCCATCTCAGGTGACAAGCTGTTTGGCACTGCCCTTGATCCACTCCTAATAGAATCTAGGAACAAGAAAAAAATTCCTGCTGTCTCTTTTTTGGAAATTGGACAATAGGAGCCCGCAGTCCTTTCGGAGAAACTCCTTTCGCCCCTTCTACCAGAGTTCCTACTCCAACAGATTCCAGAGGCCCCAGCGATATAGACAAGGGCAACCATCCAAAAGGTCCAATTTTGGGGACAGGATTAGAAGGGGAGGACAAGGCAAGAGACCTTTCTGGGGGACTGGAAACAGGTCTTTCCGACGTCCCAAGTAAGGAATCCCAGGAGATCCCTATCAGTAGTCGACTAAAATTCTTCACCGATCAATGGGATTCCTCTACCTCTGACTCGTGGGTTAGGGACACAGTTAGATTTGGTTTGGCTGTGGAATTCCAATCCACTCCCCTGAACTTCTTTATGAAATCCCCTCTCTCTAGAGACCCGATCAAAAGATCTCTTATGCAAACTGCCATACAACATCTGCTGGAGATTGGGCCATTCAACCGGTGGCTCCGGATCTCCGAGGACAGGGGTTTTATTCACACCTTTTGTGGTTCCAAAGAGTTTGGGGGGGGGTGCAGGGCAATTTTAGATCTAAAATGCCTCAAACGCTCTCTGGTGTACCAGAAATTTAAGATGACCACATTACAATCCATCCTACTGGGCATCAGGAAGGGTGATGTTTTAATATCTATATACCTGACAGAGGCATACTTGCACATTCCAATTCTGCCTTCTCACAGTAAATTTCTTAGATTTTGCTATAATAATATGCATTTTGAGTATGTGACTCTTCCTTTCAGGCTAGCATCTGCCCCAGGACATTCACTAAGGTCTTGGCAGCTCTGGCTGGACATCTCAGAGGTAGACCCATCTGATTACAGTGTTACCTTGATGACATTCTAATTCAGTGATCATCAGTTACTCAGGCTGAACTAGGCACCCAGTTTACGATACAGGCTCTTCAACATCATGGGTTCTCTATAAATTGGGCTAAGAGTCACTTAACTCCATCGACTCGCCTAATTCATCTAGGAGCCATTATAGATACCATAGAAAGGAGGGTCTTCCTTTCTCCGGACAGACAGGAGAGCATTAGGCTTCTAGTTTAGGAGATCAGGACCCTTGATCGGGTACCCCTGATCTGGTTATCTAAACTATAGGGGAAACTGATCTCCTATATTTCTATTGTTCCCTGGGCCTGTCTGCATTCCAGAACCCTACAATGCTACCTGCTGCCTTTCCAAAGGTCAGGAAGAGACACTTCTAACTCACGAGTACTAGAACCACCAAAGGTCCTCAGATCCCTTCACTGGTGGACCGCACCTGTCATCAACAAGGGTTGCCTATTCAAGGAACCCAACAGATCTATCATCACAACAGACGCCAGCCTGTTTGGATGGGGAGTACTACCAACACCACACAGCACAGGGGCATTGGTCTGTTCTAGAACAATCGTACAGTATAAATCTACTGGAACTCAGAGCTGTTCATCTGGCTCTTCGCAGCCTCCTTCCACTAATTTGGTCCAAACATGTCCTGGTTCTAACAGACAACGTTAAAACGAAGACTCATATAAACAAACTCAGGTCAACTGATGAGGGAGGCGGAGAAGTTGTGCCTTTGGCAGAGAGGAACTTGCTCTCCATCAGGGCAGAGCATATCTCCGGTCTGTCAAGCATCCAGGCAGACTGGCTGAGCAGACTGGTCGATCAGTCGGAGTGGCAACTACATCCGTCACTATTTCAAGAAATGGCCCTGAGATTCAGACAACCAGTGATCGACTTATTCGCCTCACCTCTCAAAACACAATTCCCAAGATTCATCTTGAGGTACTCAACCCAGGGAGCAGAGAATATCAATGCCCTTCGATGCCATTGGCCACCAGGTCTACTGTATGCATCCCCCCCTTCCAGTGATCCCCAAGGTGATCCAAAAGCTTCTGGAGGAGAAAGCGGAGCTGTTACTAGTAGCACCATACTGGCCCAGACGGCTGTGGTTTGCAGACCTCCGAGATCTGTCATTAGTGGAACCATGGAGAATTCCGCCAAACAGAGTCACTCTATCTCAGGGTCCAGTTCAACACCCTCAATGGCTCCACCTAGCTGTATGGAGATTGAGTGGCAATGTCTAAAGGGTGAGAAAATTTCCAACAGAGTCATTTCCACCATCCTGGTGGCCAGGCGTCCATTGACAAATCACATTTACAATGCCTCCTGGAACATATTTTGTAAATGTGTACTAAGTTCAATATTGACCCCACTTCTTCATCAGTGCCACAAATATTGGAATTTTTGCAGGAGGGTCTGGACAGAGGTCTTTCGCCCAACACCTTGTGAAGACAGGTAGCAGCCTTAGCTTCGGTCATTTCCTGGGGTGATCTGCACTCCATTTCACATCACCCTTGCATTTGTAGTTTCATTCGGGGAGCCACAAATCTACAGCCTCCGGTGACTTACTGCTACCCAACTTGGGATCTTGACAAGGTCCTTTCTGCTCTCATGAAGGGACCCTTTGAGCCTCTGAGGACGACGAGCCTTCACTTTCTAACATATAAGGTGGTGTTTTTGATAGCTATCACGTCAGCAAGACAAATTTCTGAATTAGCCGCATTGTCAGTGAGAAAGGACCTATGTATATTTCACCATGACAGGGTGGTTCTCTGCCCAGATCCAACGTTTGTGCCAAAGATTAATTCAGGTTTCCATAGGGCACAAGAGTTGATCCTCCCAAACATTTGCCTGAGACCAACTCATAGGCTTGAATATCAATGGCATTGGCTGGATGTGAGATGCACCCTACGCATTTACTTAGATCGTACAGCTGGATTCAGGAAAACGGAATCTCTTTTGTTTCCTTTCAACCTACCACCCAAGGGTGCAAAATTTCCCCTTCCACAATTGGCAGATGGTTGAGGGCCACAATTGCCAAGGCATATGAGGCTCAATCACTTTCAGTACCTAGAGGCATAACGGCACATTCCACAAGGAGTGCAGCAACATCAGCAGCATGAGCCACACAAGCGCCAATAGAAGAAATTTGTAGGGCAGCAACTTGGGCTTCTCCATCGCCCATCATCAGACACTATAAAATTGATGTCTTTGCCTCCACAGAGGCATCATTTGGCAGGAGAGTATTGCAAAAAGTCCACAGGGACCAAGAGGGACCATTAATCCAGATGGCATCCCTCCCGTAGGACAAGCCAAGCTTTGGTATATCCCACTACTGGATTTTCTGAACAGCTCAGGGAAGAAAGGGCATTGGTACTTACCTGATACGCCTGTTCTCCGTGAGCTGTGAACAGCATCCAGCCCCACCCAATTTCCATCTGGTGGGGTTTCTATTCTCTTAGATAGGGTGAAGAACAGAAATGTGTTCACACTTTGACTTCGCCAAAACTGGGGACGCTAGGGAGGAGTACCGTGGAGGAGGAGGAGCGTCCTTGTAATTAAGCCCAGCCTATCTTAGGAGAGACTGAAGCACCTCCCACTACTGGATGCTCTTCACAGCTCACGGAGAATGGGTGTATCAGGTAAGTACCAACACCCTATCCCCACATCCTGTTGAAATAGTCTTCCTGGATTTCCAGAAAATTCAGGTTCCTTTGTGAAGTTTGCATAAGAAACGGAAACTTTAGGGGACTGTGTGAACTATTACTATAAACCTCGCCTTGAAATTTAAAAAGAAAGATGAGGAATAAAATCAGTGTGCAGTGCTAGACACTTTTCTGTGTTGTTCTTTAATAGTCCTTGTACTTGTAGCTCCAACAGCTAAAGATTTGGTAGATTGGGATGACTCTGCTAAATCAGTTTTAGGTTTATTAGAATGGAACCAGCCTATCTAGTCACAAATAATATGTGGCCATCATTTTACCTGAGCCAGTCTATTGTTCCCCCAATATTAGAATTTGTTGAATTGTAGGGTTTACTGCTGTTCAAGCACTTCAAAAGGGAAAAGCTCTCAAGTGGAGGAGCCCCCATAGAGCTGAATCTTTAAGAATGATAAGACAGAACAGAGGAAGAGATCCTGTAAGTTGATTTTCAATAAGGTGTAAGTGGGCAAAGGTCTCCTCTTGGAGATATTCCAAGGGAATTAATCTTATATTATTGGGGGAATGAGCAACCCAACTCAGTGAAATGGTCATATTTGTCCAATGAGAGAGCACTACATTTGCCTTACCTTCTGGTAGTCAGGTTCTGTCCCCATGACTATGGAGTAGCCCCAATGGCCCAGCAGTAATCACTGCTGAAGGTATTTTGAAGGCAGGCACCAAGGAGCATGTTGGCAAGCACATTGAGATTGAGGCCAAGTGTAGTTGGACTTTTCTCATGCCCTTCTAGATGTGCATAAAAAGTCATTCTAATATAGGGAAGATATCAAGTAACTTGTATTGTAGGATGGAGAATAGACCTTACTAGACTCCAAATGTTACATATTACACATAATAAATGTGTGGCATATATTTGAATATGAATATTTAATTAATATATCATTTGGATTGGATTCTCTGTTTAAGCAATAGTTCAAGCTAGCAAAGATTCATCTGGTTGCTACCAGAAGTCAGAGGTAATTAATTAACCTTAACTTTTATTCTTCTAAATGTTCTCTAGAATTCCTTTCCAAAGTTCTGTGTTTGGTTATATTTTATTTCTAGCAATAAAACCAAATGCTGCTGTAATTAAAGCATTCTAATGAATATGACATAGTAACTGTACAGTCTGTTATGTAATCAGCTGCTTTTGTGTTTCCACATCTAATGTTTTTATGCAAATTGGTACTATAAACAAAATATGTATCCAGACTTTTAATTATAAAAGATTCTTTAAAGAAGCATAATTGCCTATACTTTTGGGCCATTGAATACATTTTTAATCATAAAATTAAATTTTAAAATGTTTATCAAATTGAAATTGTTTACTTAATAGTAAACATGGTTACTGGTTCATGCACTGGTGTTTTGTTTCTGATTGAATTTTACTTAGAATTTAGTTTACAAGCTTGCAAAATAATTTATAGTGCTTAGCTTTTGCAAGTTTGTATTGCCCCATTCCTGGAATGGGAATAAAAGACTTTCTGGTAGTGCATGATTGATTATAGGACAATATGCCATCAAGTAGATATCAATTCCTAGTGACCACATAGATAGATTTTCTTCATGATGATCTGTTTCTAACATGGACTTTCAGATCTTCCAATGATACACCTATTGCTGCTATTATTGAATCCATCTACCTTGCTGGCTTCTTCTCTTTCCACTTTCTCCAGCAGTAGAGCCCTTTTTTACATAATGTATCCAAACTAGGATGATTTGACTTTGATCATCTGTGTGTTGAATAAGAAGTCTAAGTTGATTTATTCAATGATCCACTGGTTTCTTTTCTTGATTATTCATGGTATTCCCATGAGTATTTTCCAGCATAAATTCTCTATCCTGCTTCTTCAGATTCCCTGCTAGTAGAACATAATTATCTAATTATTTTTTCCCTCCTAATCATTTGTTTAAGCACTTTGTGAGTAAATTGTATTCTTCATATATATTTATCTCTAACACTCCAGTTAAACAATCAGGAAGCTACTATACACTATTCTGATGAGAAAATTTTTGAGAAAAATCATAGCTGGAAAAAAAGATTCCATTTCTATCTTGTTGCATAACATTATGAATTTTCAAATAGTAAACAGAAGACCTAAATTGTGGTGTTTTTTTTTCTTATCAAAAAAGTAAGATATACTTGCGTTAAGAAATGTGAAAAAGGATAGAACAACATGGATAGCATACTGTACCCAGTATGAGCACTGAAGAAATAGGAGACAAATGAAAATGTCTGAATGGCATATTAATTTCATGGGTTCAGAACTGACTTGAAAGCCATTATGTATTAGTGGTTGATCTTCAACTTCTTGTCACATTAGAGTAAAGTATTAAGTTGGCTTCATAGAATTATATGCTTAGTGTGGTACTTTTTACAATACTTTCATTAATGACTTGGATTAAGTATCACAGGGAATGCTTTGCATTATTTTGCCAATAATACAAAGTTAGGCAAGAAAGCTGGCACAATGGAAAGTAGGCACAAAACTCAAAATTTCTGGGTTAGAACTGAAAATAATAGAATGAAATTTCAAAGACAAATGCAGAGTTCTTAATTTAAGTCAAAGCAATCAGAAATGTTTCACAAATACAGTAGCTTGGATCATCTTGATTAATTAGCTTTGCCAATATGTGGGAAAGGATGTTCTTGTTGGTCCTGCTAATTAATAAACCATGATATTTTGATTAGTTTGTATACTGTTCCTTTAAGGGTCAATTCTAGAAAGTGGTGTTGAAGGATTCCATTGAGTAGCTTTTTCTATTCAGATTTGATCTAAGTCAAAAATACAGACTTTATTAATTAAAACCTACCAGATTTGCTACTTATAGGAATGCCTTTGTGTATACTTATAAAACAATTGATTAGAATTCCATAGCTGACATTTCTGCCATCCTCTTGGAGAAAAAGCATGCTCACCCAGCAGGGAGCTACTTGGGGTGGGTGGGTAAGAGAAATTTCAAATAATGAAAAATTAAATGTATTTATTATTCATGCTCATATAGCCATGCATTTCACAAAAAGCAACTCTGAGTGGTGTACAACAATCTAATAGCATCAAAACAGTAATTATAAAATGTTAAATAAATATTAAAATATTAAGTATTTATATTTAATATTAAAATATTAAAGAATCATTAGTAAAAAGGAAAATATAAAAAGTTTAAAATGTATTGTTTACCTGGAAAGAGCAAAAATTCCAACCACAATGGAGCCATCTCAGAATATCCCAGTTCCCTGGTACCCCCTGGCCTTCTGACATTACTAGCACCTAAAAGGATATGAAAGAAATGATAGCAGGAAAAAGCTAGCCACAGAGGACTTTAAAGATTAAACTTAGTTCCTGAAATTTGGGCCAAGAAGCACAGTGGCAGCTTTCTTCTAGGAGCACACATAATTAATGGTCCACACAGCCTTCTTCTTCTAGAAGCACACATAATTAATGGTCCACACTGTTCATTCTGCATCAGTTGAAACTTCTGGATACTCTTTAAGGACAGCCCCATTTACATCCCATTACAATAATCTGAAGATGACTAGGGCATGAGTGACTGTGAATAAAGCTTCCTGATTCAGGAAAGGCTGCTATTTGTGCACAATATGAAGCTATGCAGAGCCTCCTGGTCATGACTGCCACCTTTTCTTCAAGCAGGAGAGTCTAGGACAGGGGTGTCAAACCCGATTTCATTGAGGGATGCATCAGGGTTGTGTTTGACCTCAGGGGGCCAGGGTAGGCATGGCAGAGGGTGGGCATGGTCAGCATGACATTGGGGGCGCCTGTGGTGGCCTGAGCACTGCCAACAAAAATGAGCTCCCGAGCTCCATTTTTGGCTGTAATGGCCTCCTGCAATCTTCTGTCAGTGAAAACAGAGCTCAGAGGCATTGTGTTTCCAGGGCCAAATCTAAGCACCCTGCGGGCCTGATCCATCTTCCAGGCCTTGAATTTGACACCCCTGTTATACAGTATGTAGAGTTGTATGTAGATATAAAGCAATAATCGGTAAGTGCAAGGATTGATTAAGGAATGCAAGGAAGTGCAAGGAAAAAAAGCAAAGTAACTTCCCTGTTTCCAGGGCAGCCCCATGGACCAGACTTAAGCACCCCATAGGCTGGATTCAGCCCCTGGGCCTTGAGTTTGACATCCCTGGTCTAGGAGGACCCTCAGATTGTGCAGTGCTTCTGTGTGTTTTAGGTGATTTAGGCAGTGGTGGGATTCAAATTTTTTTACTACCGGTTCTGTGGGCGTGGCTTAGTGGGCATGGCAGGGGAAGGATACTGTAAAATTTCCAGTCAGAGCTGGTATTTGCCAGTTCTCTGAACTACTCAAAATTTCCGCTACTGGTTCTTCAGAACTGGTCCGAACCTGCTGAATACCACCTTGGATTTAGGTCTTTGTGCCACCCC
The DNA here is from genome assembly GCA_009733165.1 of Naja naja. Lineage (NCBI taxonomy): Eukaryota > Metazoa > Chordata > Lepidosauria > Squamata > Elapidae > Naja > Naja naja. The sequence continues at coordinate 73,700,255 of CM019149.1, forward strand.
ATCTAGCGCTAAAGATGGCACAGACCTAAAATGAGTGTGCATCAAAACTCAGTCACTCAGTGTTGCCAGGGTTCATCTGAAACCTCTTTTAAGGTAATTTCTATAATAGTGAAATTGCCAAGAATGAAAATTAACATTAAATGTTATTAAGGATCAGGATCTTAATTTGGAATTACAAGAGTTATTGATTCTTTTTCATAGCATTGATCAAGTAGGCAAAAATATATTTCAAGAAGTAATGAAAGGAATCTTGGCTCTGTAAAAAAAGGAAAAAAAGGAACAGTATTGTTCAGGATATTTTTAAAACTGTTGCAATTCTGTTCCTTTTCAGTATATTTTAGACCCAAAATAGAAACTACAATCTTAACAGAATTTTCTAATTGGCAATACTACATTTACCATAATAAATAATAAATAGATTTCATCTATTTCTAATATGTTCTGATCAAAGTTCACCTGAATTAGGCGATTCATGGCAATATCAGTTTGAGTAGAATATGGATGAGGTGCATAATAAAATATTTATTACCAGCTACATCTTGATTTCCTTGTAATGTCCTTCCCAAATGTGTATAAATTAATGACTTGCTTTTATTAAAATACAAGAGCAGGCAGAAACCTGACATTTCTCCTTCTGTCCATCCTGAAGGAATTTTATTTGCCCTGAAATAGGAGTGGGAGTTTTTCTTCAGGTGCAGGCCAACAAATCTCACATAAATCTCGACATCTGGGAAAATAATACATCTCAGGAAAAAATGTGTGTGTTTGTGTGCAAATTGCTTCAGCATTTACTTTGTTGTTGTTGTTGTAGATGCTTAAGTGACAATTTTGAAGATTCCTGAAATCTAATCTGCCTCATTTCAACATATGTTTAACAAACTCTGTTGATAAGTCTATCAAAATACTTTCAATCAGAAAATCAGTATTACATTCTACAGAAGTTCCATTGTTGGTCCGCGTTTTAAGCGGGAGTTCTGTGTTGTTCCTATTGGCTGGGCAGCCTGACTGTGAACTATAAAAGGGAGCTGTCAGGTGGCATCAGCTGTTACCCATCAGCTAGCCAGTTTGGCAACATATCGGCTGACGATATGTTTCTTTGTTACAATAAACACTGATCATTCGTTAATGCCTGCCTCAGCTCATTCTTAGAAAAGACTATAAAATTGGCGACAAAAGTGGGATGCCTGTCTGAAAGCTGAGGAAGAACAGAGCCAGAAGTATTGTTGTTCCTATTTGTTACCTCAGGAAAGACAAGATGTCAACTGCTCTGTCATTCCCGTGTTTCTACCCAACAGCAGAAACTTGGGAATCTTACATTAATCGTTTTGACTGTTTCTTAGATGCTGCTGATTTGTCTGAGATTTCAAACCATAGGAAAAAAGCTTATTTCTTAAGCTTTTGATACTGCCACAGTGCTGTTGGTGCCTCAGACTGTTAAAGCGGTATCATGGGAAGATTTACAAGAACTTTTAAGTAATCATTACTCGCCTAAACCATCTAGGATTGTGAGGCAGCATGCATTCAGGAGACAAGTACAGGCTGAGGGAGAGACTATCATGGCCGCCCTCTGAAAAGTGGCACTACATTGCAGGTTCCAGGATCTCGAGGATCAATTGCTTGATCAATTAGTATGTGGTGTATGAGATCTCAGGCTTCAAAGATGCTTGCTTGCCAAGAGCGATTTAACCCTTAAGATGGCTGTTGAGGAGTCTCAAGCAGCAGAAATGTCAATTCTCTCTGCTGCCAAGATACAAGGCTCTAATAACAATGCTACAAACAAACTGAGTGCTGCCGTGCATTACAATGACAGTTTCCCTGATGAAAGTTCTGAAACTGACGAAGATGTAAATCGCCTCTTAGGGCAGCCCCCACCACAGCAAAAGAATTGGATTCCTGATAACAAACCTATGCAAACCAATGCTTACCCAGTGCCAATGATTCGACATCTGTTGCACTCACTGGGTGCCAATAATTCAACATCTGTTTGCAAAACTAGATATGGCCCAAGCCTATCAACAGTTACCAGTTGACAACCTTACAGCAGAGGCACAGACTATTGTCACCCATCGTGGTGCTTTCAAATGTACAAGATTACAATTTGGAGTTTCAGTAGCACCAGGGTTATTCCAATGCCTTATAGAGAGACTACTTCAAGGCATTCCGGGGGTAGTACCCTACTTTGATGACATGCAACAAAGATGAACTTTTCAAACATCTCAGAAGAGTCCTAACGTGTTTCAAACAAGCAGGCTTGAAATTGAAGAAAAACAAATGCAAATTTGCAGTCAACCAAGTAGATTTTTTGGGATATCACATAGATGCTAAAGGTATTCATCCCATTGAATCCAAGATAAGAGCTATCAAGGTTGCCCCTACACCATCCAACAAGACTGAACAGCAGGCATTTTTGGGGCTCCTAAATTTCTATAGCTCTTTTCTCCCTCATAAGGCTTCAGTGGCAGAGCCATTACACAGATTATTGGATGTGAATGCTTCTTGGACATGGGGGCCCAAAGAGGACTTTTCCTTCAATGCTGTTAAAGCTCTACTGTCATCTGATAAGTGTGTTAATACAATTTGACATGGATTTACCTTTGGTACTATGCTGCAATGCATCCCCTTTTGGGATAGGTGCAGTGCTGGCACACAAATTGCCAAATGGCGTGGAAGCACTGATAGCATATTTCTCCAGGACTTTATCAAGTACTGAGAGAAATTATGCGCAGATCAATAAGGAAACCCTAGCAGCAGTCACTTCCATTAAAAAAATTCATGAGTTCCTCTATAGTCACCATTTTCAACTTGTGACCGATCACAAACCTTTATTAGGCATTTTGTCTGGGGATCGTCCAAGTCCTACAATATTGTCTCCAAGAATGACTAGGTGGACAATATTCCTTGCTGCCTATTCATATACATAGAGCGGGGAAACACCTTAGTCACGCGGACACTTTGAGCCGTTGTCCCTTACCAACCCCGCACCATTATTAACCGTGTTCTCTTTGGATGATCAACAATTACCTCTGACTACAGCAGATATTGCTCAATGTTCATTGAGGGACCAAGTAATATTACAGGTTTGGACTGGGTGGGAAGGGGTTGGCCCGAAGGAAAATTAGACACCAAATTCTTACCTTTTAGAGCCAGGCAGCATGAGATGTCCACCCAGCAGGGGTGTTTATTATGGGGTTGCCATGTCAATGTCCCTAGCAGGTTGAGGCCTGGGATAATTGATAGTTTACATGAAGGACATCCAGGTGTTGCCAGAATGAAGGCACTGGCAAGGAGTTATGTCTGGTGGTCAGGCATAGACGCAGACATAACTACTAGGGTCAGGACATGCCAAGCATGTCAACTATCGCAGCCTGCCCCACCAGCTGCCAATCCAGGGGAATGGGAATTGGCTAAGTCCACATGGTCATGAGTCCACATAGATTTGGCGGCCGCATATTCTTAATTGTAGTGGACTCTTATTCCAAATGGGTTGAGTTTTCCCTCATGCATTCTACTACTTTGGAAGCTGTCATAAAAGCATTAGACCATTTGTTTGAAACTCATGGGTTTCCAGATGTTCTTGTTTTGGACAATGGTCCATAATTTGCATCAGCTAGTTTCAAATTGTTTCTAGCTAAGAAGGGGGTCCGGCATGCTCTGACAGTCCCTTATCGCCTGGCAGCAAATGGGCAAGCTGAAAGGGCTGTAAAGGCAGCCAAGGAGGTTTTAGGCAAACTCGAGGGAGAAGATTGGCACTCAAAATTAGCCACTTATTTACTCTCACAACATATCACCCCCAGCTCAGTGACAAATCATTCTCCAGCAGAGCTGCTGATGGGAAGGAGGCTTAGGAATAATTTAGATAGGCTCCATCCAAGCTACTTTCCTTCAGTTCCCTTAGATTCCTTTAGCCAGGTGAGGTCATTCCAGGTAAATGACCCTGTATATGCTAGGAATTTTGGAGGTAATCCTCTTTGGCTTCCAGGGCAAATGGTGGCTGTCATGGGCCCCAGGTCATATAAAATTGGGTTACAGGATGGCAGAATATGGTGCTGCCATATCGACCAATTGAGAGGTCATTGGGGCTCATCCCAAGTGTAACTCAGAGGGGAATGAACAAACAGAGGGAATGCATTGTGTAGATGATGAACCGGAGTTCGAGACACCAATGAGTGATGCATGTGCTGAAACAAACTTACCTGATGAAGAGTTCCTGAAAGATTCTGAGTCATCTTCGGCAAGAAGTCCAGCGCCACCAGTTCTGGAGAGTTTGGTGACAGCCAATCCATTCCAAACAGCTGAAAAGACTGAACTGCGCAGGTCAGGGTTAGAGAGATGACGCCCCACCTATTTAAACAATTACGCATGCTCCTAGCTGGGGGAAAGGAGTATTGCGTTCTACGGAAGTTCCATTGTTGGTCCGTGTTTTAAGTGGGAGTTGTGTGTGTTCCTATTGGCTGAGCAGCCTGACAACGAACTATAAAAGAAAGCTGTCAGGCGACATCAGCTGTTACCCATCAGCTAGCCAGTTCGGCAACATATCGGCTGATGCGGATAACCTATTTCTTTGTTACAATAAACACTAATTGTTCATTAATGCCTGCCTCAGCTCATGCTTAGAAAAGACTATAAAAATCTGGAATAGGGGTTATTTCTAGTTTGTAAAAAAGATACTATTTAAGTTACCAAATGTTAACTAGTTTGTGTGAAGCACCAACTAAATTGCAAATGTTTGTGCATATTTATATCTTGATTGCAGTATTTTTTGATTATGCTAATGTTGTATTTTTCAGATCTCTAAGTTATACTTTGTAATTAGTGATTAAGGGAAATAATTTTTAAATTACTTACAAAAACTATAAATTAGACTTTGAAAAAATAGAACACAATAGATGTATTTTGGTTTCATAATCAAAATGTCCTGCGTGACTTGCCCCACAATAACTCTTTGCTCTTTTTGTTTTTATTCAGCATCAAGTGAGAAATTTTTGTTATCTTCCATAGCAAACCATTGCCCTCTGGTGGATGTTATAAGCATTTCATAAAAAGTGTTTGATATGGATTTCTATATTGACCCACAGAAGAAATATAGCTTGAGTATTGAGATTTTCATATATTGTTTTGTTTTTAAGGTATTAAAATATGTTAAATTCGCCTCCTCTGAGTGCATGTATCAGTTAATTTAACTATCTAGTTAAGGACTTAAGTCAGACATAGTCATATCACTAGGAAAATATCTGCTGATTGGTTTTCCTTTAGCTCCTGGAAAATTAACTTCCTGAAAAACAGGAAAATTCATCACAGAAGTTTCATATATATTGCCAGAATTTCCTTTCATGAGGGTCAATCAATGATAAATCTGTAGCATTACTCTCAGATTAAAATTCATTCAGGGTTTCCTGAAAGATCCATCTCCCTAGCCCTTTATTGAATTCACTTGAACTAATAAACCTGAAGCTTTGCTGGAACCAAATCATTTTCTTTTCTTTAGCCTAAATTAGAGGCAACAGACTGCTGCCCAGTTTAAATCTGTACTACAGAGAAAAGCCAAGGCCTTCAACCAGAGAGATAATTTCTAAAAAATCATTTTCTCTTGAGCCATTCATGATGACAAATCACTCCTTCAGATGCTGAGAAGAGTTGGATCTTCTTTTTTTGCTACTTATAGCATGCCTGCAATCTAACAATGCTTAGTCTTGGACCTGCCATGATTATAGAGATTAGTAAAGCCAATCAGAGTATAATAATTATCCTGACCCATGCATTGACTTCCAAAGTCCTCATCATTTCTAAACTACCTGCTAGATTATCACATGTGATTTTTAAAATCTGTCTATGTCTTCTTTTGGAAGTAATTTCTCTTACTTCCAAACTAAGCGACATCCTTTTTCATGCTCAATGCTTCTCATGACTGTGTATTTCTTTCTTTCTTCCCCCCCCCACCCCTTTTTTTTCTATTTTAGTTGGATCCTAGCCATTCATTTCCAGGTAGTGTGACTGAAAGGACTGCAGCCAGCCTCCCACAATCCATCTTTAATCAGGTCCCTTATGAATTCAGTTTTGCCTGCTTTGTATAGTGACTTAACTTAGTGCAGGAAATTACATCTATATCTGCAACAGATAACTGTGATATGTCTAGTACATGTACATATTTAGTAAAGGGGAGCTTCCCACTTGTTTCCAGTGTTGAACTGCTTTTACTGCTAAGAAGTCTTTCCTAAAATAAGAAACTGACTTCCATTAACTTACAAATTAATTGTTTAGTGTATTACTTCTGCAGTAATAGGGAACAGACGTTGAAAACTTTTTTATTCTCTCTTCATGAGACAGAACCATTTATAGTATGAATGAATTAGATCTAACAAAGAGAAAGGACCATGGTGACATGGTAGCTGTTTTCCAGTATATGAGGGACTGCCACAGAGAAGTGAGAGATTGACTTATTCTCCAAAACTCCAAGACTTCCTCAGGGAATCAAAAGTGGAAGCTCATTAAATAGAGATCCAGTCTGGAATGAAGGAGAAATTTCATGACAGTAAGAACAATTAATCAATGGAACAGCTTGCTTCTCCAAGTTCCGTCACTGGATGTTTTCAAGAAAAGATTGGACAGCCATTTGTCCAGGATGCAAAAAGGTCATCTCCTTTGGGCAGGGAGTTGGAGTAGAAGATCTCTAATGTTATATTGTAAGCTGGCCAGAGTTAGCCTGTGGTAAGATGGATAGCCAATAAATTTGATAGATAGATAATTGGACGGACTGACTGACTGACTGACTGACTGACTGACTGACTGACTGGATGGATGGATGGATGGATGGATGGATGGATGGAAGGAAGGACGGACAGAGTCCCTTCCAGCCTTTTGATTTTAGTTGTGATCTTCTGTTCCTCTGTCTTTTTCCACTCTGAAACAGCTCCATTTTCTCAGATTTTTAAATTGAGAGTGATGCCTAGAATTAAGCAGAGCAGATGGAGACTAACCAATGCAGAACAGTTTTTATTTCTTCTGATTTGGAAACTATACTTCTACTGACAATGTAAAATTGTGTTTGTATTTTTCATAAACCTATAATTCTATTGTTTCAAGACCAACTTGTAGTCAACTAGTATTACAGGATCTACAGGATCAATACTATTATCAATCTAGTCAAGCATAATCCACTTCACTTCTGCATTTGTTTTTTTGTTTTGTTTCTCAAGTTAATAATTTTGACCTTGTCTATGTTATATTTGATTCTGTACTTTCAACCTTTTTCTACTCAATCAAGATTTCAGTGTGACTTCTATCTTCTAAGACTAGGTTGCAGCTGTTCCATCCAATTTTGTATCATCTGAAATTCTGGTAACCATAACACCTCCTTATCCAAATAATAAATATATTGATGAGTAAAATTAAAACTAAATATTGCGGCATTCCACTCAAGATGAATGTCATGCAATAGTTGATGAAATGTTTTGCTAATCACTGATAAAGAATTTAATTCATAGAGGAGGTCCTTGGGGACAGAATGGTTACAATTCCACAAACAATTTTTGAATATATGTTCCTCCTTACTCCCCACACCTTCAATTTGAAAATGTCTGTTTATTTCAGCTGGAAGTGCCATATAGCAAAAGATAAAACCATGGCTACATTTTTAAACTCCTTCATTTAAAAACATTTCATGTAATTTTCTTCTTGGTTTCTAAGACATGATGGTCTTGGATATGTGGATTCATCCTCATTAATGTATCAGAATTTGGGGGTACGATTCAGATTGCCTTCATTAATCAGATTTTTATATTTTTTCTATGTATGTTTACTGTATAAAATCTCCCCAAAATATTATGTTGTCTTTAATGGTGTGTCAAGTGAGGGATTAAGGAGCAACAAAATTTGATAAAGAACACCTAATTTTCCTCTTTAAATAGCAGTGATATTTTATAGTGATTCTCAAGCACTAAAATGCAGTGTCTGAAAGGGTGTGAGGATTCTCAAATTAATTAGTAATAATATAGCAAAATTTTATTTAACTTCACTACAGTACAGTACTTGAAATACTGATAAGACTTAATTTTTTAAAATAGCTACTGAGATTTAGAATAATGTTAAGAAATGAAATCTTAGCTATCAGACTATTTGTTGCATACTTATGGTTAAATGTCATGTGATATTGGTTGCATTGGTTGCCGGTTGCACTCCGGGTGAGATTCAAGGTTTTGGTTTTAACATACGAAGTCCTACATGACATGGGTCCTCAATACTTAAGAGAGCGACTCCTGCCGATATCGAGTGCCAACTGCCCTGTGCGAGCACACAGGCAAGGACTCCTCGGGGTCCCGTCGGAAGTCAATGTCGGCTGGCAGTCCCCCGGCGACAAGCCTATTCTGTCTTGGCCCCTGACCTTTGGAACCAACTGCCCCTGGGGCTCCGCCTGGCCCCTCACCTTCGCACCTTCTGCCATGATCTGAAGACCTGGTTGTTCGACCAATCCGGGCTGTGACCCCTCCCTGGGGGGGGGATGGTTCTTAAATTATTTTAAATTTTAACTTTGTTTAACTATTATTGGGCTTGTGATTGGTTTAATTCTCTTTTAATTATTTATGGTTGTTACTGTTTTAGTTGTGAGCCACCCCAAGTCTTCAGAGATGGGGCGGCATTAAAGTCCAAATAATAAATAAATAAATAAATAAATAAATAAATAAATAAATATTTATGACCTTTCAGAATTTCTTTTGCATGTGCATATTTGTTGTCACAATGTAGTTTTACTGGAGCAAAGTAATGTTTGTAACTTAGTTCTATAAGCAGCCATTAGTTCTTAGAACATGGTTTTATATTAGCTATGAGAGCTTCTTACATGTTTTTATGTCTTTATACAAACATGTACCGGGGGAGTGGGGATGCAAAAATGTATAGCTTTCCAAGTTTATTGTTTATTTATTATTTATTTATTAATTGGATTTCTAACCCGCCCAATCTCCTGAAGGTCTCGGGGCAGCGTACAATCATAAAACAATACAAAATATTCAATTTAAAAAATATTAAATGAGAAACCCAATTAAAGCTAAAACAATAAAACCATCGTCTAAAACTCCTCTCCCCACCCTCAGCCCAGGTCAGTACATTGGAACAACCAGGTTTTGAGGTCCCGGCGGAAGGAGCGGAGGTCAGGGGCCACCCGAAGCTCCAGGGGGAGCTGGTTCCACAGGGTGGGTGCTCCCACAGAGAAGGCCCTGCCCCTAGGGGTCGCCAGGCAACATTGTCTGGCTGACAGAACCCCAAGGAGGCCCACCCTGTGAGAGCGCACAGGACGATGGGAAACAGTTGCTGGCAGCAGGTTCTCCCGTAAATATCCTGATCCTAAGCCATGAAGGGCTTTGTAGGTTAACACCAGCACCTTAAATCTCACCCGGAGGGCAACCGGTAACCAGTGCAACTCATGCAGGAGGAGTGTAACATGGGAGTATCAGGACACTCCCATCACAACCCACGCCGCTGCATTCTGGACAAGTTGAAGCTTCCGGGTGGTCCTCAAGGGCAGCCACATGTACAGAGCATTGCAGTAGTCCAAACGGGAAGTGACAAGCGCATGAGTGACCGTACATAGGGCATCTCGATCCAGGTAGGGGTGCAACTGGTGCACCAGGTGAACCTGGGCAAATGCCCCCCTGGCCAGGGTTCCCACCTGCTCCTCTAAACTGAGCCATGCGTCCAGGAGGACACCAAGTTGCATGCCCTATCTACGGGGGATAACACCTCCCCCCCCCCATAACTAGAGGTGGAATATCTGGACAACTCGAGATGCCGGTACATAAAGCCACTCGGTCTTGGCCGGGTTGAGCCGGAGCATGTTCCTCCCCATCCAGACCCACACCGTCTCCAGGCACCTGGACATCACGTCAAGGGCATCACTGGATTGGTTAGGGGTGGAGATAAAAAGCTGGGTATCATCAGCATACTGATGATACCTCACCCCAAAACCATGGATGATCTCACCCAATCGCTTCATATAGATGCTGAACAAAAGGGTCGAAAGAACCGACCTCTGAGGCACCCCACAAAGGAGGGACCTCGGGGCCGATTCCTGGCCCCCCATCAACACCATCTGCATATGGCCCGAGAGGTAGGAGGAGAACCATCGTAGAACATGCCCCCCACTCCCAGCGCCTTGAGCCGTCGCAGTAGGATACCATGGTCGATGGTATCAAAAGCCGCTGAGAGATCTAACAGGACTAGGACAGAGGAATAATCCCTGTCCCGTGCCCTCCAGAAATCATCCACCAGTGCGACCAACGCCGTCTCCATGCTGTACCCGGGCCTGAAGCCCAATTGGTGCGGGTCTAGGTAATCGGTTTCTTCCAGGAACACCGGGAGCTGCCGAGCTACCACGCTCTCAACAACCTTCACCACAAAGCGAAGGTTGGAGACTGGGAGAAAGTTGTTTCAATTAGCTGGGTCCAAGGCAGGCTTCTTGAGGAGGGGCCTCACCACCGCCTCCTTCAAGGCGGCGGGGAAAGATCCCTTACTCAAAGAAGTATTAATCACTGCCTGGAGCCAGCCTCGAGTAACCTCCCGGGTGTCATACACCAGCCAGGAGGGACATGGGTCCAATAAACAAGTGGCAGCACTCAGCTTCCCCATGCTCCTGTCCACCTCATCAGGAGTCACAGGGCCAAACTCCCAGATGAAATCCCCAAGACCCACCACATCATTCCCATTGGACCCTGACCAGTCGGAGTCCAGACTGGCCTGGATCTGATCGATCTAGTCTGTCAGATGCTGACTAAACTCCTCAGCCCGTCCCTGCAGAGGGTCCTCCCCCCTCTGGTTAAGGAGGAAGCGGGTGACCCTGAACAAGGTGGCCGGGCGATTATCTGTGGACCCGATGAGAGCGGAGAAGTAAGCACACTTCGCCACCCTCATCGCAGCAAGATAAGACCTAATATAGGTTGTTAACTGCGATCGGTCAGATTCGGACTGACTAGATCTCCAACAGCTCTTTAGGCCTCTCCTCCGACGCTTCATCTCCTGGAGCTCCGCAGAAAACCAGGGAGCCGACCGGGATCTGCACCGGGTGAGAGGCTGCAAAGGAACAATTTGGTCAAGTGCCCCGGTGGCTGCCATCTTCCAGGCATCCACCAGGCTCTCAACCGAGCTGTGGGCAAGGGAGGTCGGGATTTGCCCAAGCGCCATCTGGAACCCTTCTGGGTCCATTAGGCGCCTGGGGTGGAACCACCTAGTGGGTTCCACCTCCCAGCGGCGAGGGGTGGCATTTCGGAAGGTCAGCCTCAGGAGGGAATGATTGGTCCATGGCAGGGGAGAAACAGTTGGAGAACCCCCTCCCAGATCATTACACCACTGTCCCGAGATAAAAACAAGGTCGGGCATGTGTCCCCCCTCATGGGTGGGGCCCTGTATTATTTGAGTCAGGTCCATGGCCGCCATGGAGGCCATGAACTCCTGGTCTAACCTTGACGCCCCCCCAGGGATGGCAAGTTGAAATCCCCCAATACCATAAGTTTGGGGAATTCCACTGCCACCCCCGACAAGACGTCGAGCAGACCAGGCAGGGCCATTGCCATGCAGCTGGGAGAAAGGTACTCGAGCAACAGGCCCAACTGACCCTGAGGGCCCCATCTCAGGAGAAGGGACTCACACCCACCTACCTGCGGGACAGCAGCCTCCCTTGGGCAAAGAACCTCCCTGATTACAACAGCCACTCCCCCGTCCCTACCCTGGGATCAAGGCTGGTGTATTATACAGAAACTTGGAGGGCACAGTTCTACCAGGGGAACCCTCCCTCTGGGCCCAATCAGGTCTCCGTGATGCAGGCCAGGTCCGCGCCTTCCTCCTCGATCAATTCTCGGACAAGGGGAGCTTTGTTTCCAATGGACCTGGCATTCAAATAGGGTCCTCAATCCAGGGTCCCGTTCCTCCAAGCCCCTGGGGGGATGGGAAGGCACCAGGGGTTGGAGCGCACCACTGCTCGAAGATAGTGAGGGCGCACTCCCAGAGATCGATACAGCCTTCCGCCCTTACCCCTGCTGCGTTTCCCAGTCACCGTGCAAATCCTATACTCCACCCATTCCCCCGGAGCTAAGGTAGCCCCAACCCCTATCCCCCCTCACCACGGCCCATTTCCAACCTGGGCTGGGACAGTCCTAGTGGGGCTCCCTCAGGCTCCAACCAGGCCCGATTACCCTCCCCTCTCCCTAAACCCCTTAAAAAATTCTTTAAAATTTTTAACAATGAGGTCTTGGTACCCCTCATATTTCCCCACCCACGACCCCTACCCTTTTCTGCGCAGTGCCACCTCTCAGGATCCCAAGAACTGTCATCGAGGTAGGCCTTCGATAACCTGGCAGGCCACACCCGGGACAGAGGGGAATCCCTCAGGGCCTGCAACTCAGTAACTCGATATGTCCGCAGTGTTCAGATCATTAAAAACGGGGGAAAGATGGTAATAAAATCATTGAAAATGTCCAGGTCAAATAATTGGTCCAAGCAAAGCATCCAGGGCAGTCCAAACGCGCGGGCTGTCTCACAGCCACTGAGGGGCTTGATGAAAAGGGCTCAACCACAGACTAGCCATCGCGCTCTCACCAGCAACGGCACTTCACCAGTCATCCATTCAGGGTCCCGGCCATGGCCAGGGAAGGCAGCGCACCACGCCCTCCCTGTTCTCCCACAACAGGTAGGTGGGTGCACTCCCATGCTGTTCACCACCGCCCTCTCACGGCGGCAGGAGCATTCATCCAAAGGACATCCTTAGGCTGAAAAGGCGAGAAGGGGGAAAAACCCTCTGTCCGGATCTCAGAAAGGCCAAAAGTCTCCAGATAACCAAGAGTTAATAGGGAAGGGTCAGAAGCCCAGCTGTCCATGCCCGGGCCAATACCAACCGTACCAGCCAGGGCACACGACCAGCCAGGCAACCCCTACAGCAGCCAATGCCACCTAGGGGGTGTCCCATCCTCTTCCAAATTCCAGGAGAGAGTGTTCATCCGGGCCAGGGCATCAACCACCCTGGGCCAAGTCCGAGGCTTATCCAGACCTAGACCTGTAGTTCCCAGGACAAACCCAGGCGCCATTTCTGTGCAGGCCTTCCAAGCCCCGGCTTCACCAGCCCCTGTTGGCAAGAAGGCCCCAGCTGACAAAGAGCCAGGGGTGAACCAACCCACCAGTCCCAACTTAAGCCGGTAGGCCCATCCCCCATTAAGGTGACAAGCCCAGTTTCTTGCATCCGGAACAGGCCAAATGTTCAGGTTAAGGCACCAGTACCCACAAGATTTCAATGCCTGCAATGTCCATCTGCTGCACTGGCGGCCCCAAAATGCGGCTAGATCTTCACGTTCACCAGCGCAGCCCATAGCCTTGCAGACAAACTCCCGAGAGCCAACAGAACTGAAGCCAGCAGCAAAAATAAAGCCAGTGGCAGCATAGGCAACACAGGTGACGATGGAAAGACACTCAACGATGGAAAGACACCCAACAATGAAGAAATGCCCGGCGGCAATGTTCACAGCAGCAGCGGCCCCCAAATCGACCTCACCTCCCAGTGGGCCTCCAGCCGACGCCGAACACTCTCGTCTGCCTCCAACTGCCGCCATCATCGCCGTCGCCCTCACCGCCACCAACATTCGCAGGCAGATCTTCCCAGGTGAGTCGGGGGTCAGAGCAGATGATATCCTCCGCACCCCAAGACACTAGTCCAGGGGTTGAGTCCAGGGGTTAGGGGCTGGAAGCCAACACAGCCGGACAAAATCACTGTACCCCACGACGGAGCTCTAGTTACCACAGGCGGCCATAGCGGAGCATGCGCAGAAAAAAAAGTTGGACAGAATACAAGTGGCATATTCTTACAAGTTATTTTACAAGTGGATATACATAGGTCTGAAATGAGATACTGTACCCTCAGATGTGTAATGCAACATATTTTTTTGGACATGTAAACTGATTTTATACCAAGGTGGAAGAAGTACACCTGAAAGATCTGCCACTAAATACTTTTGCATCTCCATTTTTTTATGCTGTAACTAAATCTAATTCTTATAATTTAGATTCCTCTATTTTCAAAGAAAGGTCACTGTTGAAAAGTTTTGAAGCAATTACCAATATGTGCATTTTATGGTGATTGGGAAATTCAACCTCAGTAGCAATGTCATCCTATAATTTTTTCACATTGCACATGATATATGATTGTGATTGTTATGTATGTAGGTTTGAATGTTATTGGTTTATTTGAACTGTTCTTGTAAAATGTCAAATGGTATTGGTTTAAATAGTGCGGGAAGAAACCCTGCATTCCCATTGGCTGGCAACTACAGCTGCAGGCTATAAGAGGCAGCCGTAGCCAAGCCAGCTCGGGTCCATTCGAGCTGTAGTCACTGAATAAACTCTTTGCTGGAACTCTTCACGTCTGACTCTTCATGCAGACTTAACAGTGTTCATTCATCATTGGCTAACTACTTCATAGAATAGAGACAGTAAATATGTTTATGTAAGTGTTTCAGAGGAAATGCCATATTTTAATTTAAAATGACTGAGTCAGGAGTCATATTTTTGCATGGAAATGTATCTAGTGAGGCCTACTTAAGTACTATTGGCAAAGTAAAGTATATATTCAGCTAGAACAGAACAGGATGATTTGTAGTGCTAGCTCTTCAATTATTTTTTTCCAGTGATGCCACATTATTAGCCAGTTTCTTAGACTTTTATGTATAATTGCTAAATATAGAAATTCTAGCAGTTTATACAGTATCCATACCTGAATGGAGGCTCAAACTAAGAATCCATGTAGCACTACAAGTTAAAAAGTATACTCAACCTATAACACATAATTAACTAAGACATTTACTAAGATATGTTTGTACTACGTTATATGTAAATTAACAGTAGAGTTGCAAGTAGAACTCCTTTATACTAATATTTTCAAAATGATAAAATAGATGGGATCCTTTCATGTAGGCATGGAGGGCCTAGGGAAACCCCTTTATGCTAAATCTCAAATTTACTTCATCAGAAAATTCAGATCCTACCATTATATAAACAAAAAGCACTCTTACTCCATGAATATCATTTGTACGAGAACATTTTATACAATATAATACAGCAATTAAGAGGAAGATGGATGAAAAAATCCAAATTGTATTACAAGAAATGAAACTGAAGAAGAGGAAACTCCAGAACTCACCAGAAGATTCTAATATATTTAATCAACTAAAATTATTGCAACAACAAATTTCTTGTTGTTTCAGATATTGAAAAGAAACTTAAATATACGACATAACACTTTTTTGAACACACAAAACATCCAGGGAGATGGTTGGCATACAAACTAAGAAAACAGACAGAAAAGAAAATGATAACCAGCCTTCAAGAGGGGAATAAGATTTACATAAAAATATTCGAAGTATTTTTTTGGAATTATTCTGATTTATATAAAGAAATAAGAAATCTCTTTAGATACTATGGAAGAGTTTATAACAAAAATCTTCCTAAACTATCAGAAAACTACAAGCAAATTTTTAACAGTCCAATAACAACTTTTGAAATAATAAAAGCAATTATAAAAGAGCTAAAACAGGCAAAGTTCTGTGACCAAATGGCCTACCAAGCGGACTCTATAAAATCAACTACTACTTCTTCTGATGGACTTAATGAATTCTATTCTACAGGGGAGATATACCACTCTCTTGGAAGGATGGCTACATTTCTTTTTTTTTGAAAAAAAGTTTTATTTTTACAACAAACATACACAAAAGAAAACATATAATATGTCGGTAACTCAAAACTCCTTATACATCTTTTCCATTCTCATCTATAGTTTGTTTTTATATACTCTCATATATAACATATTCCATATTTTTAAATTAATGTATCTTATGTCCCTTCATGTTATTACTTTAAAGCTGTTCCCGGCGGACAAACACATACTATTACTAAACATTAAAAACAAAAAAGTCTTCTTTTGAGAACAGTGTGCTACTGGACCCTCCCTTCTCTTTGCGACTAAATTTCAGTTATACACTTTCGCACATTTTTTACATTCTATCTCATTTATCATAACCATTTGTACTATTTCCCTTTATTCCTCCCCCATCATATTTCCAAACAATTATTAAAACACTTTTGTCTATCATGTTTACAATATCGTTCTTCTTAAAAGACATCTTTTGCCCTTGATTATTACATCTGAGGATAGCACCCCATCTTTTTTTACCAAATATTATTTGAAACAGTCTTTCAAAATCATTCTCTGTTAAGCCTTTATAATGAAAAACAATAAGATTGTAAATATCTATAACCATTATGACAATTATAACAAAGATGATTCTTTCTATTCAAATTTAATTCTATTCAAAGTATTTCCATTTTAATCCCACATTAAATCCATATCATATTAAAAAAAAAGACAAGAGAAGAAAAAAGCTTTAAATTTCATTTCTAATATAGTCATATATTTCAGGTACTCTTAAAAATTCCTTTAAGTCACCCTAGTCTAATTACATTAACGGTTATCTCGATATCCCCCTAGATAGATAAATTCTTTATACTTAGCATATTTCTCTTGCTTCTGTATATCTTGCTTCCATTTACAGCTTTCTTTTGTACTCCACCCCCCTTTCTTCTCCCTTCCCTTTCTATTCTTTCTATTCCCTTTCCTACCTGGTTTCCCCTTCTGAAATCCTATCCTTTGGCTCCTTATAAGGTTAAGATCAAGCTTTTTTTTGAGTGTTAATTCAAGTTTTGGATTCTTGACTTTCTTCCCTCTTTTCCCCTTTTTCCCCTTATGCTTCTTAATTACACCAGCCGTTTCTGGATTCTTTAAGATGGCATCCCCTTCTTTATTCCGCCCTTCTTGCTCAGCCGACATTTCCTGTTGTTTTATATATTTCAGGACCTCCATTTTTACCCATTGTAGCTCTTCTTTAATTTGTATAAATAGCGTTTTAACTTCTCCCACAGATGATGACATTCTTGAAAGAGGTTTTCCTTTTAAAACAACCCCCAATTAGTCTTAGTCCACTTAAAGTCCTCTATGTAAAAAGCCAAAAACCTCTAAGTGTCCAAGGTTGTCTTTTGCTTCTTTGCTCCTTTCACTGGGGGTGCAACAATGTTTCAATTGTAATGTATCTTTTTCCAAATGATGTTACAAATCCACTCTTAATCCTTTTAAGTCCGGGTTGTATCCTCAGTTCCAGATAACACCCTACTTTCACTTTTTCTTTTTCCCTTCCTCTGTCTGCTTCCTTTCTTTTCTTTATATACAAAGTTCTTTAAGATTCCAAAAATTCCACAAATTCTTCTTCACTTGGCACTTTATTTTCAGCTTATAAAAAGCCTATCAATCTTAATGTCCAAGCAAATTAATAACCTTCTCACAGGCTTGTCTTTTTCTCTTATCTTTCCAAGCTGTCTGCATCGAAGGAGGAAAAGATAAAAAATCTGTCTTTTCACTTTCTAGTGCCGCTTCTTTAAAAGACTTTCTTTTTAAAATAAACAGAAATTACTATTCACCTTAGGGCACTTCAAACAGATGTTTTCCAACTCCAGCCCAGTCTGCTACACTTTCTCCCAGCAACTTCCTCCTGCACGTTCTTGTCCGCTTGAGGACTTCTTCAGGGTGGCCATTTCTGACCACCGCTTTGCTGCCTTCGGGAAAGGGAAAATCGACTGGGGGGGGAGAGATGCGGCTCTCCTCCACCCAGCCAAGAGCTCCCCCTTCTTCACCACCTCTACGGGGTGGTTTTAACCCCAAAGCCAGCCAGCTCAGTGTCTTCCAGCGGTAAGCACGGACCGAAACCGCACACGATCGCAGATTTCGCGTCCATCCTCGAAGCTGCTCAACCCAGATGTCGGCTACATTTCTTTAATACCCAAAGATGGATTGAATTTAACTTTTTATGAAAAACTACAGGCTCATCTCTCTCCTTAATAATAACTACAAACTTTTTCATCTATTTTAGCTGAAGGACTTAAAGTTTTACAGGACTATATATATGAAGATCAGTGTGACTTCTTACCTAAAAGACAACTAAAAGATAACATAAAAGTAATTTTGAATATAATTGAACATTTACAACAACATATAGACAAAAAGTTGCATTAATCTTTCTGGACACAGAAAAAACTTTGACAATTTGAATGGGCCTTTATGTTTAAAGTAGTGGAAAAGCAGGATTTTGGATTGGGTTTTATATAGGGTCTGAAGTCCATCTATACACTCCAGAAAGCTCAAATCATGGTGAACAGAGACTTTATAAAACCAGTTGAAAACCAGAAGGAATAGACAGGGGTGTCCTTTACCCCTTTATTATTCATTCTAACGTTGGAACTATTAAATAGAGATATTAGACAGATTAATCTACATTCTGGGAGGAATTCCAGTTTATATATTTTGAAAATATTTTCAGTTAATAAAAAATATTTTTATTTAAAACATATCTATGGAATTGTTTATTTGAGAATATCTTTTAAAAATGTAATTAGCAATTAATGAAGGAAGATTTACTCAACCCAATAGCAGTATTTACAATTACAATATTTGTTAATAACGCTGTTTGGACATTTTTATTTTGCTTTTGACACACCTGAGATACTAGAACAACTTGTTATAGCTTTTAAAACTGAAAAAGTTCCTTATTATGCAGATGTTAAGAAACAAGTGGAATAATTACAGGTAGTCTTCGATTTACATCACAACTGAGCCCAAAATTTCTGTTGCTAGGGGGTTTATTTATTAAGCTACATTAACAAAATCTAAAGTCCAGAAGTCCAATTCTCCTGTTGCTACATTTAAATTCTGAGAACTTAGGGAAGGTCCCTTTTGAGTCCCTTGCTCTGCCCACTAAGCAGCTGTGGGTTGTACTGCCTCATATCTGTCTGTTCCTAGGCAGCATCTTTTTACCGAGTCTCCCAAGATCTTTCCTGCATACAGTTAACACACATGTTAATGACTCTTCTGGTCAGTGCTGTCTCCTGGCAACTGCTTGGATAAGTCCTCTAGTTTTCTTGGCAAGATTTTGGAAGTGATTTGCTCTTGATTTCTTCTTAGGGCTGAGAGAAAGTGACTAGTCTACAGTCACCAACTAACTTCGTGCCTAAGACAGGAATAATTTTAATTACCTTGTTACATTTTTATTAATTCACAAAACGGTAACCCATGAAAACAGTGTTCCACAGTTGGTGTTCGTTTAAAAATACTTTCAACATTCATTTTCTGAAATACTAAACAGCATGCTGTTTGATCATTTAAAGATCTTATGTTACCATGCTATAATCTCTAGGCTTAATAGTTGGATGTTTACAATACTAACATTCATACAGTCAAAAATAGATGGATCACAGCCAATTGTGTGCAAAGCAGATGACATTTCTCTCAAATGGTTTGTGGTCCCTACTCCAAGCCATTATAGGCATTCCTGAACAAGATGGTTTGTGTGTGTGTGTGTGTCCGTGTGTGTGTGTGTGTGTCCGTGTGTCTGTGTCCATGTCCAGAAAGTGAGTAAACTTAATTATTTTCAGCTTTTAATTGTTGTTTAAATAAAACAATCATCTTGATCTGCAAATCTCAAGCTGCTCTAAAATGTTTGTAATATGAAAATGTTTAAATAAATACCTAAAAAATATTGGGCATACATTTGAGGAGGAGGAAGAAAAGGAGAATGATTATGGAAACCAAATTACATTAGTCATTGCCTGTTTTTCTTCATTATTCCATGAAGCTCAGAAATATATTTTAGCTGGGGTAATATTTGTTTTAAAATTAAGGACATCTGGTTCTTTCTGATAGCCACCTTGGTTGGACAACTACAGAGTGATTAGCAGGATATTCATTACTGTAATACAGGTTGGGAATGAACTAAATTTCTACTTATAATGATAGTGAAACATATACATACACACACACACACATATATGCATGTGTATAAATATATAATCCACACACACACATATATAACAGGCAATGACTAATGTAATTTGGTTTCCATAATCATTCTCCTTTTCTTCCTCCTCCTCAAATGTATGCCCAATATTATTTATGTATTTATTTAAACATTTTCATATACATATATGTATATTCTAATAGCATTGATGCAGAATGAGAAAAAAGATTTAATGAAACAAAATTATGATATTGCACTTTTATGGGCAAACACTTCAGTTGTAATGTTAATATTTTCAAGTATATAATGAAACATTATGCTCTAGAGACCTTACTGGCAGATGAGGAAAGTAGCCAATTATTTGCTTTATATGTATAATGCGTACTGTGAATCAGAACAAATTGAGTCATTCATCAAGCTGACAACTTGTGATTTGAATATTTTGCAGGTGTTTTTTCTACAACTTTCTATTGTTTATAAGAATGTTAAGAATTCAGTATGAAGCATTTAAACAAATTATTGATTCCGAATAATGTTTTGGAAAAATGCTGTGGCCCAGCAATAAATTTCTTCAGAAAATTTACTTCAGGCCTTTGTGGTTGTTGTTGTTAGCTAGTGTGTGGGAGTGAAGATGGAGCAAACAAAAGTTTGACTGTGGAGTTTAACAGGAAGAAGAGACAAGAAATATCAGTGACAGTGACTAGAGCAGGGTGTCAAACTCAAGGCCCACTGGATGGATGCATCACACACCCATGCCCAGTTTAGCGAAGGGGAAAAAGTCATGACACATCACGTGATGATGCTGTGACAATGCGAGTTTGATACCCCTGGCCTAGAGGTATGTTCTCCGAGGCTCAGTACTCAGCTGGGAAAAGTGATATGTCATTTCTTGAACAATTTCCAGTTGCCCATTGTGGATGACTGATTGATAGCTTCCTGCTGAGTAAGCAAAGAATGTGAGGCATATAAGGTATCCAGTTTTCAGGGCAAGAGTTCATTGACCACATGAAGAGGGAGATCCAACAGGGTTTTGCCATTAAGAATTTGGAAGAGCAACCCTGAAACTTTTTTTTTTTTATAACTCAAGAATCTTCAAAAAGAAGAAATACAGAAAAAGCCTTTTAGTGCAGATGCCTTGAGAAACACAAAATATAAATGATGGACAGGAGTCTATAATCAATTGCTTATGGTGCTTGTGGCATCTTCACATTCTTGCCTGAAAACCACATGGCATATATTCATGGGAAGCACAGCTTGGCATACATACAGCAGATGGGCTATATAAGAGAGGATAAAATCTGTCAAGTCAAAAATGGTGAGGCTGCAACAAGCATTAACAGAAGAAGCAACCTTTCATAATATATGAACGGTGATTGACAGAGGATAACCATTTGTCTGAAGTGGTGTAGGGTTTCCTGCCTTAGGCAGGGGGTTGGACTAGATTCTAGAAGACCTCCAAGGTCCCTCCCAATTCTGTTATTCTATTCTAATGAGAAGTGTAAAGAGCTTTTACATATATGCCCAGAGTAAAAGATCAGTGAAGATGACAAAATGTTAACAAACAACAACAGAAAAACAATTCAAAAAGCTTTATTCTCCTCACTGTTGTCTAAGAAATGGGTATGTGATCCTTAGGTAATTCTGAAGACAAGGGTCAGAATTAAGCTTGAAATGATCAAATATCATATTATTTGAATAAGGATGAAAATAAGTGCATTATTTGGCGCTGGAGGAACTTGCTAGTAATCTGCCCAATCTTTTATTTGCTTAATTCAAAAAAGTCTTGTAGAACTTGTCCCAAGTTGCCCTTTTGGGACAACCATGACCTAGATGACTGGGAACCTCCATAGACATCCTATAGAACTTAAGAAATACTTTGTGACTATAAGAAAGTCAACGACCCTATCTTGAAAAAGGAGTGCGGGAGAGGATCTGGAAATTACAGGTTGTTCTTCATTTACAGCTATTCATTTAGTGACCATCTGAAATTACAACTGAAAAAGTGACTTGCAATTGGTCCTTGCACTTACGACCTTTGCAGCATCCCCACAATTATGTGATGAAAATTCAGGCACCGGCAATAGTCATGTATTTGCAATGCTTGCAGCATCTCTGGGTCTTGTCATCATTGTGACCTTCCTAGCCAGCTTCTGACAAGCAAAGTCAATGGGGGAACCTGGATTCACTTAACAGCCACATGATTCACTTAACAACTGCAGTGATTTGCTTAACACTGGCAATGGGAAAAACATCATAAAATCAAGTGCAACTTACTTAACAACTGCCTTCCTTAGCAAGTGAAATTCAATTGTAGTCATAACTCAGGGACTACCAGTACAGAACAATCAGGCTGAGACTGATACAAAGATTCTAGAACAGATCATAAAGACAGTGATTTGTAAATATCTTGAAAATAATGAAATCACTAATAGGACAGTATGCATGTCTCAATTTTGTGGGGATAGACTTATCCATGGGTGGTTATTTTTCATGGTTATTTTTGATTATAATGTAAAGGTTTTCTTATATGTGGATGGGCTTATACATAAGTGTATACAATCCTTGAATTAATAATAGTGTTTATGAAAAAGTATGGAATGCTACCTGATTACATGTAGTAAGTCTGATTTTTTTTATAAAGTGTGATATGGCTGTAAAAAAAAGAGATGCAATCTTTAACTACATCCAACAAAAACATTATTTCCAGATCATGAAAAATAATAGCTGGGCAGTGAAATGGGAAGTATATAAATGTAATAAATAAAGAGCTATGTTAAGAAGGAGTCAGAAAAATTGGAACAAGTTAAGAAAACAGTAATGAAGATTATGAAGGATACAGACTCTAATTTCTTTGAAAGCAGGTTTTAAGGAATTGAAAATATTTAGTTTTGAAAAAAGAAAATCACAGAGTACTGAACAAGATCTAAATTTGTTCCGTAGTGTTGCATAATGCATTGCATAAATATTGGATTTAAGGGGTTGTAGCTGAATCTTAGAAAAAAAACCTTTGTATGCATAAGGGCAGGATTTTTTTTTTAATTCGCATTTATATGCTGCCCTTCTCCGGAGACTCAGGGTGGCTTACAATCTTTGGAGCACAACTCAATGCGTTCAGCAATAGCCTTCATTCCATTGTATATGCCTGCTTATTACTAGGGCTTTTTGGCCCCCCAAGCGGCATTTTTTACAAAGTCAGCTTATTGCCCCCAACAATCTTGGGTCCTCAGTTTACCTCCCCCTACAGGATGGAAGGCTGAGTCAACCTTGTTTATAGAATTCATCTGATGACAGAATCACAAATCCTAAAGCAACAGATCAAATTATAATGCTTGAAATAGTCAGGAGTATTCAAAAGCGTATCTCTTGAAATAGACAACTTTATTTCATATTCGGAACAAAACTTAAAACATGTGTTTTGTTTCACTAAGAATGCCAAAGTGATTGTGAGTTCAGAATATTTTGCACATCCAACAGGGACTAATAATATGTAGCAACAGGAACTAACAATATCCCAGCTGCTATTGGTTTAGATGGGATAGTTTGATGTAGGTAATGCAGCGCTAAGAGGTGATGTAGCATTTAAGTTCATGGCCAGACAGAAGACTGCTTTTAAAACCTGCACATCTGCCAGATATGTTACTGCTGTTTTCCTTCCCTATAAAATGTCTTTATTAGAGTTTGTATGCCTCTCTGTAGATACTTCACCAAACAACTGTTTTTAACACTGCTGAGATGTAGGATTGATGATTTAGTGAGTTTGTAAAACTTTGTGTGCACTTTTTTGATATTGAGTTTCAATGGGTATTTTAAAATATGTTCTATATTAGATTGGGCTGATTCGTTGAACTTTGATGTTTGTGCACATGTGTTTATTGTTGCAATGCTAATATTATTTATGGACTTCAAAAGCACCACCAGCTATTTATTGCTCCATCAGCAGCTATCTCATTCGATAATCAAAAATATTGATAATACAGTTCCTTTTGCTGTGCTTGTACCTTGCAGGCAGATTATTCCCCCCCCAAAAAAAAACAGGAAAGGAAAACCAAATCTATTGGGATTTTTTCCTGCCTATGTGGGGTGAAGTATCAATAAAAATTGACCAAGGAGATGATTTTTTTAAAGTAAAATCATTAAGATTATTCTATTCTATTCATAAAAGTCAGCTGTAAGGTGACTGTTATCCAGACATCTGATAAATGTCACTTGGATCCAGTATGCTAGATTCTGACTGGACAGGACCTGTCAAGTTGACTGAGGCTCAAGTCTTACCCTATGTAAACCCCTGACTCTTAATGAAATGGATAGGTTCTTAGTTCTATAAAACCATCCACTTGTTTGTTAGTTTCATGTTCCTTTTAGGTGGTTAAGCCCAGGGATGCAGTCCAAGTAATGGTAAATTCATCCTGAGTGAGGGAATCTCCTACCAGCTTAAGGATGGTGATGTGTCCTTCCTCAAAAATACATTGGTGAACACAATAGCATTGGATAATGTCCAGACAGTCTCCAAACTTTCCTTTGGGGGAAGGGAAATAATTGAAAATGTGTTTTCATGGAAGCAGTATTGAGTATACTGTACTTGGCACAACCTGGTTTGGAAGTGGAATAGCCATTTATCTTGGTTCTATCTCTGAAAACTTTTTCATATAATTGGTCATTACATCCTTCTGGACAGGCTACAAAGGTTAGGAGTGGGAAACCCAGTGTTGTAGGATTCTCTTTTTCCTATGATCAGTTGTAAGTGGGTATGGTCCATGTGGGTGGAAGGAATAGAAATCAAGACCTTTGCTTGATATTATCTTGCAGGATTGGCACTATATAAAGCCAGCTGTAAACCTCATCCCTAGCCAACCAAGTGATGTGGGTTCTATCAAAGTTCTGCCATACTGCTTGCCTACGAAGGGAAGGAACAAACTTCTGTTCCACCTTAGCAAACAACAGTTGTATGATCCCAATCCTGCTCTCCCTTCTGAGGTTTTGAAAACCTGGCTCTTCACAGAGGGTTTGGGCCAAAACATTGTGTAAAACTTCCATTTGAGTTGACATTGTCTAACTGTAATGGCTTCCATTCCCAGTAAGGTTTTATTATTGTTTTATTTATTTTAAACTTTCATAAAACATTTAAAGTTATTGTAGAATGAAAAGCCATAGAAACTGAAATTGTAAATAAGAAAAAATAAAGGATATTTGCTAATTGAAAGGAATCTTAACTGGAGTAGCTTATCTCTTTGTCTTCCAATTCAACGTGCTTATTTTTACCTTTAAAGTTAATTTGTGGGACTATCTCTGTCTAAGGGTATTTGCCTATCCCACCATATTGGGCAAAGTATGTATGCTCCAAGTCCCTTCCTTTAGATGTTACAATCTTGTAGAACCTAGAAAGCTTGCATTTTCTGTCATAGTCCTTGCTAGTCCTGTTGAACATCCTTCCCCTTGAGATCTGGTGAGCCCCTCTATTTTTAATCTTCTGGAAAGTAGCCCAGCTTTTGTCCAGGGGAGGGATAGGGTGAGATTGTATGTGGAAGTAAATGTGGGGGACTGCATTGGGTCTGTGGTACCAAATTGCTCTCTTTTTGGTTTTATTGCTTACATTTATTGTTTTACCTTTTACTGTGAACCACCCAGAGTTTGGTTGTAAAATGAGTGGCCAAATAAATATTTTAAATTGCAAAAGTATATTTTAAATTATTCCCTGCAGTCAAATTATTTGCAGTTTGAATTCTAGGTAGTACTCCCATGAGCTGTTCAGAGCATCCAGTAGTGGGAGGTGCTTCAGTCTCTTCCTAGTCAGGCTGGGCTTAATTTCTGAGGATGCTCCTCCTCCTCTATGGGACTCCTCCTTAGTGTCCCCAGTTTTAGCTCAGCCTTCTTAGGAACAGGCAGCTTCAACTTTGGCCAGAACAGAGCTAGAACAGCGATTAGTGAGACAGGTTTGGTATTCAAACTGATTGGGGAATCCCTTTGTCATCTCAAAGACCCAGCAGCTCCTGACGGCCCTTTAACATCAACCGAGCCGTCGGAGCTTGCAAAACCCTGATGAGTGTGCCCGCAGTGCTCCACCACCGACACGAGGCTTTGCCTCCAAACCGCAATCTAAAGAGGCTCTTTATCGGCCCAATCGTCAGCTGCAGAGCACACTGACAGCACTGAGGCTTTCCCCGCAGGGCACCTCCCAGGACAGCAGCTTGGAGCTTCTGTACCTTTCCTGCCTATCGGTCTTGCCTGCAGCACATCAGGCGGTTGATAAGCTGCTTCTTCACAATCGGACCATGTGACGGCCACCATTTTATATCCAGCCATGTAGCGAGCTGCATCGGGTCAGAACGTTGACTGTGAGAGACTCCCCTGCTAGGTTTCCCTTCCTGAGGACCTGGGGACAGACTCCTCTACCCCCCAATTCCTCTGGGGGGGGGTGTAAAAATAATCTGACTGTTGGCACGGCCTCACAGCAACAAATTCAGCAGCTGAACTGGGGGCATCAGGTGCTAATGCCTGCACATATTACCAATTGCAGGCCCTTTTTCCTTTAACCAGGGAATTGGTCTGAGGGGTGTTCTGCAGTCCAATTGGAATTGTTTTCTCTACATTTGGCATTAATTAAATTGGAAAGTTTTATAAATTGGTGGCCAAAGGGAAGGAGTTCTCAAGACTCCCCAAATATATATTACAATCGATTATTTCAAAAAAATAAAAAATAAAATGAATAAAATAAAATAAAATAAAATAATAATAAGCATAAAGGGGGACTGACCATTGACAGGATCCCCTGCCCCTTAAGGGAGCAGGCCCCTAGGTGTGCCAACCACCATTACTCACAGCCTCATTAATAAATTTGAGCCATAAACAAGATCCATAATGGAAAGCAACTACAGTTCTAGAGCCAGAGCAGCATCTAAGGTCCAGGACAGGCCCACTGAGCCCAAAAAGCCTTCAAAGGCAGCTGAAAAGGACGCCGACGTCATCAGGCCTTAGAAAAACAAGTTGAAAAATGTACCAGGGAAAGGGGACAGGCCACACATCACGACTTCCGCTTAACACAGCTCAGGCCCCAAGTCCCCTGCCCTCACCCCTGGACTTGTCTAAGAGGCACAGCATAGCCAGGCAGATTCCTCAAGAAGCCCCATTCACTGTGCCCACCTCAAGGAGGGCCCCGGAGACAACATTTACACCCACTGCTGCTGGCCTTCGCCAGGAAGAGGTACTTCCAGAAGAAATCCCAGCCAACATGAGGGCATGGATGGAATTGGCAATTCAAAAGGGCATAATGACAGGCGTCCAACAAGCGGTTCGGGCCAGATGGCCATCCACAGCTTCGGACTGCGGGTCCCTCTCAGAGCGGTCTCTAGGCGTATTGGATCAGCATTTCACTCAGGCACCCCCCCCAGATGTGCCACCACTGGGCCTGAATGACCTGGGAGACAAATTTGATCACATTGAACAAATGGAAGAAGGGTCAATTCATACCATAGACCAGGGCTTGTCAGAGGTAGACCCACTGGAGAGGGGGATGTCGGACGACGAGGTCCTCATTCCCGACCAATCTGTATTTACGGGACTATTCTGCCCACAGTTATTCAAATCCTTGTTGTTCAAGGCTAAGAACACTGTGCAGCTTGACAAAACAACCTCCACTCCCAACCACCTGAGATTACAGGGGAGTCAGAGGATCTAATATTCTCCCAACTGTTCGCTGAAGCAGATGTAATACCCGTCCCTCATATGTTTTCTGACCTAGTTCAGAAGCAATGGGCAGCTTCAGCCTCATACCCTGCCCCAATGGAATATGATAAAAAAAATTATAATCTTGCTCCCAAGTTTTCCAACTCCCTCAACACTCCGGAAGTGGATGAACCTATAACCCTGGCATCCTCTTCCACTATTCCAAGTGAGGCACAAGAGGCCCTCAAGCCTGAGAAGAAAAGGGCGGAACTAGCTCTCCATAGGGCACATGTTTTGGACATATGGGCCATTAGAGCAGCCATGGCCACTTCCTTCTTTACTAGGTCGTCCATTAGATGGCTTCGCCACCTGAAGGATGTTATTCCAACATCTAACATAAGGGCTCACCAAGATGTTGCAAAGTTAATAGCGGCTGCAGAATTTTCTGCAGACACTACCTTTAACGCTGTAAAATTTTCATCGAGGGCCATTGCCTCTCAAATCTCAGCAAGGAGATTACTTTGGCTCAGACATTGGCAGGCTGACACAAAACATAAGTGGTGCCTGGCTTCAGCTCCTGTTTCAGGGGACAAGTTATTTGGCAGTGCTCTTGACCCCCTCTTAATTGAAACTAGGAGCAAGAAAAAGATCCTCCCCTCTCTTTTTCGAAAGCTGGAACCAGACCTCTCCAGACCTTTTGAAGAGGCTCCTTTCATCCCTTTTATCAGGGACCCTATTATCTGAGATACCAAAGACCATCAGGATATAGACAACAGTCAGAGAGACCTGAGTTTGGGGACAGAAACAGGTGGGGAGGCCCAAACAAGAGGCAGTTTTGGGGATCAGGAGCCAGGCCTTTTCGCCGGCCCAAATAGGGACCACAAGGACGCTGCCATTGGCAGCCGTCTAAGATTATTTGCCGACCAATGGGACTCCTCTACTTCTGATGCATGGGTCAGGGACACCATCAGGTTCAGGTTTGGCCCTAGAGTTTCAGTCCACCCCCCAAATTTTTTTATGAAGTGCCCACTTTCCAGGGATCCCAGGAAATGATCTCTTATGAAGACGGCTATAACACACTTATTAGAGATCCGGGCCATCCAACCTGTCCCACCTGAACAACAGGGTCAGGGCTTTTATTCCCATCTCTTTGTGGTGCCAAAATTTCGGGGATGGAGGGCAATTTTGGACATTAAACACCTGAACCGATTCCTAGTCTATTGAAAATTTATAATGACCACTCTACATTCCATTTTGCTTGGCATTAGACGGGATGACGTTCTTACGTCTATAGATCTCACGGAGGCATATTTACACATATCGATTAGACCTTCCCACACTAAATTTCTCAGGTTCTGCTTCAACAACATACATTATGAATACATTGCTCTCCCATTTGGCCTAGCATCCGCACCCAGGACCTTTACCAAGGTTTTGGCTGCCCTGGCCACATTCCTCAGGGACAGGCCTATCCATCTCCAATGTTATTTGGATGACATTTACTACTGGCATCATCCATCCAACAGGCCAATAGGGACACTCACATTACTCTAATGACCCTTCATCAACATGGTTTTTCTATAAATTGGGTGAAAAGCCATTTATCACCTTCTACCAAATTAATTCACCTAGGGGCCATTATTGATACGGTAGAGGGCAAAGTTTTCCTCTCCCCAGACAGGCAGGAGAGCATCAGGGAACTGGCACAGGAGATCAGAACCCTCAAAAGGGTACAACTAGCCCTCCTATCTCAATTACTAGGAAAGATGATCTCTGTATTTCTATTGTCCCTTGGGCTCGTTTTCATGCAAGAACCCTGCAATGGTTCCTGTTACCGTACCAACGCTCGGGGAGAGAAAACTCCAAAATTCGTGTTGTACCTCCAACCGTCCTGAGATCTCTGCAGTGGTGGACAAATTCCACAATCAGCAGAGGTTTCCCCTTCAGGGATTCACACAGGTCAACAGTCATGACAGACGTCAGTCTAGTTGGATGGGGAACTCATTACCATTCACACACGGCGCAAAGGACTTGGTCCACCCCAGAGAGGTTGCACAACATCAACTGGTTGGAGCTGAGAGCGGTCCACCTGGCCCTCCGCAAATTCCTTCCACAGCTTTGGTCCAAACACGTTCTCGTCCTGACAGACAACATAACAACAAAGGCCCATATAAACAAACAGGGGGGCACTCATTCCACTCAACTAATGAAGGAGGCAGAAAGATTGTTCTGGTGGGCCGAGCACAATCTCCTATCCCTCAGGGCGGAACATATATCAGGGCTAGTGAATGTTCAGGCAGACTGGCTCAGCAGGGCCACGATCGACCAATCCAAGTGGCGCCTGGATCCAAAGATTTTTCAACAGGCAGTTCAGCAGTTGGGACAACCTGTTAAACCTGTTTGCCTCCCCCCTCAGTGCCCAACTACCACGGTTTGTTTCGTGATATCCTTCGCAGGGGGCAGAGGATGTCAATGCCCTCTGCTGTTGCTGGCCTCCCGGACTGCTATATGCGTCCCACCCCTCCCCATGATTCCCAAACTGATACAGAAGCTTCTGGAGGAGAGGGCAGAATTGTTGTTAGTGGCCCCTTACTGGCCACAATGCACATGGTTTGCAGACCTGAGGGACCTGTCAATGGAGCCACTGTGGAGGATACCATCGTCAGACATCTTGCTGTCTCAAGGCCCAGTTCTGCACCTGGACCCACAATGGCTCAACCTAGCCATATGGAAATTAAGCAGCGACATCTGAGAGGTGAACAAATTTCCAGTCAGGTCATTGACACCATACAGGCAGCTAGACGTCCTTCAATGAACCAGGTATCTACAATGCCACCTGCGCCACTTTCTGTCGCTAGTGTATGTGTTTTCAGATTGATCCCACTTCTCTGTCGGTACCACAACTATTGGATTTTTTGTAGGAGGGCCTGAACAGGGGCCTATCGCCAAATACCCTGCAGAGACAAGTGGCGGCCCTGGCTTCGATTATATCTTGGGGGGATCTCACCTCCATTTCCCATCAGCCCCCTGTAGTACACCGTTACCCAACTTGGGATCTCAACAAGGTGTTAATGGCACTTACTATGGGTCCTTCCTAACCACTAAGGACCATGACCCTTCGTTTTCTAATCTATAAGGTTGTTTTCTTAATTGCAATTACATTGGCACGAAGAATCTCTGAACTGGCAGCCTTATCTGTGGGTAAGGATCTCTGTATTTTCCATTCAGACAGAGTTATCCTGAGACCAGACCCAACCTTTACTCCAAAAATCAATTTGGCATTCCACAGGGCACAAGTGCTGGTGCTCCCAAATTTTTGTTCATGCCCAACTCACAGACTCGAACACCAATGGCACTGTTTGGACATAAGAAGGGCTTTACGTATATACATAGATCGCACAGCACCTTCTAGGAAAACAGAGGCCCTCTTCATGTGCTTTCAACCTAACACTCTAGTGCGCAAGGTTTCCTCTTCTACCATAGGCGGATGGTTGAGGGCCACGATTGCTAAGTCATATGATTCTCACTCGCTACTGGTGCCCCAAGGCATTACTGCTCACTCCATCAGGAGTGTGGCAACTTCAGCAGCGTTGGCCACACAGGCCACAATAGAGGAGATTTGTCAAGCGACAACCTGGGCTTCACCTTCCCCATTTATTAGGAATTACAAGATTGATGTCTTTGCATCTGCTGAAGCCTCATTTGGTAGGAGGGTCTTGCAACAAGTTCACATGGACTCGGAGTGGACTTCAACCCAGATGGAGTCCCTCCCTTAGGACAGTTCCAAGCTTTGGTATGTCCCACTACTGGATGCTCTGAACAGCTCATGGGAGAAGGGGTGTTGATGCTTACCTGATACACCCGTTCCCTGTGAGCTGTGAAGAGCATCCAGTCCCACCCTTTCTTCCATCTGGTGGGGGTCTGTTCCGGCCAAAGGTCTTAGATAGGTTGAAGCAGAGGGGTATCAGCTTCTCAGCTTCGCAAAAAACTGGGGACGCTAAGGAGGAGTCCCGTGGAGGAGGAGGAGCACCCTCAGAAATTAAGCCCAGCCTGACTAGGAAGAGACTGAAGCATCTCCCACTACTGGATGCTCTTCACAGCTCACAGAGAACAGTCTTACCAGGTAAGCACCTTTTCTGCCTGAATTATCCACTCTACTTTTTTGCTGAACTCAAAACAAAACATGTTTTCCATGTTGTGAATACCTCTAGCAGCAACCTTTATCATAAAAGTTTCTTCTATAAGAATGTGGTAAAGATGCTCCAGTTTGCCTGTGTCTCTTTCCCTCATCATCAAAAGCAAGCAAGCAAGCAAGAAAAGCCTCATAGAGAGGATGAAATTAATCACGCAGAAATGTTAAATGTAAAACATAATGCAAAATATTATTACTCTTGATGCACGCAAAATGACTTTTGAGCAATCTTCATGCTTGCATTACAGAAGAGCAAGAATGTGCAAAATTATATTTTTGAGAGCTGGATGAGAACATGCATTGATTACTAAATAGGCTTGGTAATGTGATTCAAACTTTGACCACTTTCTGGTGAACATGAATTTGGAAATGTTTAACCAAAGGCAAAACATATCTTCGTAAATTTACTCCATAACTAAAATAGTCAAATCTCTTTGAATTAAAGAAATTAATTTACAAATACATATAAAGAGTATTACAAGAGTGCTTACCTAATATCTTTCAAGCAGTTATATCAGGTGACTTTAATTGTGGTTATTAACACTTCTGAAAATAATTACAAATCAAATATAATTTAAAATGTACCTTAAATTAACAAAAGTTGTCTACTAATTATTTATGTACTAGATTTATAAGTTGGTCCAGTCAACAAGTAATTCTAAGCAACTCACATACCACCTTTATTCATTAAATGAAAAATAAAAAATGTATAATTATTTATTTATTTATTTTAATTACATTTATATGCCGCCCTTCTCCGAAGACTCAGGGCGGCTTACAATTTCTGGGATACAACCCAATGTGCTCAGCAATAGCCTTCATTCCATTGTATATGCCTGCTTATTACTAAGCGGCATTGTTACAAGGTCAGCTAATTGCCCCCAACAATCTTGGGTCCTCAATTTACCTACCCTGAGAGGATGGAAGGCTGAGTCAACCTTGAGCCTGATGGGATTCGAGCCTACAATAATTGTAGGCAGCTGGATCTTAAGAGCAGGCATTTAACAGCCTGAGCTACCAAGGCTCTTTGGACTTGTATGCTGCCCCATCTCCGAAGACTATATATATATATAGACCATATATATATATATATATATTTATATATATTTTATATATAATATGTAGGTCTTGGTGTATTCGGTCTTGTCCGTGTAAGATTGAGAATACCTTGGCAACGTTTCGAAATCTCATCCGTCATCTTCAGGCTGGTGTCTTCAGCTTCGTTCTCCTGGGAGAAGTGTGTGATTGTGGCTGTTTTCCCTTTTAAACTCTAGAGTTGGCTGTGTTGTTACTTCTTGATTGGTTTGTGGAGTTGATGTATGCAGATTGGATGGCTTTTTCCTGAGACCCTGTGTGGCTGAGGTGCTGGCTGTGTCTCAGCCTTTTGTGTTGTGACCTGGGTAATGGGCTGTGTGATGACCTTCTGAGTTCTATTGTTGTGATGTCCTGGGTGTGCTGCTGTAATCTCCTGGGTCGTTGTCTGTGCTGCAACCTCCTGATGTTTTGTGTTGTGATCTCCTGAGTTCTGTGATGTAGTATCCTGGGTGGAAGGCTGTGATGTGGCATTCTGGGCCTTGGTTTGGCTCAGTTTGAGGTCTGGCTATGTGTTTATAGCGTGTGTCAGTTTGCTTAGTTTGGGGTTGGAGGGTGTAGCAGCTGGTGTTGCAGCCATGGTCTGGTTTCTGGATGGTGGTTGCCTTTCATCTGTGGTGGGCTTGGGTTTGAGTCTGGTGAAGGAGATTGGTGGTGGCATCATGTGTTATTTTGGGTCCGGTGTTGGTTTTGTGGCTGGGACTCGTTTGTTGATTAGGGCTAGTTTCCAGATGTCTGGTAGGCGGAAGTATCATCCCGTTTATTCATGTTATGGGGTGTTTCTCTATTTCGATGGCTTCCCTAATTATTCTCTTGTTGAAGTGTTCAGTATTGGAGATAAGTTTGGATCCCTCAAAATCAATTTCATGTCCTGTGGCTTTAAGGTGCTGGAAAGGGAGGAAGTTTTTCTTCTTTTCTGACTGCGTTCTTGTGTTCTGCGATGCGTGCATTTATTCTCCTGTTGGTTTGTCCAATGTATGTGGCTGGGCAAATTTTGCATGGTATTTTATAAACTCCTTGGTTTTCTAGCTGGATCTTGTCTTTGGGGTTTCTTAAGATGTTGGCTATTTTTGATCAGTGCCAAAGGCTGTCCTGATATTGTGTTTGTGGAGAATTTTGCTGATTTTATCTGTGGTGCCTTTGATGTAAGGGAGGAGGCGATGCCATTGTCCTGTTCTGTGTCTTGGTTTTGGGGAGTCTCCTTGGATTAGGTTGGTGATTGTGCTTCTTTGGAATCCATTGGACATTAATACGTTAGTGAGGGTGTGTAATTCTGTTCTCAAGTGGTCTTTGTCAGCTAGGCGTTGGTTCTGGAGATGAGGGTCTTGGCTGAGTTGATCTGTGCAGGGTGGTGATGGGATTGTGCATTTAAGTAGCGGTTAGTGTGTCTTTTTCTGGTAGATGGTGTGTCCTAGGGCGTTGGGTTTTTGTAAATTAGGACGTCCAGGAACGGAAGTTGATTGTTGGTTTCTGTTTCCATGGTAAATTGTATTTTGGGGTGTAGGCTGTTGAGATGTGTGAGGAAGTTGTCCAGTTTTTCTTTCCCGTGTGGCCAAATTACGAAAGTGTCATCTACATATCTAAGCCAGAGTTTGGGTTTGTATTCAGATTTGTCTAGAGCATTGGTTTCAAAATGTTCCATGTATAGGTTAGCGATGACGGGTGAGAGGGGTGATCCCATAGGTGCTCCTTCTATCTGTTTATATCTTTGTCCATTGTGGATGAAGTACGTGTTGGAAAGGCAATGGTTGGTCAGATCTAGGATGTGCTTAGGGGGTTGTATTTGTTTTGGATAGCTGTCAAGGCTTCTTTAATAGGTACTTGAGTGAAGAGGGATATGACATCGAAGCTCACAAGTAGGTCACTGGGTTGTAGGTTTTGTTTCTTTATTGTTTCTATGAAGTGGAAAGAATTTTGTACGTGTGAGGTGATGGATTCTGTGTAGGGCTGGAGTTGTTTGGCGAGAAATTTGGCAAGGTTCTGTAGAGGTGAGCCTATGGAGCTGACTATGGGTCTGAGTGGTGTTCCTTCTTTGTGTATCTTGGGAGGCCATAGAGCTTAGGGCATCTAGATGATTTTTCTCTGGGGATGATTCTTTGTTGGATCTCTTCACTGATGGGAGAGCTTTTATTTTGGATTTGGTGGTTTTCTCTAGATAGGTGGTGGGGTCTGTGTTTAGAGGTTTGTAAGCGGGGTCTTGGAGTAGGTTGGATAGTTTGGATTGGTAGTCAGATGTGTTCATCACGACTGTGGCGTTGCCTTTGTCTGCTGGGAGGATGATTATGTTGTTGTCTTTCCTCAAGTTGCTGAGTGCTTTTGTTCTTCTTGTGTAAGTTGCTTCTGGGTGGACTGCTGGAGCAGAGGACGTTGGTGACTTCAAGTCTGATTTTATTGGCTGTGTCTGGGTTAATTTTGGCTAGGCTAGCTTCAACTCCACATATGATGTTTTCAGTGGGGATGCGTTTGGGGCGACAGCAAAGTTGAATCCTTTGGAAAGGACATTGGTTTCTGCCATGGTGAGGGTTCTGTCTGATATGTTGTGTACTGTTTGTTTCATGCATTGTTGTGGGGGTTGGGCTTCTGGCGTTCTCTAGTCTGTGGAGTTTGTTGGTGTGTGTGTCTGTCTTGTGAAAGGTTTCTGTTTCGCTCCAGAGGGCTAGTTGTTTGGATTTGTCCCAGAGTGCTGGATGGATTTTGTTACTGAGTTTCCATCCTACTCACGGGGAGGAAACCTTCCAGCTGACCCGGATCTATGAGAACTTCGTGCGAAGACCACCATCTTATGTGACCTCACATTCCTACGCAATTGCCGAGACAAAAACGCTATCCCCATGCTTCCAACTCAAATTCCACACTAAAACCTCAGCCACTGAAAGGATCCTGAAAAGAACTGCATTAGCTCTAATCAGAAACGAACTCCACAGGAAAAGATTCCTACTAGACCAAACCAACAGAGACCTACTCACCCTCCACCTCAAACTAACTGGGATCAAATCCAGAGAATGGAGAAGTGCATAATGCTGTGTCTCCAACTCCCAATCCATGGAGTTAGTGCAGAAGGTTACCATTGTTACTTGTATCAAAAGCTACTGAGAAATCAAGAGAGCAAAGATGGATGCACTACCTCCATCACATTCAAGGTGCCATCCAGAAGTCAGTCGTATGTGTTATCAATGCCATTTCCATCCCATCCGAAACTCAACTGAAGGGATCCAGATAATGGACCTCATCCGGGACTCTCAGAAGCTGCAAGGCTACCTGTAGGGAAAATTAAGACAGGGCAAAAGTTGCCCAAAACAGTCAGGACAGCTCCTTGAAAAGATGAGGTACCACTACCACTTTCAAAGATGCATTTATCATAGCCTAGATTCAACCATATATTATCTTCCAGGCAGCCTTGGCTAGCTAGGAAAGATAAGAAAGTAACACTGAGTGACTAAACTTTATAACCCTGAGAACCTGTTGAGGTTCTTGGAACAGAATCAAACTCAGCCAAATAACATAGATCAGGATGCACTTTATTCAACTCCACAATAGAGTTGGATCCTAGAGAGTTGACTATCCTTGCCTGTTTGGACTGAGAATTCTTGGCTGACTATTTTGTTGATGCAAAGTAAAACAATAAGCAATGGAGAACAGTTAGTCAGATAAATCTGTCTTAAAAATGTAGAAGATTCTGAACGTTTGGTAATTTGGATGGAGATTGAGGTTCATATCCATCCTTAAGTTATGAAATCTCATTGGCTGACAGCTTAATTCATCCTTTCCTCCTCCTTGTGGGAAAAATGAAGGATAGAGTACCATGTGTGTTGTTTTTAGCTTCTGAAATTAGATAAGATAGACATGTAATCAAAAATGCTTCAAATATATGAGGGACTTCTTTCTTGCCATTAATAGACCTTTGCTATATGAAAATGGTATATTACATGTCTTTTATCTCTCTTTCAAATCAAACATTGCCTTCCTGTAGGATTATGCAATAGAAAGATTTGGTCCAATGAGCAAATGACATGAGGAATAAAGAGGTACAGGGCATTCACAAAGCATGAAGGGAAAATCTATTTTCAGTAGATCTGAATAATTTCTGAGAAGTTATGAAAGGGCTGCTATGTTGAGGGATGAATGTAACCTTAAAATGGCAGAAGACTAATAATGCGGGAGGGAGGGTAGAAAGGAAAATACCAAATAACAGTATACATTTCATACAAAATAAGAAGACGAAGACTACACAAAGCCTAGAAAAAGCATAAGCAGTAAGAGATTTTAATTTAATTGAACATCTTCATAATAATTCTTCGCAAAATATTTTAACAGGAAACTATTTTAACTGTCTTAATTTGCTCTTTCAATTCACTCTCACAGTACAATCAATTAGTTTTATAAAAGAGCTTGCCACTGCCACAATATTATTTTTTAAAATAGATTCCTAAGTGAGGTTTACACTATATCATTTAATGAAATTAAATTTTCTTACCAACTGAGTTAGATAATAATGATAATGCAGTACTATATTTTAAGGCCATGCCTATACCTGCACATAGGCAGCATGAATAACAAGTCATTCTGTCTCTAGAAAATTAATCTTCAGTATAGTGAGAGATTAAAAGTTAATCATTTTAGTTTCTTACTATAATAGTCCAAGAATGTGGACCAGTTTTTCACATCAGAGGGTAAACCCTCGTAATCATTTTCTTTAAACTTTTGTCTGCTTCTGCCAAATGCAAACCTTTATGTAAAAAGAAGTCTAAAGGGAATTATATAAGTTGCAATTGTACCGTGTTTCCCCAAAAATAAGACCTACCCCGAAAGTAAGACCTAGCACTATTTTCTAAACCTGCCCTAATATAAGACCTACCCCGAAAATAAGACCTAGTGTAAATCTCCAGTTCCAGGAAGACTTTTCAGGGAGCAACTGTGCACCCGCGAAACACCCCCCCCTACACACTCACACCCACTATTTGGCACCATAAATATATAAGACCTACCCTGAAAATAAGACCTAGTGTGTTTTTGGGAGCCAAAAAAAATATAAGACAGTGTCTTATTTTCGGGGAAACATGGAATGTATAGAGTAAAATTAAAATTAAAACTGCACACAAAATCACAAAATGACAGCCCATTATTGAAAGATGTGTTCTGTCATCTTCGAGATGAACCTATGTATACAGTTAAACATGCCAACTAATACCATTACAGAGAGCTTACTATTGGCATAGCATTATTATGATTATTGTATCAACATAATTACCAAAATAAAGGATGCATACACAACATTAATAACATAATACAACTGTAATAATAACGATAACAAAAAAAGAAAAAAATGGGCCTAGGAAAAGGCTTCTTTCTTGCCCTTCATTAAATTCAAATGCTGACAAAACAACACACATTAGCAGTCCATGAGGTGTAAATTTCTCTTTCGTGTGTTGTACACTAATTATTTTAGTCATCCCTTATAAACCCCAAATTTATAACTTTTTGATGATTTTAATATTGGGGATAAAACCAAGAACATATACATCCTAAACACATTAATTGATCCAGAAACATATTGCCAATATTATATCAAAACAATTCAATAAGAAATTATTTAGTTGAATTAAATGAAAAAGCACTCTGTAATAAATCTAATGCATTTTTAATTCAGTGAAAGTTCTAAACACAACTTCCAAACTTACTTGAAGCCAGACATGATTCATTATTTTAACCTGGGATTTTCCTGTAAGGTAAACTTTTCATGAGTAAAAAGGTCAGATCTATTATCTGCAATTTATGTTTTCTATCAGTGTATGTGTGTGCATAAATATGTACATACAGTACATATGGAGAGACATAAAAATATTTATGCACCCATACTGGCCACAGAGATGTGTACATGTGATAGATTAAACATTGGAAAATCTCTCAAAACATAACTCTTCACTGAAGGTAAGGTCACTTTAATCATATGAATCATACTACAAATATTGAAAAGAATTCTAAATCTCTGTCTAGATTTTCAGTTTTTCTCACAAAGAGAATCGAGTTCAAATTGGCTAAATGTCTATGGAGATTCTCAGTCATCCAGTCTAGAACTGAAGAAACTTCTTAGATGAAAAGTGAAATGTCTTCAAGGCAAACTAAGTCCAATTGCTTTTTGAAAAAAGAACCTCTGGGACATTTTAAATCGACTAGTTCAAAGAATTCTTATCTCAAAATATATAAAGGAATCAGAACATAACCTAAAACTCCCATCCTTAATATTTATTAAAATTGTTGGCATCAGCCTGATTTATTTCAGTTCACATATTCCCAAATTGAGGAAATGAAATTCTATTTGGAATAGAAACTTTTGGTATCTACATGTCATCTCCATATACCAGATTCTGATATTCTGTCCTGTACTATAAAAACCTACTATCATATTTTCAAAATTTCTAAAGTGGTACCAAAAGCAAATTTAAAACAAAGTGAAAACATCGTATCCTTCAAAATAAATTAAACAAGAAATAGACAATGTTGTTGTCATGTGATGTATTGCAAATTTTCTCCCCTTCGCTAAACCAGGGGTGGGCGTGGCCAGCATGTGACGCATCCAGTCCACAGGCTGCAAGATTGACAACCCTGATGTAAAATAAGGTGATTGCCAGCAGCAGATAAAAATGCTGGGTAAGCAACACTAGGTCTCTGATTATTTCCTCAGTTAAAGAGGACACTGTAGAGTGTTTTACATGTGGCCTGTCTGTTTCCACCCACCTCTGAAGTGGAAGATGCTTTCTCCCAGACTGAATTCCAATTCAACTGCTTCTACAGGTTCAGATGAAATTGTCACTGCCCAAATTGTCATCCATAACTAATTTCAGATTGGAATTGATTACAAGATTTCCAGTATTAGTGATATTTAAGCATCATTTTAGACAACAAGAATGTCTTTGAAAGACTTTTTACTAGCTAAAATATTTCCTACCTGTTGGTTAGCCTTGAACGTATTACTTATCCATGTATATGAGCTGTCCATTTAATTATTTTCACTTGGTAATGAAAGCAGATGGTCACCATGAGTGATTAATCAGGTGAGACAGATTGGCTATTATTTTGAAAGAATGCTGACTCATTCTAAGATTGAGATGCGAGTATACCTTTCTCTCTGGATAGACAATTATTGGATATGAGTAATTTCTCAGATGTCTGAGTAGTTCTGTTGTTGTAAATAAGATGCAGTTTAAAGATGTTTACTGAAAAAGCCACAAATCAGCCTTGCTGTTTTTTGTTCCAAAAGAGTTGATAATGTAATACAGTACAGTATTAATAAAATACAAAAGTGAGGTTGGTGATCTATATTCTGTTTCTACTGTGGAGTGGTACACTGACATTTTTTTTAAATGTATATTTGGAATTTTCTGATATTTAATACATTTTTACAATTATTGTAAAAACCAGTAAGGGGTAGCCTGACTTTCCATAATTAAGCATGTATACAAATACACCTTCCTAAAATGCCTACATCATAAATGTGTTGTAGTGATCCAACATTATGAGGTGGTAGTGTTGCTGAAGTAAAATAAATTGCTTTCTGTTTTAAATATGATGTTATGTAAAATTAATCTTTTTACTCAAATCACTAATATTCATTATCTGTACCTATTTTTATTTATTTGTTTCCATTTTATCTGTTTATATGATCATATATCACTATATATTGACTTTGCAGTAGAATTTGGCTCCACAGATGCTGCTGTTACCATGGAGATAAAAGGACCAATGGCCTTATTCTAGCTTGGACTGTACTATGCTGTTCATAAAAAGACGGTGAATTCTAAAACTGTATCACTAGCTTGCTTTAAGAAGATATGAAACTGAATGTCGTAATAGAGTTCAATTAGGAATCTTTGCTAATCTAAATATAAACATACAATATTGCACTAGACAGAAAGTATAAAGACAAATCATTGTGAATCCTGAGCTTCTGGTTTATACATCTGCTAATCCGCCTCTTTAAAAAAAACCCTTTTGCTTTGCAAAATATAACCCCTTAGAGTGTTTGGGTTCATCTGATGCAGTATTTGATGCTGGTTACATCACAGGCTTCTTAATCTGTGGTGTTCCTCTGTGGCCAAGAGTTGAATGAGCATGTGAAAGCTGAAAACGTGAATTTTGATTCTTGGAAAAGAGGCACTTAGACACCTATACAGAGCTGAAGAATTTTTATGAAAAACCGAGGATGGCTTGCAGAAGGTGTCATTTGTAAGTATTCTCTTCCTTTATTAAAACTCAAAAGAACTGATATTTGCTGAAGGGGACAAAGAATCTACATTACTCAAGGTGATAATAGGAATAACAATTAATTCACTGTTCAGCAGCTTTCTTTTCAAGAACCATTTTATGGGTGTTTCCTCTTAGTACTTTACTGATGTGCATTTTAGAAATCTAGTTTGAAGACTTCGAAGCTTTAAAAGTAGAAATAATTAAGCATGGTGAAAAAGGAAAGAGGATTTGTTAGTGATTATATCAAATCCCATAATTTAAAAAAATGAAATTCTGTTATAAGGATTTTTTTATTAATATTGCATTGTTCAGTTATTATGAAATTCTTTTGTTAAGGCATGGTTAGGATATTGGTTTTGATTATTTCTGGACACTATTTGATGTTGTTTGTGGCACAGCAATATATAACTGCTACACATTTTGTCATGGTGTTTATGTATTTTGTGTTTCAATATGAGCATTGCAGGAATACGGTAGTCAAAGTAAGGTGTTTGGTTGGTTTTTCGTGTGCAAGTGATAAATGTAAGGTTTATTCAGAGTTGGTTTATATCGGACTGCAATTTTTTAAAAGACTCTAATAGATTTAATACGCATGTATTATTACAAGCAGTTAAATTAGTGTGTCATATATTTTGAATAAAAATGAAAGCAAACATATGGTGAATGTATGATAGTATATTTCACTGTAACTTGATAATTCCACCATTTTGTTTGAAACATGCAAGTCAAGAAGTTTACAACTCTAAACTCACTATTTTTTACATTGATATTTATTCTATATATGCTACATTTTCCTCTGCATTGATGTCAATACAGTCCAAGAATGTGGTTAGTGTTCAGATCTATTATTATAACATGCATGTCTGCATAATTTTATCATCTAATGCAAAGGGAAAATGCTCATCCCACAGGCAGATGTCTTGAAATTAACCAGTGGCTCTGCAGCATGGTTTTGCTATAATTCACCTTCATTGAAGCTTAATTGGCATCTCAGCTGAAGTTAAATTTAAACCAATATAAATTCAATTTTAAGAGCAATTGATTTCAAGGTTTTCTATTCATAGATAGTTTTTCATTACTCAGATGAAAACGAAGGTCAAACCCTGGCTTCTGTCTTAATCCACCACTGACTTGTGCTTTAATTTGCTAGATTTACTTTAATGATATGTTTAATAGCTTGATATGATGATATAGAATTTCAACTTTATTCTAATGTTATGTATAAAATGAGAATATGTATCCTGGATTTGTATGATAGTTGAAATGTTAATTTATTGAATGTGGCAGACTACTTGGGTAATAAATACATACATATGAAAAAATATTTCTAATGTCAAAATATTTTTCGTTTTAATGGATAGGTGCTATTTTCTCTACAAAAGTATTCTATAGGACATAGTACTTAGTAATTAATAACCGTACATATATTAAATAAGAATTACACAGACTGTATCTTGATATTTGAAATAATGCCTGTTAAAATTTTACTGTGTAGATATGATTTAATATATGCAGTAGTTATAATTTACATAGATAATGTCAGAGAAAATTTATTTTCAGCTTGGTACAAGAAATAAGAACAAAGTTCTGGATTTAGCTGGTCCCCTTTCCAATTGAAAGGAGCATGTTATATACAATTGTACTGGATAATAACTTGCTTTCAGATGAATGTTTTCACTTTCTTTTTTCTTTTTTTTCCTTTTTTTCTTTGAGAACCAGTAATTACAATGTATTGCTGTACTGAGAAAACAAATTTGCAATCTTTGATGTCTTTTCTTCTATTGGTGATATATTTTCTAAACAGTAAAATAAGAATTAGTAATTGTATTCTTAATTATT
Source organism: Naja naja (assembly GCA_009733165.1). Taxonomy (NCBI): domain Eukaryota; kingdom Metazoa; phylum Chordata; class Lepidosauria; order Squamata; family Elapidae; genus Naja; species Naja naja. The sequence goes on from CM019149.1 coordinate 73,743,143, forward strand.
TGAAAGGCGTTTAAATGCAGTTTTCACAATAATTCTGTTCAGTTTAAAATATGTTATGAATGCTGTTTCTTTTCCTTATTTTTCTTGTGTATTTTTTATCTATTTATTTGAACATGATTTTAGATAGAAAAATATTTAAACAACTACTGGTTGTTAATATCACATTTAGTTATTATATATGATTTAAATCTTCTACATATAAGCAAAGAACAAATTTAATTTCAATTGAAATAGGTTAACTATTTTCTATAACTTGTATATTATGCTGTTGCTTCTTGCTACAAAAAATGGTTAGTTTGAAATAACAGAAAAGGGTATTTTATTTAAAAGTGTATGCTTGCAGGAAAATATAATAAGAAACCCAGTTTCTGTTGCTATGATTAATTTCCAGGTATAGCATGTAAATGGTTTTAAATCTAAAATCATGAATTTCATGTCTGTTCAGGATGCTCTCATTTTGCCTCTGGTTATGATCTATTTAAAACTGGCAGATAAAAATAACCATTGTAAATATATCTCATAAAAATAGTCTAACAAGGTAATGTTAAGAGTTCATGCCTATTTTATAATTGTTGGTAACAACAACAGCAAAAGGAATAGATTCCATTTAAATCCCCATGAATAGATATTTTCCTTTGAGATATTTACATTTGTTCAAGAAAAGATGGTAAAGATTTCACATTTAGATATCTAAGGGGTATGCTATATAGTAATGATTCATAAAGTACACTGGTAATTCTGAATTAAAGATTTCTGACACAGAATTTTTATATCTAATAGCAATACAACTGGGATATGTGAATTGTTTCTAATAGGTCATGTAAGCCAAAACAAGTACATAAAGTTTGTGCAAACACATTATTATATATTGTATGTTTTATAATCTTGATGCAATAAAATCAAGACATACAATTCGTTTTCATCCATATCATTTATGTTTTCAAATAGCGCTGTCTTTGAACAACATAGAAAGCTATGGTAGCCCCTTTTTACAGAAAAGTTATTTGTACAGTCATTGTATGGAGGATGGGATATAGACAATTTAGCATCTGTTGGATCTCATATGGACTGGATTTAATAAACAGATTACATGCATAAGCATTGTCAAGTCAGTTAAATACATGTGTTTGAACAAGGCCAACAGAATTGTCCTTTTCTGTTCTCCAACTGTGATAATAACTGAAACCACTTTGCTGTAAAAACTCACATTAATTTGTAGGTCTATTTTGCAAATTTGCAATGAGACACTGCATAAATACCACTTTATAGCCACAGTGTGCAAAATTCCAGTAGAGATTATTTTAGGATACATACATTTTGCCTCCTCTTACTTTCATCTATTCACAGGTGAAAAATTCCATGGCATGTATCCTTCATATTCAAGATGATGCTACAATACTTTGAATAACCAGATGCTTGAATTTCAGATGCTAGTGATAATACGTGGCTAATGTGTTCTACTTACATTATTCAAGAAGTGCTATCTAGGTGTTAATAAAATTTAGGGCTGGCTTTTTCCCTTTTTTTAATAACTCAAGAAGAAGTAGGAGATTGCATGCAAAAATGTAGGCTGCTTGATATATTGTCTATACCATTTTATGTCAAATTGGGTGTGCTCTTGTATATTATCTCAATTTACTGTGCTTTAATTTGGGGTAGATATGAATATAACTTTTTTCTATTCTTAATGAACTATTGTATAAATTTAGTTTCTGTTGTCTCTCCTTGTAGTCGTTTTCATAATATTAATTTTGTGAGCATTATCAATTTCAAACAATACAATCTTCAAATGAGTAAGCCAGGACTATTACGGGAATGACTGGGAATTTGATTTGTGTCTTATGTATATGATTTGTATTTTGATTTAGAGTAATAAAGACAATTTATGAAACTATATCAGGTTTTAACCATTCTGCCTATATAACATTGTAAGAGAGTTCTCTTGGTTCTGCTTTGAGTTGATCTGTTTGGTTCAACTACATCAGGCTTACTTATATTTATAGGAAACCAGATAACAGGACTCTGAAATCAGCTTCAGATCCTTATTAACGTTTATCAGAGCCAAGATACGTTTTTAGCTTAGCCTTAACTTGCAGTGAGCATGTGATTGTGCAGACATTTTGGTTCCTGAGCCTTGATCTGTGAAACAGAAGCTTGATGGAATCACACAGGTTCTCTTAAACTATGGCGTAGTGCTCTGCTATTTTTACTTAAGGGGGAAAATATGATCATGCTCCTATCGAAATATGGAGCAAAATCAGTGCTTTGTTTCAAATATTTGTATTTAGGAAACTGCCCCATAATGTCTCATCATATCAGTTACATGTGTATGAGTTATTACAGAGAGGATTGCAACTGTAATATATAAATTTATCTGCAGAAATTATCTTGTGTTACTGATATATGATTTGAGAATGTAAAACAATATTATTAATTTAGGTGCCATTTATGGCAGCTTTCAGGACAGCTTTGGTGCATTTTAAATGAAAATTTTGAATCATTTAAAAGAATAACAGAGTTGGAAGGAACTTTGGAGGTCTTCTAGTCTAATTCCTGGCTCAAATTATGCACACCTAAATAAAAAACGTAAACTAGAAACCAGAATTATGTTAAACTTTTCCTTATAATTAGAATTCCTTTTCATTAAAATCTGAATTCAGAGGAATGGCTAAATGCAAAAATAAAGTATTCACACACACACATACACACACACACACACACACACACACACACACACACATGCAAATTGGTGCTGCTTTTTTAATGAACAAATTGTTAATATACTTCTGTGTTATGAAACTTAGTTCTAAGAAATTACTTTATGATTTAATTGGTAAGTTTATAAATATATATTTCAATAATCTATTATTTCAAATGATAGAAATATTTGTAAAGTAAATCTAAGAGATAAAGATGATAAAATAAGAACCATTAAAATGGAGAGGGTTTTTTTAGAGAAGCTTTTTTTAAAACAGCCGGATATTTCAGTGTAAGTGTAAAGGAATGATCTAAGTATTTTCCAAAAGCCTTTGTATCAAATAACATTTCGTTGTTACACTTCATGTGAAGACAGGAAATGTGAATGTAAGGTGCATCTAAGGAGATGATAGTGAATCTGAAAATAGTAAGGCAGCTGATAGTCTATGACGGGAATTGTATGTGAAATGTGAAATTCTTTTAATGATAACTCCTTTCTAGATATTATACTAGTAAATTTTGACCAAAATTTCTACTTTGTTTATATTGTCTCAATTTTATTGCCCTTTGTATCACTGTAGGTACTTCAGAATGAAACATGTTTTAAAAATTGTAGGAATAAACAGGCATTTGTTGGGAATTAAGGCTCAAATTATTGTTAAAATAAACATTTTGAGCATTTTTTTAAAATGAATTTTAAAACTGAAATCATTAGTAAAGCATCCTGTTAAACCATGGGTTTTTCTATTGTTGTTTTAAGAGGGACATTGAGAAGTGGAATGCATTCAGACAAAAGGTACTGGATGATCAGGGTTTTGGAAACCTAACCTGAGGTTAAAGCATGTTAAAAGTGTGTTTACTTGCAAAAGAAAAAAAACTAAGGAAGATATGAGAGTGGTCTACAAATGCCACCTGATAGAACGGGTGGACTTGGTCTGTTACAACCAAGAACACGACAACTAGTTTAAATTAAAAGAAAAATAACCTTGCTGAATAGTTGAAGGAATTTCCTCATGATGCTCTTAAATGGTAGAACAATCTATCTAAAATACGATAGCACTCTTTGCTTATGTTTTTCAAATGTGGGCTAGACCACCATCTTTCAGGGATGGTCTGAAATGATTTAATGGAATTTTGCAATGGGCAAGTTTTGGACGAGATGTTCTAAAAGACCACTTCCAACTTGGGATACTCTGTAAGTGTATGTTTGCATATATGAGTATGTAGAATAAATATTATTCTATGTCTAACAATATTGCAAAATATATTTTTTCTTAATATCACAAATTTATTTGAAGCTTTGGCATGCACAGGGAGTTTCTTTGTCTAACCTCCTGTAAACTCTCTTCCCCAATTAATATCCTCACCAATGAGTATTTTCAAAGGGGGTGGTGGGAGGGGTGGCTTGTAGCTTTTGATGGCATGATATCTGGATTAAAACCTTTTGAATTTTCTCCCCCTCCCCATGAGATATTTATATTGTTCCTAAATAGTAATACCTAAGAATTCAATTTTTCTTTTGGATTTCATGTTTTTGCTCACTGGCGGACATGTCCTATTGCTAAACATAAAAGCATTAAATATGTTTAAATGTAACTAGTTTTTTTCAACTTTATGAATTTTGAGTAGTTTTTACCTTGCTATGATGTACATATGTAACTTTGGATGAAAAAAAAATCAGAGCAGCCTGAATTTTGTATTAAAAAGATTAGCTTGATATAATTCCCCTTGCTGCAGACATAACATATTCCTGCTTAATTCCTCTTTTTGATCTCATAAGAGGATGACCTCAAAGGACTTGCTCTTCAATATATGTTATTTTGAAGCATCAAGGGAAAACTCTGCAAGCAAAACAACAGGAGAGAACAAAATAAAATGCGATTACTTGTAATATTTTAATCTTGTCATAAATAGTTTCAGGTTTTTAATGAATTGCATATATTGCACACAACTTCATTTGTTTTCAAATGCTGGTGTAATTTTCTTATATTTTGTAAACTGATTTAATTGTAACTTTGTATTGGAAATAATTTACTTTTTTCTGGTTAAAGGCTTATTGAAAACCATTACAATATTCTTATATACTAGAAAATAGGATATTGCATAATCACATATAGTTTATTTTGTTTCACAAGCATTTAAAAATATGTAATTATTCAATATCCCATTAAATTTCTTAGGGTCTGAACACAATGGAATTCTAAAGCTATCAGATGAACAGTAGACTGGTGCAGAGTATTCCAAACATTTTTTTTTTGCTACTTTTCCATTTTTCTTTGCTACTATTATTCCACTTAAGCTGACAAAGAGAGCCATTTAAATCTTAACACGCATTGAGACTTTCCAAAGTTTCATTGCAGTCATTCTCATTTTTGATGCAGATGGTGTTATGCTTGTTGGAATTGGAATTGGAATTAAAGATTTAGTTTATTTTTACTTTTCATCAAATGAAAACTGAGTGCAACAACTCAGATGTAATCAGCAGCACCTGCCTTTCCGTTAGAAAGCCCCTTACTAAACACTCAGTGTGTTGACTTTGTTTTTCCTTGTGTCGTAGGTCTATAAATACTCTGCACCAGTTTTGCTGTCCAGCTCCATTGTACCATACTCTGCTAACTCTCCCTGCCTTACACTCAGAGTACAGGTAAGAGTAGTGATGGGCCACCCACTTCTTCCTTTTATAGAGAGATCTGGCCATACATTTATTTATGTTATGAAAGTCATAACCCATTCAATTCATTTTTCAAAAGAATGTAAATAGATTTCCACAGTGAAGATTTTTGTAGAATTTCCAGAGAAAATTAACATAAAATCACTAAATAAATACAAGACATTTAGGCATACATAAATAAATACATAAAGACATAAGGTTAAAAAATATATGTTGTTCATATGCACTATTCTAGTATTGAAAGTATTCAAGATAGCTTTAAAATTATTCATGAAGAGTACACATGAAGTGGACAGCTAGTTTCATTTTTTAATCAATAAAAGTCAGAGTGGCTATTTGTCATTTCATGGCTAAATATGTATATTAAATATTAATAATGTGTTGAAAAATCATGGTACTTTCATTCTCTAGGAAAGAATCTGCAGTAAACCCTAAATCTATAAATGTCAAAAAATTATTTGTTGATGTATGTCTATATAATTCATTAATTCCTTATTTGTTTTCCATGTTTTCAACATTTTTCTATTTCTTTTTGTGGTTAGTGAACATGTCTGATTTTGAGCTTGTTTTACCATTTGTGAAGTCTACAAAAAGAGAAGGTCATCGCAGAGTTAGCAACTAAGAGTTTATGAATTGTAGAGTCATTCATTATTCAGTGGATCACAGATTACAACAAACTGCAGCAAATTATGGTTCTATATTATGGAAATAATATATTTGTTTGAAGTATATTTTAAAAAGCCCACTAAGGAACTTCTGCTTTGCTACTTTTGTTTAATTAGTGCTTCATTTGGGTCTGAATGACCTGTTAGGTTGTGTTCTAATGATCTCATGGTCCCTTTAAAGCATATTTCCTAATGAAATTAGGATTAATTGGTTTTATTATCTAACATATAAAAATACAACATAGAGTTAGTAACATACTTTCCATGTTTTTAATAAGATTGCTATCTTCTTATATTAAATGATATTGCTGATTGGAGAAGAAGAAATCTCCACAGAATGAATGTGCTTGCAATTCTAAACATGCATCATACAAATAGATTTTAAAAAGACCTTAAAAAACCTATAAATTACCCTGGACTTGAATTTTCCTTAGAACTTACTCTTAGATCTGTACAATACTTTTGGATATAAGGTTAAAGAACTGTTTTGGAGCTTATGGAATAATCCATGTATCATCTGTCTGTAACTTCTTAAATCAAAGCCTTATTTTCCCAGGATTGTGTGGAAGCTGTGGAAGGCAGTGGGACATGCTTAAGGAGCTGCAGTCAGGTGCTACATTTAAAGATTTATGAACTTCAAAGCGTCTTTCTGCCTTTGAATCTGAAGCACTTCATTGAATCATTCAGTCTTGTAACTGTAAAGCTGAAAGTGAGAAACCACAAAGACCATCTAGTGCAGAGGTGTCAAACTCAAGGCCCAGGGCCCAGATCTGGCTTAGATGTGGCCCACAAGGCCATCCCAAAACAGTGATGGACCATGGTGGCCTGCCAGCAAAAACAGAGCTCGGGAGCACCACATGGGGCTCTCTGAGCTCTGTTTTCATTGGCAGAAGGTTGCAGGAGGCTGTTGCAGACAAAATGGAGCTCATGGGGCCACGGATGGCCTTCCTGAGCTTAATTTTTACTGGCAGAGGGTTGAAGGAGTCTGTCGCGCCTAAAATGGAGTTGGAGCCCATTTCACTGGCAGAGTGGTTGCTCGGGCCACCACAGGCACTCCTGGCATGAGTAACATCAAGCTGGCCATGCCCTCCCCAAGATCAAACACAGACACTGATGCAGCCTCAATGAAATTGAGTTTGACACCTCTGATCTAGTGTAATTATTTATTTATTTATTTTGATTTATTTATTATTTATTTATTTATTTATTTATTGAACTTGTATGCCGCCCATCTCCGAAGACTCGGGGCGGCTCACAACTAAAATCACACATCAAATAAATAGTTAAAAAAGAATAAACCAAAACAAGCCCAATATTTATCCGTTGTTAAATTAATTTAAAAATCCACAGCCCCCCGAAAGGTCATCACAGCCCGGCTTGGTCAATAAACAGGTCTTCAGGTCATGGCGAAGGTGTGGAGGTCGGGCCAGACGAGCCCCGGGGAAGCTGGTTCCATAGGGCGGGAACTACCACAGAGTAGGCTCGTCCCAGGGACTGCCAGCTGACACTGGCTTGCCGACGGAACCCCGAGAAGTCCCTGCCTGTGCTCGTACAGGGCGATTGGCACTCGATATCGGCAGGAGTCTCCCATAAATATTCTGGACCCATGTCATGTAGGACTTGAACTAGAACCTTGATATTTGTTTGAAGTATATTTTAAAAAGCCACTAAGGAACTTCTGCTTTGCTACTTTTGTTTAATTAGTGCTTCATTTGGGTCTGAATGACCTGTTAGGTTGTGTTCTAATGATCTCATGGTCCCTTTAAAGCATATTTCCTAATGAAATTAGGATTAATTGGTTTTATTATCTAACATATAAAAATACAACATAGAGTTAGTAACATACTTTCCATGTTTTTAATAAGATTGCTATCTTCTTATATTAAATGATATTGCTGATTGGAGAAGAAGAAATCTCCACAGAATGAATGTGCTTGCAATTCTAAACATGCATCATACAAATTGCTGATTGGAGAAGAAGAAATCTAGATGAATGTGCTTGCAATTCTAAACATGCATCATAAAATAGATTTTAAAAGACTTAAAAACCTATAAATTACCCTGGACTTGAATTTTCCTTAGAACTTACTCTTAGATCTGTACAATACTTTTGGATATAAGGTTAAAGAACTGTTTTGGAGCTTATGGAATAATCCATGTATCATCTGTCTGTAACTTCTTAAATCAAAGCCTTATTTTCCCAGGATTGTGTGGAAGCTGTGGAAGGCAGTGGGACATGCTTAAGGAGCTGCAGTCAGGTGCTACATTTAAAGATTTATGAACTTCAAAGCGTCTTTCTGCCTTTGAATCTGAAGCACTTCATTGAATCATTCAGTCTTGTAACTGTAAAGCTGAAAGTGAGAAACCACAAAGACCATCTAGTGCAGAGGTGTCAAACTCAAGGCCCAGGGCCCAGATCTGGCTTAGATCTGGCCCACAAGGCCATCCCGAAAACAGTGATGGACCATGGTGCCCTGCCAGCAAAAACAGAGCTCGGGAGCACCACATGGGGCTCTCCTGAGCTCTGTTTTCATTGGCAGAAGGTTGCAGGAGGCTGTTGCAGACAAAAATGGAGCTCATGAGGGCCACGGATGGCCTTCCTGAGCTTAATTTTTACTGGCAGAGGGTTGAAGGAGTCTGTCGCAGCCGAAAATGGAGTTCAGGAGCCCATTTTCACTGGCAGAGTGCTCGGGCCACCACAGGCACTCCTGGCATGAGTAACATCAAGCTGGCCATGCCCTCCCCCAAGATCAAACACAGACACTGATGCAGCCCTCAATGAAATTGAGTTTGACACCCCTGATCTAGTGTAACTATTTATTTATTTATTTATTTATTTATTTATTTATTTATTTATTTATTGAACTTGTATGCCGCCCCATCTCCGAAGACTCGGGGCGGCTCACAACTAAAATCACACATCAACATTAAATAGTTAAAAAAGAATTAAACCAAAACAAGCCCAATATTTATCCGTTGTTAAAATTAATTTAAAAATCCACACGCCCCCCCGAAAAGGTCATCACAGCCCGGCTTGGTCAAATAACCAGGTCTTCAGGTCATGGCGGAAGGTGTGGAGGTCAGGGGCCAGACGGAGCCCCAGGGGAAGCTGGTTCCATAGGGCGGGAACTACCACAGAGTAGGCTCGTCCCCAGGGGACTGCCAGCTGACACTGGCTTGCCGACGGAACCCCGAGAAGTCCCTGCCTGTGTGCTCGTACAGGGCGATTGGCACTCGATATCGGCAGGAGTCTCTCCCATAAATATTCTGGACCCATGTCATGTAGGACTTGAACTAGAACCTTGAATCTCACCCGGAGTGCAACTGGCAACCAATGCAGGTCGCGCAGGAGGGGGGTAATATGGGAGAATTGGGAAACTCCCATCACCACCCACGCGGCCACATTCTGCACCAGCTGCAGTCTCTGGATGGTATGCAAGGGCAGTCCTAAGTAGGGAGCATTGCAGTAGTCGAGTCGAGAGGTAACAAGGGCATGAGTGACTGTACGCAGGGCATCTCGGTCCAGAAACGGCTGAAGCTGGCAAACCAGCCGGACCTGGGCAAAGGCTAGATAATATACTGTAGAGAAAAACAAACAATTCTTGAGAGATGACTGTTCACATTCTTCTTACATATCTCCAGAGATCCAGAAATTATAACCGCTATATGTTCAATTTTACTACTTATCTTATATCAGGAAGGTTTTCCTTAAATTTGAATGAAATCTAATTATTATGCCCATTATTTCTGGTCCTAGTTCTGTGACAAGAGAATGTAGCTTTCAATGACACCCTTTCATGCATCCTAATACTGATATTTAGCATCTTCTCAATCATTTTAGGTCCAGATTAAACATTCCTGAAATCCTTTTTTTTGCACTATTAATTACATGTATTGGGATATATGAATAACATCCCATGATACTCGTGTCTGTTGTCACAGAGCATCAGTGTTAATTACTGTTATGAACAATTAAACAAACTAATTGCATATGAGATTCACTAGGTAGACCTGAATTTGTTTGTTCAGAAGAAAGAGAGTAAAAGTATAGAGAAGAGAGAAGAAAAAAATAAGAAAGATCGAAACAAGAATGATTTTGATTTTCTTTGGTATATGTGTACACACACACACACACACACACTTCTTACTATCAGGTTAACAGTCCTCTGTATTATTTCCTACATAATGTAGGATTTTCTTAGGTAAAGATGTTTTGGAATCATTAATGCTTTTTATACAGCTTCATCTTATAGTTTTGACAATTTATGGACTACCTTAAGTGAAAGAAAAGCATCTTTCATATGTAAGATATAATTTGAAATTTTATTTTTAGTAAATGTAGATTTCTTTTCTCTATAAAACAAATAGTCCATTGCAGTACAGTCATCCTGAATAAACAATTCACACAATTTACTGAGTGTACATATAATTGCATGTACATTCTGTGAATAGCACTGCACATTGAGAAAGAGAGAACCAGGGAATGAATTGAACACCATTGTTAACTTCAATGTTATTGGTTGTCTTCATCAAGACAGAAACATTATTTTAATAAGGAACTATCTTTTGGTGGTTTCCTTCAGCCTATTATTTTTCTGTCTGATTTTATTCACATCTCTAAAGTAGAATCTAATTCACATTTTGTTTTAATAAAATTTATGAAATATTGTATATAGCATTTATTAAATTAGCCATCCTGACATATAGAATTACTCAGTTCTGTTTGAAACTAGAGTAAGTCAAATGTTTTGATTAACTTCAGTCGCCCTTTTCAGGTTTGCAAACATTTTTAATGTCACCTAAAAGGCCAAGTTGCTGCACTCCTTCATCAAGGCAATTCCTGTTTAAATTTTTTGCTTCTGTATATGACTAAAACTAAAGAAACATAATAACTAATGTCCTTGAGCATCAGACCAATAAAATTCTCAAAAATATTGTCTTGTTTGAACTTTTTTTTTGTATGTGTAGATTTATTTAATTTTTCTAGGAAGACATTTATCTGACATCTTTCTTTGTAACCACGCTGTTTAATTTTCACATAATTTTCCTAATGGTTCAATTTTTTGTTTCCATTCTTCAACATATGTTGTCTAAAAACTGTAATCTAAAAATCTTGAAACTGGAGACTGTCTTTCTTCTTTTTCCCTCCCCCAGCAGCACCTGTGAAAGCAAAACTATATTGCAAAGGACGTTATAGTGCCAAAGACATACCATCATTTTCTTGTACTACCATTCTGCATAAAATTTGTTCAACACCTCTATGAGGTAAAAAAAATATTATTCTGAGAATATTTTTCTTTTAAAATAATGTTTGCTGTTGTTTGTTGTGTTGCCCTAACTATATGATGGTTTCTGAAGCATCAAAAAAGTGTTGGTCAATTGCACAGATTATCCTGATGGCAAAGAAGCCTAATTTGTTTAAAATTTAGTTTCTTATATAACACTAGTAAGCGGAAATTGGCATTGCAGAGTCATGCTAGATGACTAGCAGAATGCTACAGCTCTAAACATCTGTCTATATTGATTGCTTCAATAACTTGATAAGGCATTTCATTGTAAAAGTATTAAGATTATTACTTTTTATACATATTCTACAACCACAAAACCTGGATAAGATGGGGAATGACTGCTGATTCATGTAATATTTTATTAAAATCCAGTAACTGCATAGTTTTGTTTGCCTTATTACTTTACTTTCTCATGGAGAATCAGTAGACCGCAGAAAGAGAAAAATAATGATAAGAATAGAACTCTGAGAATCCTAAATATAATTAGGTAACCTGTGAGCCATTGGGTCATCATTTCAGAGATATTTTCTTACTAAATAGAGAAGCATAATGACTTCGGGCAGGTAGAAAAGCAGTGGGAGGTGAGTGACTTCTGATGTCCTACCAGGTTCCCCATTGATTTTCACTGTACAAAGCTAGCAGGGAGCAGTAAAAATGATGATTATGTGATCCAGTCTGACCACATCAGTGCAGCTGCATGATAGCAGTGAAGTGACCACAACTTTTCAAAATTTTAATTTCATAGGGATCATGGGTCAGATTTTAGATCTGTACATTAGTCCATTTGAGATGTAATGATGCCAAAATTGTTGACCTATGATGCACCATTTCTTCCAATTGAAGGTTACAAGAGTTGTGATGGTGCAGTAGTTAGAATGCAGTATTGCAAGCTAACTCACTGCTCACTGCTAGCAGTTCGATCCTCACCAGCTCAAGGTGGACTCAGCCTTCCATCCTTCTGAGGTTGGTAAAATGAGGATCCAGATTGTTGGGGGCAAGAGGCTGAAAAAAGAAAGGAAAACTTTATTTGCAATGGCCTAGATTCATTTGCAAGTCACTTGTCCTAAGGAAAGTAAGAAATGACAGAGCTATTAGACTGCATTTCGTAGGATGACTCATCTCAGACCAGTATTTTAAAAAGCCAGAGAGAGATCTAGCAGTGAACGCAAGAACAAATGGACCATCAGATATAATTTTTTTGATTCTGCTACAACATTTAATTTCATTAAAGAGAAAGGAGATTCACTGATATAAATTTAGTATACATTTGCCATTTATTTGACAAACTGACAAAAAGATGACCTCAGCTGGGAGACGCTCTGAAAATTGTGCGTTAGGTGAAGGAAAGGTGCTCAATTTAACAAGGAAAGATGCTTTATATATCCCAGATCTGGAGCAAATTTCCTTTCAATAAAATGTATCATATATAAAAGGATGTGGCATAAGATTTAAAGACTCTCTTCCTTATGTAACTGAGAGTGCACAATTGCATATGACAGGGATTTTCCAGCAAAATGGACTTAAATTCTGTTTGCAAATTGGAGGGCTTAGTTCAAGCAGTAAATTCATGTACAAATCAGCCTTGATGGCAATGTTGTGTAAATACCAAAGGCATAAGTCTATAAATGAAGAGAAAAACATTTGTGCATAGGGATAGGTCCAGTATAAAATATATCACTAGACTATATAGAAAAGAATGATGTTCTTGCATCATCAAACAAGGTACTTATTTTGTTACTTGATCAGTGAAAAGAGTGAGGTCTGGAGAAATTTAAATAAGTGGCCTAAGCAGACCAGCAACTTTGGGGGGGGGAGGAAAGCCTCAAATATTTTGCCCAGACAATGGGCAGAAGGGAAAATACAAAGTATTGAAGCTGCAGATTTTCTTCACGAAATTCAGTAATCTGTATCCTAGAAACAAAATAAGATGTCAGTTTCTGTTTCTATATCCAGGCAAACAGCAAATAGAGATTGCAAACTTCCTTGCATGCCCAGAAGTTGTGACAGAGCTACACAAGAAAAGTAATGCATTGCAGCCAGATGCTGCTAAGTTCAACAAAGGTGTTCCAAGGCTTTCTCACATGGCAAGAAGGAACAAGTTCCCTGCACATGAAAGAGACACTGAAGAAATGAGACCCACCAAGGGAAAAAGACTACAGAAGAAGAGGATGAAGTACTCCACAAGAATTGCATTTGTCAAGCTACCTGTAAGAAATACAACCATGGGGTGTAGTTGTTTTACAAGACCATGCAGATAATTCAAAAGAGGAAGTCCATACCATAAAACTAAATTGATGGCAAGGGATACACTCAGAAGTAAGGTAATCCTCCAGTTACAGCAGTTTATTTAGTGATTGTTTGAAGTTACAATGGCACGTGAAAAAAGGGAGTTATGACTATTCCTCACACTGATAACTGTTGCAGCATCCCCATGGCCATGTGATCAAAATTCAGATACTGGATCATATTTATGATGGTTGCAGCGTCCCAGAATGCTGTGATCACCTTTTATGACCCTCTGACTAGCAAAGTCAATGGGGAAGCCAGATTTATTTAACAACCAAGTAACTAATTTAACAACTTACCAACTGAACAGATCATCAGAAATGCTGTAAAATGGGGCAAAACTCACTTAGCAACAAAATAAATGGGGTCAGTTGTAGTTGTAAGTCAGTGACTACCTCTATGGTGAAGACTGTGATGAGACATTTGCACCAGTAGTCAAGGATACTGTCAACGTCTGAGACAGCGCACCATTCAAAGTGGCCACAACATGCCTTTTCGGAGTTGCCACACATGCGCAGGGGGAGTGAGATGCATGGGACCACAGATGGGTTTCAGGTGATGGGACTCATGCTGGGAGAGAAGCCAGGAAGGCAAGCCAGTTGTGGTCAGTTCAGAAGCCATCCAGGCCTGAAGAGTGCTTGCTGAAGCCAGGCCAAAAAAGTACTTGCTGGAGCCGACCAGGGAGCAACCAGGAACAGGAGGGTGGAGAGTACTGAGTTCGTATAGCCAGCTGGCTAACTTTCTTGTATTGTTCACGACATGCCAAGCTGAGACTCCAGAAAAGAGACCCGTTCTGCTCACAGCGTGGCCACTTCTTTTGCTGGCTTGGTTTGAAACCGTGACAGATTCCTTTATAAGAATACTGCTCAATATAGGTAACGGCAGCAAGACACATCAATCTGCCACTTTGATATAAAGACTATATTTCTGCATGGAGAAATTATAAAAGACATTCTACATGCAACAGCCACCTGACATCAGGCACACACAAAAAAATCTAGTATGCTTGTTTCTAGAATGTTTGCCACCTTAAGCAAAACAGCTGGAACCTTGAATAAGAAGCTGAACAAAATATAAAGCTCATCCTTGTCTTTATTCCAGATATAGAAATTACAGATAAGACATTTATTGTCACCTATATGGATGGTTTATTAAGAAGGATAGCTAAGAAATTGTAAAGAGCCTCATCAAGAAAGCAGAAGTAAAAGTGCTGGGAAATAGCTTCTACTATGTTGGCAGCTAGATAGAAAGAGAAATAAAAGTTATTTCCCCAATCAAGGGTAGAAGAGAAAATATTACCTTGAGTTCTTAGGTTTATTTAAACCAACGAAGTCCTAGTATCTATGGAAACTAGCTTCTTAAAACAAACTGCAAACAAAGAGCCCCTGTCAAGACCGACATATTCAGGAGTGCATTTGGAAAGGTCCTGGATTCAGCCATAATGACAAGGCCAAACATTGCTGTAACAGTATAAATCCTATGTATTGGTCAGCAAATGCAACAACCAAAGGATAGTATTCTTGAATCAAAAGGGTAACCTTAAAGAAACTGCTTTCTTAAATCTTAGACTGTTGGACAACGGTATCCTGTCTACAGAGATACACATTAGGCTGAAGACAGGTCAGATGATAAATCCACAAACAGACAAGTTCTCCTAGGTGAAGTTGGATTAATTGCACAAGCAAAAATCAGTCAGTTGCTATCCTATCATCCATCAAAGCACAGTAAGTATTTGCAGTACAAGTATGCAGAGACTCTTTGCTCCATAAGTTATTAATAAATGGACTTTGCGATAGATGAGCCCAAGCTAATAGTTCTGTTTGATGTCAAAGATATAAACTGCCCAAATGGAGAGAAATGCATCCTCAACATAGCACATAGGCACCCAAGTACCATTATGTGCAAGATGCTCCAAAAAGAAAAAGAAAAAAAGAATTCATAGAACTGAAATGCTGCTTACCAGAAGAAATGAATGTTGTCATTCAGCCTTTGCACTAAGCTGCAGAACCAACTGCATTTATCATTCAGCACATCTTGACTTAGGCAGCAATAGGGAGAAAATAGAGAATTATGAATTTACTCTGAGTCTCCTCTTTGTCCCTCTTCATGCTCTTTGTGAGTAAGTTTGCTAATCTGAGGTCACTTCCTTCTGCTTTTCTTTTCTGACATGTAAGTATGCACAGAGAGCATGTTCTTTTGACTCTTCTCCTGGTAGGACATAGCTAGCTAGATATGGGGCTTTGCCTATTCTATGATGTATTCTATGTAAACATACCTCTTTTTTAATAGTTGTAAATATGTTTTGCTTAATTTTGTTCAGGTTAGAACCCAACTTTCAGGGACCTGGCATGTATGGAGAGAACCCTTTAGCTTCCACTTAAAAATGTGCACCTATTAAATGAATTTTTGAAATGCACTGTATATTTTCTGTTAAATCTCCTACCTGAAAGTAATGGATCAATTTAAATACAAGGTGTTAAATGATTTTCCATGCAGTATAAAATTTGACATGATTAGCTGATAAACATGAAAATTATTCCTAAGATAAAAAGTGAGGAAATACACATTAATGCACAGTAAAGTAGGCTTTTGGTCATTTAAAAAAAGTGTTATGCTATAATAACTAATAAATAGTGCACAATACTTCATACAGTTTTTATTGCTTCTCTTATCTAGTACAAAGCAGCTTTTTATTATATCATAGTTTGTTCTTTGTTCTTTTTTTGTATTATTCCTTGTGCATTATAAGGGAAGAATTTTAAAGAGCAAAATATATTTATCAAATGTACGTATATCTAAATATATGTGTCCAGAGATGAATTGCTGTGCTCACAAAACAGTATTTTCAGTATTGTTATTCCTACAATAAGATGGTAAGCAACAGTAAAATACAATTAATTTTGTATCCTTTGATGAAGATACTATAAGTAAATACATGTATCTACTTGGCATTACCCGAATCTTTTAATTTGCTTACTAAAGAGGACTAAGAATTTATGTTGTATCTTTATATATTTTCAAGAAACATAAACAGTAATTACTACCACCCTCAATGTAGAAAAGTGGGAGTGTGTAATTACTTCTTTTCACATAGAGGAAGATCTCTGTAATCTTTTAATCTAATTATAATTCTGTTTATACATGTAATAGAAAGTATCTTGGAAACAAATTTAAAGCATTAACTTTAGGAGTCAGAACCCAAGATTTATTCATCTGCCTATTATTAAAATAGTTCCTTTTCTTTTGTTTTAATTGAAAGGTGGTGTTAGTTCTACTGCTATCTGTTGTGGAAAGAATGCTATTTTCTTTTCTTTTTTTCAATTTTCCAAATTAATGTTGTATCCTTTGATGCAGATTTTATGAGTAAATACATGTATACATAATAGTTGCCAGTCTTTGGACTCCTATGCTACAGTATTGGCTTGTGGAACTTTTCACAATGATTACATCAGTATTTTTAAAAAGTATTCATTAACTTGTTTAAGCAGCTAAAATAAACAAAACAGAATAGGAAAGTTCCAGTGAAAGATGAGGAAAAGAGGAGTAAATCCATCTTGCTTTCTAATGTTGGTTATTTAGCTAAAACCATTCCTGTAGCCTTCAGAGTAGATCCGATAACAAATGGGACTTCACTCTAATTTAACTAGTTCTGCGATTATTGGCCTCTTCTTAATTCATTAATGTAAAAATGGTACAGGTAGCACCTGCTGCAAAGTTCATTGTATAAAGCACATTTAATTTACAACTTATATGGAATATTTAACTGACCATTTACTGTTTTCTACCAGGATTCATATACAAAAGCTGATTCTGGGACATGTAGATTAGGGGTGTCAAACTCGCATCCTCACAGCAGCGTCACATGATGTATTGCGACTTTTTTCCCCTTTGCTAAACCGGGCATGAGCATGGCCAGCAATGTGATGCATCTGCCCTGCGGGCCACAAGTTTGACAGATTATTACAGTAATAATAATAGTGTAGATTATTACAGTAATAAAAAAGATTATCCATCTGATACTCTGAAGAAAAAAAAATCTTCAAGACACAAAGTACTGTGTTTTGGATACAATATTCAAAGCCCCAGCTCCCTTGAGTGGCTGGAAATGTTGGAAAATGGAGAATTCAGCATTAAGGTAGATGGAATGCCAGGTTCACTGAGTGGGGTTAAGGAAGATCATCTAGGTGGTTGCTAAAAAATAACATTTATTTTATGGTACATATTCAACCACTGATGAATCATCTCCCATGCATTTAAGATTAAAACATAGTGTTTTCTAATGCTAAGAATTAGATTCTAGGTTTAAAGCCATAATCTAATTTATAAATAACCTTTTATTTAATATAATTTTGAAAGTACAATAAGACTGTCATATTACTCTGATACACTGCACTTCTTGTTTACAAATATAAATATCACTAAATCAGTACTTAGAAAAAAGCTGAAAAAATGTGCATTTTTTATGCAATGTAAAAAAATACATTGCTTTATAATGCGAGCTTTTTATCTTTCAGTTTCATTGGGTGAATGGATTCATAGATAGGGACAAAAAACTTTCTTACTCTCCCATTTTTCTTCATATTTATTTATTGCATTTATCTTCCATCACAATTAACATAACTTACGTGATATAACTTTACTTGCTCCCTAAGCAGATCTCATGGTTATACATAATGCCATACTAATAATTTGTTAACCATAAGTTGTTGAACAAGCAAGTCTGGGTTTGAGCAGTGCTAAGGCATAACAGGTGGATTCAATTCACACTAAATCAAAAATAGGGAAAGCACATTTGGTTTATTATTATGAATGAGGGCAATTAGAAATCAGAGTTGGTAAACATCATTACTGTGATTTTTCTGCAACAGCTTTTAAAAATTGGAACTGATTATTATTATTATTAACAGTATATTTCTCTAGGTATACCTGCTAATAATAATAAACCTGAGGAACTACATATCATATCAGTTTTTTTTTTAATTACATTTATATGCCGCCCTTCTCCGGAGACTCAGGGTGGCTTACAATTTTTGGGATACAACCCAGTGTGCTCAGCAATAGCCTTCATTCCATTGTATATGCCTGCTTATTACTAAGCAGCATTTTTACAAAGTCAGCTAATTGCCCCCAACAATCTTGGGTCCTCAATTTTACCTACCCCGAGAGGATGGAAGGCTGAGTCAACCTTGAGCCTGGTGGGATTCGAGCCTACAGCAGTTGTAGGCAGCTGGAACTTAAATGCAGGCAATTAACAGCCTGAGCCACCAAGGCCCGTATTTAATTTCCATAAGACATTATTTTTTTAATGACTCTAAAATTATATTTATCAATATCTTCAGAATCACAAGCATCTTTAAAATGTTTTACTTGATGGACATGAAATTTTTCTGTCTTATCAATAAATATAATAAAACAACAACAACAGAATGCTGGTTGGTAGGTGGCATACAAATGCTGGTTAATAAATTAGTAAAAATAAAATTTGTGCTTGTAAATGTAATGGAAGAGCCTGTGATTTAGAGAAACAGGAAAGATTCATGGAGGGCTCCGAGTGGCAAGTACCTGTATTCTGAAATAGCTGGTGCCTACATTCTCTCAGATGTTGTTATTAAGAAGAAAGGAAAAAGACAGAGCTGCGTGAAGAACAGGCCGTAGTTATTAGTAGAAAAATTTCATAAGCCCATTCAAGGCTGTACAAGAATCGGTGCATCCCATTTGGCTTGCTGTAGCTTATTAATAAGTCCATTAAATCAGGTTGAACATCTTGCATTTCCTCCTTTGGCACAATTTGAATTTGCCAAAACACAAACTTAGTTCTTGCCTCACTATTGCATCCTCACAAGATGATTTTGCCTCTGGTTTCACTATACCTTTTGGGGGGGGGGAGGTAGGGAGGTCATAGGTTCATTGAGCGTGATCCGTGTGTTTGTTTCAGTTTTATTTCAGTGTTCAGTCTAATTTAACATTTCTTAAAACGTCATGAATAATATGAGTTATAATAAATTTTGACTTTTTTCTGGCTTTTAACAAATAGTGGCGCTGTTCAGTTGTATCAAAACTGTAAAAAGACAGCTATAAGTAGAACATAAACTCTGCTGTGTCTGCTATTGGATATGAAAGGGCTCTGAATAGGCTAATCGGAAGCAACTAATTTTGAAAAATACAGTACCAACAAATGAATGCTAGGGGGAGCTCTGATACAACAAGGTTTCATGGAGTTGCCTAATCAGAATTTTGTGATTGAGATTACTGAGGTGTTAGGTGTTTTTAATGAACATGTTAAAAGTGCAACAATGAAAAAGAACATAATTCTTATTGATCCTAATTGTTTTCATTTGTTTTAAAAGACAAAGAACAATATAATTAAAAAGCAAAGCAAGCTAATTAAAGAGACCCCTGCAATGATTTTTTCTTTATAATTCAGGGAGTTGACATGAATGAATGAAGAATTTTATTGCAGTTAGACGCTGTTGGAGTAAAAAGTCAGATGTGCATCTCTGTGTGTGTCTGTATGTGTTTGTATGATGCTTGAGACAGAAGTATCCCAATCTTTAGTCTTGTTCTCACTCTTTATAACAAGCTGCTTGCAGTCCTTTTTCCCCAGCTTGGCTAATTGATTACATCACTCTTTGTTTAGAAAACAACCCTTCCTAAGCATTCCCAAGCAACTTGTTTACCACTTTGCCAACTTCAGTAGGCCCAGTAGAGTCCAGGGCTGTCAAACTCGTGGCCCAAAGGCCAGATGCGTCACGCCCTGGCCACGTCCATGCCCAGTTTAGCGAAAGGGGGGAAAGTTGCAATATGTCACATGATGACACCGTGATGACGGGAGTTTGACACCCCTGGTCTACTCCCATTGGTTATAAAAAATAATAAAATAGATTTACGGTTATCAGATTTGATCTTCCAAAGCTCTCTTGTAGTTGAATAGCAATGGGAATAGTACTTTGACCTATATACCGCTTTATATTGCTTTACAGTTCTCTCTAAGCCTTTTTACAGAGTCAGCATATTGCCTCTAACAATCTGGGTCCTCATTATACTCACCTCGGAAGGATGGAAGGCTGAGTCAACCTTGAGCCTGGTGGGATTTGAACTGTCAAATTGCAGGCAGCTGGCTTTCAGCAGAAGTAGCCTGCAGTACAGCACTCTAACCACTGTGCCACCGAGGCTCTCGGATAAGCAACCTTGATCTTATTGTCCTAGGCCTAGGTAGACCTGAGAGCTGCAGACTTTCTTACTGCTAATATTGGTATTTAAGCCTTACATAAACAAAGTTTTAGATTATTACCTTTGTGAATGGTTCACAGAATGTTAGACTTTCCCATATGGTTTATGGATATAACAAAATAATAGGAAGCACCAATGTCCTTATCTCAGTGGCATTTTTTAGCTAAATTGATAAGTGGAATATGCAAGTAAAATATTTAAAGCAATGAAGAAAACAAAATTAGATTAATTATATTTAGCAAGTTAAATCACTAGATCATGTGTTTTTGTGGAGGTACAATAAATATTGAATTACAATTATTGCATCCCTTTGTATCAGCCTTTTTCATTTGGAGTTCTGTAGAGGTCCAGAATTCTGGGAGAATTATAAGGGGTCTACAAACCCCACTTTTTTTAAAAAAATTGCCTGCCATCTACTGATAGTGCTTACAGTGTTGGGAATATTTATGCTGAGTTGCTGCCATTTTGCTGTGGTTGTCGTTATAAAACATGGATTTTGTAAGTTGAAAGTAAATTGGGAATTTTTGTATTTTTTTGCAATTTTTATGCCCGGGTTTCCTGAGACTGAAAAATGTTTCAAGGGATTCTGTAGGGTAAAAAAAATGAGGAAGGCTGCCTGGGACAAAATTAAATATATGTTTTCTACAGTTAGGTCGAAGAGTTTTGTTGCATAAACTAAGATCCACAAATTGAAACTGCTTTTACAAGATGACTATTAGCTGTGTAACTGTCATGCCCCTGGTGGAGACTGACTCTGAGGGAGAGGAGGAACAGCCAACAGAGAGTGGAAGTGTGGCTCTGGAGGTTGTGGAGGAGGCTGGGGAAGGGCAGAGGCTGGCTGAGCAGTCAGAGGAGGACCCAGGCCCATCCCCTATCCATCCTAGGGCACGCAGGGAGGAGAAGATAAGGGAGAGACATGGTCTACTCAGGAGGAGAAGGCCTTGATCCTCTTCACGGGCTGCGGGTGTGAGAACTGCATAAGAGTTTGGACCTGTGTTCTGGCAAACGCTGGAGACAAAGCGTGTTTTATTTTGGTTTGAGGTTATCTTGGTTGGCATCCTTCCAACAGACTGTGCCTTGTTATCCTTGAATTTGGTAAATACGTCTCCTGTTCCGTTGTGGAAATTTTGTCATTGTAGTTTGTTTGGTTTTTATTTTCACCTCTATCTGCTCATTAAATTCAGACTGTATTGCTTTATTTGAAGACTATTTTTGAGTACATTTTATCTCCAACTGAGAATTATTGAACAGTGGGGCCAAGTTGGAGGCATTAAAGGACATTTATTTACGTTTTGGATTTTGTTATGTTTGTTACACTCTGGGTCATCACAGTAACAATGTCTGTGTATTGCAATACAGGAGAGCCTCAAAAGCAATTTCTAATTCAGGTGGGTATTTTAAAAAAATGGAGGGAACACACATAAAGGCCTAAAACACTTGATTTTTATTGTGAGAGCAAAGGAGCTGCGGGACAAAACGAAACAAAAAAACAATGAAGCTACCGCTCTCAAACTACCAGAGCTGCAGTGGACCATAAAACATTAAGTACTAATACTGTACTTCTGACTTCCAAACAAAAACCCTACAGAATCCTTTAATCACACCACGGGTTCTCCTATTTTTATACTTTCAGGAATAAACAGAAGAGATAAAAAGGAACAAGCAAATGTTTATTTCCATTCCATACGGTAGCAAAGATTACTCACGTAGTAATTTCCACAGGCTTGCTTTCTTTAGAAATTACAAGGGAACAGCTATCATGTAAGTTACGTAGCACAGAAAAACACTAAAAAGTGTTTCTTTTAAGTACGTATTAAGGCTATTTCCCTATACAAGTACTTATGCACTCAAAGCATCATCTTAATCTATTAATTTTATTCTTGTCTTATATTGCTTATACATTTAATATTTTTATAATATTTAGATTAAGCATATTTCAAAGAATATTAGAGGAAATTCATGGGGAATTAGACAATATATGACTCACAAACATTGTTTATAGACAGGTCCCATTTGCTGCTGTTCTACTAGGTTTGGATATCTTTATAACAACCTGTGCAAATTCTATTATTTTTTATGATATATCAGTTGTCTATATTCTAGACCAGGGTTCAACCTGTGGGCCGTGGCTTATTGGCCATTAGGCCACATGATGTGGCCAGACCAAGCTGTTACAGACCACAATGTACTATAGATGTATGCGCTGCCTTTGTAGTTCATTTGATGCATTGCATGTCCAGGTAAAGATGCCTTTCCCTCCTCCAGGTCGCCAATCCCGAAAGGTTGAGGAACTCTGTTCTAGATGATTGATTGATTGATTGATTGATTATTATGTTCCATCAGGATAACAGAATTTGAAGGTCTTCTAGCCCAACCCCCTGCTCAAGCAGGAAACCTATACCATTTGTTGTCCAGTCTCTTCTTAAAAATATCTGGTGTTGGAGCACCCACAACTTCTGGAGGCAAGCCATTCCCCTGATGAATTGTTCTCACTGTCAGGAAATTTGTCTTTTCTATTTAGGTTGGTTCACTCTTTGATTAGTTTTCATCCATTGTACCTTGTCCTGCCTTCAGGTGCTTTGGAGAATAGACTGACACCCTCTTCTTTGTGGCAACCCCTTAGATATTAGAACACTGCTATCATGTCACTTTTCTTTTTCTTTAAACTAGACATACCCAATTCCTGCAATCATTCTTCATCTGTTTTAGTTTCCAGTTGACTAATTATCTTTTTTGCTCTTCTCTGCACTCTTTCTAGAGTCACAATATCCATTTTGTATCGTGATGACCAAAATTGGATGTAATATTCCAAGTGTGGTCTTACCAAGGCATTATAAAGTGGTATTAACACTTCATGTGATCTTGATTCTGTCTCTCTGTTAATGCAATCTAGGACTGTGTTGGCTTTTTTGGTAGCTGCAGCACACTTCTGGTCCATATTTAAGTGATTGTCCAGTAGGACACCAAGATCCCTTTTGCAAGATCTACTTGCGAATAGGTACCACCGATTCTGTAACTCTGCATTTTGTTTTTCTTTCCTTCAAAATGAAGATAGAGAAAAAGAAAAAAAGAAAATGGAGAAAAGCTCCCTTACAATATATCTCTAATCGGTTGGGTTCTGCAACACATATCCCCCTAAAATTATTTATGGTTCCAAAATAATAATAAAATAACTAATCTTGGTTATTGACAAATCCCATTTTTAAGCACTTTCTAAAATCATTTCAATTAATTCAATTCATCTAATCATCATTTAGCTTTCTTTTGTGGATAAGAAATGAAAAATGTGACCTTTTACCAGTAAAAATTGTCAGTAACCCTATTGTTTTACACTTTTATAATTACAATAGATTCTTATTACCATTTCTTCATGCAGAACCCCCTTTTAAATCGTCAGCCATTGTCTCTATGCAAACAAGTTTCTCTCTTTGTTATGTAATTCCTTATCTCTCTATCTTTTGTTCTTGTTTCTTGTTCCTTCTCCTCTCTTTTATCCCGCTATCCTTCTCTATCCAGTTTGAACCCTCTCTCTCTCTTTTCCTTTCTGCTCTCTATCCTTCTGGACCTTTCTAACATGCCTAGTTTCATAAATGTTCCTTTTTTTAATTACCTTCTTAAGTTTCATTTTTTTGACCATCCTCCTTTCCCTTTTATTTGTATTAATCTTTGTGTTAATTGTCTTCTTAAAATAGCTTTAAACTTGTGCTGGCTCCTTCTCTCCTCCCTATTATCCTGCTCTCCCCTTCTCTATCCAGTTTAAATCCTCTCTCTCTTTACCTTTCTGTTCCTTTCCTTCTGAACCTTTCAGCATGTAATTTAAGTAAATGTTCCCCTTTTTAGATACTTTCTTAGGTTCCGTTTTTAGCCACCCTTCCTTTCCCTTTTATTTGTATTAATCTTTGTATTAATTGTCTTTTTAAAATGGCTTTCTCCTGCTCTCCACCCTTTCCACGGCTTCTTCTTCTTTATTCAGCACCCGATGCCCATATTTTCTGCAACATGCCAAGTTAGTTCAGTCACTTCCTGTAACAGTTCTTTCATACTTTTAAACTCCATTTTAATTCTTTGGATGACCACCAAAATTTTAATTTTCCTTGTTTCTTCTTCTTTAAATTTTCTATGATCCTAACCCAGGTCCAGAATCTATATCAATATTACCAATTAGTCCGGCAATCCGTCTTTGTGTATTCAAGCTTTCACTTTCTATAAGTCCTCGTCTCTTTAAAATGTAGCAACTCAATCCACAAAGGAACAAGATAGTTTCTTACTTCTTTAGCTTCCCAAGGGGAGTTGGTTCCAGAGGTCGGGGCCGGGACAGAGTAGGCTCGCGTTGCCGGGGACCGCCAGCCAGCCACTGGGCGCCTTGACGGGACCCCAAGGAGTCCCTGCCTATGTGCACGCGACAGGGCGGTTGGCATTCGATGTTGGCAGGTCGCTCCCTTAAATATTGAGGACCCATGTCATGCAGGACCTTGTATGTTAAAACTAGAACCTTGAATCTCACCCGAGCGCAAACCGCAACCAATGCAGGCAGCGAGGAGGGGGTAACATGGGAGAATCGGGAAACTCCCATCACCAATTGCCGCCAGCAAGTCTGCACCAGCTGCAATCTCCGGATGGTATGCAAGTGCAGTCCTAAATATGGCTTGCCCTCTGTCACTACGCCACTGCTCAGAGACAAAAACTAGGTCAAGAGTGTTTCCCCCCTCATGAGTCGGGCCCAGAATTAATTGGGTCAGGCCCATGGCTTCCATAGAAGCCATGAATTCCTGGGCCAATCCCGACGCTCCCCCAGGGAGGGCAAGTTGAAGTCCCCCAGGACTAAAAGGTCCGGGAACTCCACCGCCACCCCCGAGAGGACGTCAAGAAGCCCAGGCAGGGCTGCTGTCACACAGCTGGGAGAAAGGTATGCGAGCAGCAAGCCCACCCGACCGTTAGGCCCCCACCTCAGGAGGAAGGTCTCACTCCCGCCTATCTCTGGAACAGTGACCTCCCTTGGAAACAGGGTCTCCCGGATTATAACTTTGTTTGCCTATAGATGTTCACAGATTCATTGCTTGCTTATCTTTTCCAGAAGTATTAATGTCAGGTTGATAGGTTTCCTGACCCATTTTTTTTGAAGATGGGAACTATATCAGCCCTTTTCCTATTATCTAATAGTTTCCCAGTGTTCCAGGATCTTGGAAAGATGTGGTTCAGTAGTTCTGAGAGCATGTCTGCCAGTTCCTTCAGAACCTTGGAGTGTAATCCATCTGGTGATTTGAATTGGTTTAGAGAGGATAGGTGTTCTCTTACCATTGTGTGTGTGTGTGTGTGTGTTGATTGGCATTCCTAATCTGCATTTTACAATATTTTTGTACCTTTCTTTTTCCTTTTGTGTAAAGATGGATGCAAAAAAAAGGAGTTAAGCTGTTTTCCTTTCTCCCTGCTTCTCATCACCTTCTTGCCACTAGAAATGTTACAGATACTGCACTGCGAAAATTGCAGTTATCAATGGAAGTCAGTCCTTCACTTTTTTCCTCCCTGGTACTACTAGAATGACATCCCATTGATGTCCTTAGTGGACAGAAACTCTACAAATATCAGAACCTACTTCCATTGTTCCCTCATTTTTCCTCTTCTAAGACAAGTTGGTAAGGCTCTAGGTAGGAGGTATGACAATATTAAGTAAATTCAAGGAGTATCATATATACCTATGTAGCTCTATAGCAAATAATGGAGAACAGGATGCAGTCCACTTATTCATTTTCTGTAGTTTTATGTTGTGATACTTTAGAGTAGGGGTATCAAACTCATGTCATGGTGGCATCATGTCAGGTATCGGGACTTTTTCCCCCTTAACTAAACAGGCATGGATGTGGCCAGCGCATGACACATCCAGGCCGTGGGCCGCAAGTTTGACAGCCCTGCTTTAAAGGTTCGTGTTCCAATTATATGGTAAAATATTGTTGCACTTATTTTGCTGTGAAACACTTATAAAGTGCAACATAATTTGTTGCATGAGTGATGATTCCATAATGTATATACTCTATGTAAGCAAACTGTGTTGCAACGTTTTCAAGTGATGTAGGGTAAATTATTTCACTTCCATGGTATGAACCACTGGAAAAGATTTCATTTCTAAGCCAACTGAATTTTCTTGACCCCCACTGGCCCTTCCCCCTCTGCAACTCCCATTGTTATGGCAGATTTAAAAGCTCTGCTGAGAAGATCATAGCAAGCTGATTGAAATGTTTGGACTCCTGTGGCTGGATTTCGTATTTTTGATGGCAAGATGCTTTCCAGACAATTTTACTTCTAAATTGTACTTGCTACATCAATATACTTATAGTTGTGGTTTTGAGATAGAAAACAGACAAAATCATATTCACTTCTATGAAAGCCTTCTAAAAGATCTATGAGAGGGTTTCATGTCTCTCTTGACATCCTTTATGTTTCCTTTAAATTTCATGTATTTTAGAAATGCAAATGTATTTAATTTTTCCCTTGATAATGTGAGAGAGATGTGTGAAGGTAGGTGTGTATGCCTTCAAGTCAGTGTTGACTCCTAGCAACTGCCTGGACAAATCTCTGTAGTTTTCATGGCAAGATTTCAGGACTGGTTTACCCTTGCTTCCTTCCTAGGGTTGAGAGAGAGTGACTTAACCTCTACATCAAACTGGCTCTTGACCTATATTGGGGGATTCTTATAATTTCAGACCAAACAAAAGTGTGACCAGACTTTTGTAATTCTCAGAATTTATTAGGCAGGAGTCCCTTCCCTCATCCTGCTGAATAGGGGAACTGAACAATAAAATCAAGCAGAGGTCTGTAAAAATATTTAGGGGCCACAAATATAAACATTTCATTTACTGTTTGCTCTAAGTCCATAGTACTGTATCCATATTAAGTTTCCTGGAAGCCTGGGGTTCCATTAGAGTCATCCAGGATTCAGCATGACACTTTCTGTTTACATTATATGAAATGTATTATTGCAACATACTTGTAATTTATTTTGTTTACATAAAATGTATTACATAAAGCATATTTAATAATTGATTCTGTACTGAATTTTCACATTGATAAGGGTTCCCTAGGCATCTCAAGTTTGAAGACCACTGCTCTAAGAAAAAAGACAATGTCTTTCCTTGGATTATGTTTATTGTTTTATTTTCACCAAAGAGCTAAGCAACACATTTCTCTTTTTTAATGTCCTCAGTAAAACCTTTGTATGAAAATTGATAATTAACAGTTCTTCAGCTTCCTTAGCTTCTTTGAAAAGCTAAGGGGAAAAAAGCTCAGTTCTTAGCTTTCTTTCAAAAGCAATTTGCAAGTTGGATGTTATTTTGAATTAATTAATTAATCCTCATCTTACTATTTTTAGAAAAATTGTAATCCTTTCCAAAGGGGCTATTTCCTTCTAGTTAGACATAAGATAACTGTTTCTTGTGTATTCATATGTTCCCTCAATTAGCTTTTCAAGAAAATAGGATGCCTTCAAGTATTTAATTAAGTATTTTTGTTAAGAGACCAAGTTTGGTGTGGTGGCTAAGGATCAGAGACCACCTTCAGAACAAAGTCTGCTGGGTGCAGCCCTAGGAAGCAGGCAAGGACCACTTCTGAAAACTTGCCAAGAAACCTGAAGAATAGTCTAAGCACTTGCCAGTGATTAACATTTACTCAAAATCACACACAATTTTAAAAAATCAGCCTATTAAATCACAACTTCTTAACTGTTTAGTTTTTAAAAGCAATATACATTGAGCCTAGCCTGAACTAAGGTACAGGTATCCATTCCCTTCTGTTGGGTTAATGTGCTCAGAATTCTCATGTTCTGAATCTTTGTAAACTACTTACTCAGAGATATTGCAAATCCTGGCAATACATTAGTCAGAGGAGGAGGAGGAGGAGGAGGAGGAGGAGGAGGAGGAGGAGGAGGAAGAAGAAGAAGAAGAAGAAGAAGAAGAAGAAGAAGAAGAAGAAGAAGAAGAAGAAGAAGAAGAAGACTGCTCATATTGTTTATCTAAAGCCACACTGTGGGAAAATGGAGGAATAGCAGATACAATGACAATGCTCCCCTCAAATCAGAGGGATCCTTCTAACCAGGCAATTATTGGTAAGCCCAAATAATAGTATCCAGACAGACAGAATGCTCATGGGATGAGGAAATA
This sequence comes from Naja naja, assembly GCA_009733165.1. Classification (NCBI taxonomy): domain Eukaryota; kingdom Metazoa; phylum Chordata; class Lepidosauria; order Squamata; family Elapidae; genus Naja; species Naja naja. The sequence goes on from CM019149.1 coordinate 73,772,130, forward strand.
TTCTCATCCTCACTATAGACTTCTCAGTGTGGTTTTGGCTCATCTTCATTTTATTTGTTTGTGCCTGTGTTAGATTTATATCCTGGCTTTTCTCCAGGAGCTGAAGACAGCTTGTGTTAGGATCTCACTTCATTTTTTTCCCACAGTTACAGCCCTGATCAAAAAGACAAGTTTAGCTGATGATAAACTTGAATTTGGAATTCCATTCTTAGTCCAAAAATTTAAGCACTGTAGCATATAGGCATCTAGCCTTCAAGAGGTTTACTCTGTGACAGTCCTCAGCATGTTGATTCTTTATAAGTATTTCTTCCTCACAATTCCCAACATACAGTAGAATCTCTGGTCACGACCATAATTTGTTCCATAACTTTGGTCACAACCCTATTTGGTTGTGACCCGGACCTAATTTTGGAAATTTGGTGCATACAAAAAAATTGGCTCGGAAGGGGAAATTGGCCACACACAAAAAATAAATTTTGGGGTCAGAACCCGATTTGGTTGTGGTCAGAAATGTTGGTGACCAGAGGTTCTACTGTACTAGGAAAAGTATACCCTCCCTTTGCACAAAATCACTCTCAACTATTAGTTCATTTATTCATGCGGTATGAAGTATTGTCAATGCAAATCATATGTTTCTCCAGTACAGCAAAACTATAAATGTGTCCTTTTAAAAAAATACAGACTTAAAAGATCTATAACTTGAAAACCTCTTATTTGTTACTATTAAATTTAATTTGCACCTTCCCTACATAAGTTATTAATATTTTATCCTATTTTGCTGAAAAATGGGAGGGGAAATAGCCATTGTGTGTTCCTTGGCTAGGTTGAGAGAGAACAGAACTCTGTTTTTCTAATCTAATTCTGGATCTAGATAACGTCAATCTGAAACATTTCTGGAGTATGTGGAACCAAAGTAGGCATGGGCATTTACTTATACCTGTAAACTGTTCCTTAAGAAACTGTTGTTTTTTCCTGGAACCCACATGGTAGCTGCATTAGCTTTGGAAATACATGTTTGAATCAAAGGGGCATTAAGAAGATAATACACAATTATATTTCTTTGCAACTTTTTAGAGCCTCCTTAATTAAAATGGGTATTTTTCTGAGTCTACATGACTATAGTGCAAGTCTGGGAAAATATATGACACCTTTAAAGAACAGCTGAGAAATTGAGGAAATAAATGTTGCACAGCTCTATTGTGAAATAATCTCCATTAGATGGTTGTTGGAGCTCTGAATTGGAGGACTAACTCCATAATTTTAAGGAGAAAAGCAGCTATGTGAATAAAACATCCTATTTTCCTTTACACTGAGCTGTTGAGACTGCACCTACAGTGCTATGTATGATTGTGTGTACCACATTTCCAGAAAAGTATTCACAAATTAGAATAGGTCCAGAAGCGGTCAGCATGGATGATACAGGGATTTGAGGTTATGCCTTAAGGAACAGGCTTAAGGCACTTGTGATATTCAGTCTGGATAAAAGAAAATAGAGAAGACATAATATCAGCATTTTTACTGATATTGACTGACAGAATGCCTCCGGGGAAATAGTCAGAAATAATTTTCTTTCCCACAGAAGCAAAAAATAATAAGTATAAATTGCGGCAACCCAGATTTTTCATTTAAATATGAGGGAAAAAATATAACAAGTTTGCTTAGTAGTAGGATAGTTTACAGAGGTTGTGGGTTCTCTGTCTTTATAGGCTTATGAGAAGTAGCTGAACCGATATCTTTCAAATGTGATTTCATTGGGTTGTTGTTGTTTTTTTACATAGTGCTATAGAGAGTTGAACTAAATAATTGTTGTGATTTATTTCAAGTCCATGATTATATGTCTTCACTTACTCTGAGGTAAGGAAACAACTAGAATGTAAAATCTCCTTCACATCAAGTTAGAGTTCTGGTGACTTCATAGTCAAATCCACATCTTTTGGCATCAGTATGAAGAGGTTTGCCATTCCTTTCTTTGGAGAAACAAATGCAGATCGGTCTGTATGAGTCACATGGACAATAGCTTTAATCAGTCAATGATTCAGCACAGCAATGGGCATTAATGTTACACAACCAAAGAAAGATAGTATCATGGAATGCTATTGATAGCATAGGATGCTATTTATAAACCTTAGTTTTTTTATCCAAATAGTTCTGACTAATAGTTGACAATAGAGAGGGAAGCTTGAAAATGCTATGATTCAGACCTAATTTCAGTATGAGATTAACAGGACATCTGTGTTTTTTGTCCGTAGCTTTATTTATATTAAGTTGGCTAATAATTTTTCAAAAGTTTGAAGTAGAACTATAAAACCAAATATAAAAAGGTGATGCTCATATCATTTTCCATATTTTTTCCATTTATGAGTCATCAGGTAGATAAATGGACAGCATTGGAAAGTACATCAATTTAGCTATGCTACAATGCCATCATTTGTAATGAAAACCACAGTATTAGTAGGAATTCTATTTTGAGCTTATTTTATATGTTGCAACTTGGTCTTGGTTATATTCTTGAGGCAGACCTAGTTCTTTAAACACATCTGTTGACAGTTAAATCTCTGTGTCCTGAGATATTTTAGCTAAATTGTGCTTATGAAATTATTTTCCACTGAGATTCTAGCTGTTTTGTCTTAAAACTACTTGCTGTAATGTTTCAAGCAGATGTCCTCCCTTTGTTCTGGTTTTTGTAACATTTTATATCATTAACCAATAAAGGCAACATCACACTTTAGCAAAAATATACCTTTATGATGTGAAAGTACACTTTCTGCAGAGAGAGTTTGGCTACTGGGTTATGCTTCACACAGATAATAGTCTCGTTTCAAGATAAATGGTCTGTCAGAAAAGCTGTTTTCTTCTATCAGTAAAGTTGTTTTTGAAAGAGAAACTTCAATTATATAAATAAAATAATGTGTCCTTTGAGTAAAACTCATTATGCTGACTTTGTGAATATATCCACTTAATTTTCTTGGAAAATATATAAAAATAATTTGCTACTGCCTTCTTATGGAATGGTTTATAATATACTACACTAATCTACAGCCCCAGGATGTCTTTTGGCCACCCTTCCAAACACAAAATCAGCCCAGAATTAAGAGTTAGTTGTTAATCAATTAAATCCATACAATCAGATGTTGTTCAGAAGATTGCAATCATTTACAGATCCTATGTATACTTTTCATCTTTTGCTTCTAAAAGAGCAAATGTTTATTTTATATCTGTGTGTAATTTTCACAGGTATTATAAAAATTGCATAGTGTCACAGTAAAGGTTCTACAGAGGTGATCAGCTAATCAATCCAATTTAGTATCTAATTTACATATCTTCATTATATAAAGTACCATTTAATGAGGATGGCAGAAAGATGTTTAAATATTGTAGAAGCAATCTAGAGTATTCTTAGTACAATTTCATTTATAATTTTATATGTTATATTGCAGACAAGACTTACCTGCAAGTAAACTAAGTTCATTCTTTTCAATTCCCAGGTCTGGTGCTAACAAAGAATTGCAAGATCATAATTATTAGCACCTCCTGGATCAGTGAAAGCAAACAAAAAGAAGCAAAATACTTGAGCTAGCATTTAAAATGACATTTTTTGTTTGTTAGCTACAAGATGTTTTGGAATACATTTTTCCTAAAATAGAATTAAATATTTTGCAGGCTTTGAACTGCTATGAATTTAAAAATATAGTCCCCCTTTTTGGCAAATCAGAAAAATAGCACAAAACTTAAGTTTTGTTAGGGTTTTTTTAATTAGTTTCCAGAGTCAGGATTAAATCTGTAATTGTTTCTGCATTATTACACAGAATAACAGAGTTGAAAAGGACCTTGAAAGTTTTCTAGCCCAACCCTCTTTTAAGCAGGAGACCCTGTAATATTCCAGACAAATGGCTGTTCAATCTCTTCCACTGGTTAATTGATCTCACTGTCAGGAAATTTCTCCTTAGTTCTCGGTTGGATCTCGCTTCCATCCTTCTTGTCCTACCCTTAGATTCTTTGCAAATAGGTTGACCCCAACTTCTTTGCGATAGCTCCTCAGATATTGGAAGACTGCTATCATGTCACCCTCTAAGACTAAACATATCCAGTTCTATTTAGTTATCCATTTAGTTCAGAATTGTTCAGTCTTGGCACATTCATTGTTTTTTAGAATTCAAATTACACTATTACGTTAAATGTTGTTCGGAAGTGAAATAAGATTTTGGAGATGAGATGGGGGTTATGTGTTTAATTGAAAATGCAATTGAAGTACCAACCTGGCTGAGGGAGGACTCTTTTGCCTTTAAGTCAGAGCTGCTTTCTTTTCACTTCTGGTCCTGTAATTGTTTACTAAGCTAGGGGCATTTTCAAGTCTTACCTTCAAAGCAGGATCAGGGAAAGCAAGAATCACTCTTGTCCTCCATCATCAAAACAGGTTTCTTGAAAGCTTTTGATTTTACTGTTCCCAGACTGTTTGTGTGACGGACACCGAATCCATTTCCTTGATAAGCCTGTAACAATCTCTTCCATCTGCTGATTGTTTGTGTCTAGAGACTTCCTTCACTCTCAACCTCAGTGCAATCTGTCATAGGCATACTGTATTAACTGACTTTTATGGTAGACACCCTTGTTCTTTTTTAGAAAGAAGTTTAATTTCTCTCATTTTAAAAGGGTGCTATTTCCAAATACAGAAAGAAAGAAAGAAAGAAAGAAAGAAAGAAAGAAAGAAAGAAAGAAAGAAAGAAAGAAAGAAAGAAAGATAGTGCCAGAATACTAAAAATTAAAAGAACCAGTACTGACTAGTTGGGAAGTGTTCATTTGTAATGTGGCTTTTTTCACAAGGTGATGTTTCATACTGAAGTAGGCTACATGTTTCCATGGGGGGTATTTCTTTTTTATGTATAATTTACATTTTAAGTCCAACCAATTGGTTAATGACTCTAGGCAATGTACAAAATTAAAAACAGATATAAAATAATATGTATCAACAGAAAAAGAAGATGGTTGTCCTGCCAAAGAGATAACCAGTAAATACCAGGTACACATATTTTTTGACTTATGACTGGTTGCCTAGTGACCATTCAAAGTTACAACAAACTGCCCAACTATTTATAACCTAGTTATGATGCCTCCCCCTCCCATCACATGAGCACATGTTGGTAGTCAGCAACTGGCTCGCATTTACAGCTGTTTGCAACATGCCACAATCGGGTGGGATTCCACCGGTATAACAACTGGTTCGGTGATCGTGCGTTCATGCCAAATGTGCACTCCGCATTTTAAAAAAGGCAAGCCCATACTTACCTTCAACAGTCTCTGTTTTTCTGTGAAGAAAAGAGCTGAGGCACAGCAAACAGCTCTGCCATGTGAATCAGCTGTACTCTAAACAAAGGCACAGGAAAGAACAGGGGCAGGCGGGCAGGCCCACTTTCTCATTGAAGTGAACCAGTTCAGAGCAAGCTGAACATGGGAACAAAGGGTTCACCTGATCTGGTTCAAACCTGTAGAATTCCACCCCTGCCCACAATCATATAATCACAATTTATTACATTTTTGCTGAAAACCAATGTTTATTTTGTTTTGGGTTTTGTTTTTTGTTTTTTTGCAAAAACAGCCTATAGCAAACAACGTGGTTTACTTAATAACCAAAGTGTTCACTTAATGACTATGGATTGGCTTAATGACTTTCCAATGATTCAAAATATTAAGGCAAATGAGTAGACAAGTTTTATCTTTTATCTCTTGTCTTTGTATTGCTACTCTGGCTTTTGGTTCTCTTACAATCAATTCTGGGAATGTTTTCATTGAATTTGAAAAGAGTGTAGAAGGAACAACTAAGAAAAATGATTTCACCCTCACAAAATACAACTGTTCACTACCGGTAGTTTTCAGATGAGATGGTATGAATGTTTATCCTAATTTAAACTATTTATGAAAACAACTTGTAAATGTGTGAACATGTTTTATGTGAGTAGGTGCATTTAAACAAAATCTGTAAACTCTGGTATATTTATATGCATCTGCATGAGAGTATTTGACAGCTGTCTGTATGATCACAATGTTTTAATCATCTTACAAGTGAGAATAAGCTAAATTATGTGCTCCTAGTTCAGGTCCAGTTTTCAACTGAACCATGCAAAACAGATTTCCCCTTCTAAACTAAAATGAAATACCAGGCTTTAAAGCAGCTGATCTATAAACGTCCATCTGTTCCTGTGGTGAAAGAAAAGATAATTGCATTTTTAACCATTTAATAAAAATGTCAAGAGTGAAGGAGATAGATACGTTAATGCAACATTTTAGCAACATATTAATAAAAAGAATGATTCTAAAACACTTGGTTTATGTATATAAGGCTTCTTCTCAGAAATCAATTGCAATATGATTAGAGTTGGTAGATGTAAAATTATAGGATATAATAAAAATCTTCAGATTTAGCATTATAGTAAAGACATAATCTGTAGCTCACATATATATATATATATCCATAAGGCATCTTTACTCATGTATAGATTACTTTCTACTTTCTGCTTTCAAATTGTTTATATTGCCTTAATTAGTATAGATCTTTATGTTAGGACATGCTAAGTGGTTCTGCTGAAATTGAAGATTTGGGGAGCAACATGTAAACAAAGATAAATATGCTAGTTATCAGTCAAATAGACTAGATAAAATATAGCAATAATGCAAGCATATATCTGAATGTCATTATAAAATGACAATGTTGATTCATTAATTATAAATATTTCAGACTTCAAATATTTATAAAATGATGTTAAATTAATACTTTTTGTGATCTTTTTAAATGTTAAAGCTTTTATTTAAAATTAATTTTAATATTTTAAAATATATTTTACAATATATAGATAATTTGATGGATAATTTGTGTAATAATATTTTCATAAGTTTATCTAATATTATATCTTTAATATTCTTGTATTTTTTTACAACTATCTCAGGACTTCCTTGGAAACAAGAAAGAGCCTTTCAACTGATCCACGCAGGTAAAATATATTGAATATTTTTTTTAGAAAAAAGATGGAGTAGTAGAATTTATTTAAATAATCATGAATGTCATGCAAGAGCAACATAATATTGACAATTAATTTCACTGTCATCAGCACAAATGTAACCAAACTTTACAATGCTGTCTCTCAGTGTGTTATGGAAAGTCATTCTGTAGAACAAGATCTAGGATACTACGGACTCTAATGAGGTCAGTAGACTTATAAATCTGAAAAATTAAGGCAGCTTTCCATGGTTTTTTACCACTGCAGCATTCTGTGTAATCCAAAGAAGTGGTTGAAATGTACTGTAGTAGATTGCCATAAATGGAAGGACTCTCCCGACAAATCATTTACAGGCTGTTATTACAAATAACTCCTGCACTGCAGTACGAAATTCAGCTTAGAAAAGAAGGTGCTTCTCAGACAACATTAAATATAGCCTGTGCTTTATTTTTTTTAAAAAATCAAAATAATAATTTAGTAAAATTCTATTTGAAGAATGTTCTGCTGAAGCTGTTTCATAAAATCAAACAAATTAGCAGGCAATGTGTTTTAAATGGTTCACATTACTGCAAAGTATGCTGGAGAAATCAATTTGAACACGGTATATTTCAATAGAATCTATTGAAGTGGTTTGTCATTGAGACAAATTATCTCTTGGACTTCATTTTCTGCAACTAAAGGAGTGGAGGAGAAAGATTGTGTTCGACAGTTTTAGAAGAGGGTCTCTGTGCAGTCGCTGTCAGTAAAAACCCATCATCCATTACCCATTAAATAGCTTATTTTTGTCCAAGCAAATGGCCTTCCTTCATTTAAAATATACTTGTCACTGTATTTATCTTTTAAAGTCTTTTTTTAAGATTTACTCTGATAGTGTTCCATTGCAGCAGCACAGGTTATATAGTCTGTCACACTATCTTCCTAATATTCAGCCTATTTTTGGCATAACAAACTTTTTTCATCTATCTGTATGAAAAACAGGAAATGAACTAGTTGTCTTTTGAAATGCTAACATTCCTCCAGATGTTTGGGCTGCATTTTGAATGTACTGATTCCATAACTACAATGAATATTCAATGAATATTTGAAGTTACAATGGCACTACAAAAAATAACTTACAATCAGTCCTTGCGCTTATAACCATTGCAGCTTCCCACGATCAAAATTTCAGTGCTTTGCAACTGGCATGTCTTACAAAGGTTTTATATGATCCCAGTGCTGGGATCATATAAACCTTTTGCAACCTACCCAGCCAACTTCTAGCAAGTAAAGTAAATGGGAGAAGCCAGATTCACCTAATAACTGGATGATTCACTTAATGGTTGCAGAGTCTTTAACCCCCACTGCAAAAAAGGTAATAAAATTGGGTATAACTTACATAACAATTGCCTTGCTCAGCAATGGAAATTCTTGCCCCAATAGTAGTTGTAAGTTGATAATTACCTGTACAATTAACTTTTTAAATTACCGATTACAATGTATGAATGAATGATAAATGCATATTAGAAGAAAATAATGAATTTTTAAAATTGTGAATGTTTCCAGATGGTAAAACAACATTTCCTGCATAATTTTTGAGCTCTAATCTAGTTCAGTATTGTTACAGTGCTTCTGAAGACTGCTTTATCCATCTGCAGACTAGTGAAAATCAGGTTTTACTGACTGCCAGTTTCAAAAAAAAGAAGCCTATTTCTTTGTAGTAAAGAGAACAGAATTGAAATCAGGGAAACTTGCATTGGATCTTTTGTCTATAAACTGCCCAAGATGAATTTGTATTTGTGATTAATGGGTCTCCCATAAAGAACAAGCTCAGTTTCCCGTAGCCACATCACTACAAACGTTTCACCTTAACTTTTGCTGTTAGGTTTATATTCATTCCTTTGCCCTATATATGGTATGGCTGTGTGGTTAAACCATGTATTTGAAATGGACCGTTTGGTAATCAGATATTCTCTAAGCCAGTGGTGTGCAATCCATGGGCCACGGGCCACTACCGGACTTTAAGATATTTGGAACCGAGTCACGGAAGTGGCAGGCTACTGTGTATGCATGTGCATCCCCACTTGGGCAAGCAGCAGTTGAGCCCTTGTGCACAGGCTTTATTTATATGAGTGACAGGTGCGCAGATGTGCCGCTCATGCAAATGGAGCTGCATGCACATGTGCATTTGCCCACCCCTCATGCAGTTCCATCCCCCCCCCACTGGTCCACATAGCTGGAAAGGTTGTGCAACTCTGCTCTAAGCAATCTAGATTCTTATTCTTTCCATATTTCTAGCAAGCCAATCGTATTTTCTTTACTTTCTTGTTATGTTTTCAACCAACTATTCATGCCACCTAACAGAATAATTGCTCAGTCAGAACAATCACATTTAGAGTGTTGTGAATCTTTTCTCAGAACTTATTCCTGATTCTTCCATTGTCACTGGAGCCTGACATGCAATTACCAGCACTCTACATATTTCTGTTTTCATTTTCATATACAACAACGTGGATGACACCAGTTCATGCTTTTTGATAAATATTTTAGTTCTTCCATGCATAATTAACCTGACATTTCCCTTCCCTTCAGATCTTTTACCTATTTTTCTTTCTTTCAACTCATTCATTATTTATGCCTTTTTATCATTTATTCCTCTTACATTGAAAGCCACAGTCTTCTATATTATGTTTTGAACCCATGGCATCACATTGCCATCACACGATGTTTCGTGATGTTTTTTCCCTTTGCAGAGCTGGGGTAGGTGTGGCCTGCATGTGACACATTCAGCCTGTGTGCCATCAGTTTGACATTCCTGCCATAGATAATAAGAGAGGCTTAATTGGCTAGTTCAGTAAATAGCGATGAGGATTGCCTAATGACATTTGAGGTGGCTCATCACAGTAACTATAATTAATCCAGATCTGCTTAGGCATTAATTTAAAAAATGAAGGAATTGTAGGTGAGCATAGTTATTCTCTCTTCTGCTTTCCCCTCCACCTACATATGCCCTTGCGGACCACGCGGAGGCTTCAACTGGTGCAGAATGCGGCCGTGCGGGTTGTGATGGGGGTATCCCGATACTCCCATATTACACCCCTCCTGTGTGAGTTGCATTGGTTGGCAGTTGCCCTCTGCGTGAGATTCAAGGTGCTGGTACTTACCTATAAAGCCCTATATGGCTTAGGGCCGGGATGTTTGCAGGAACATCTCTTGCCAGCATCGAATGCCCATCGCCCGGTGTGCACCCACAGACAGGGCCTCCTTGGGGTACTGTCGGCTGGCAGTCCCTACGGGTAGGGCTTTCTCTGTGGGAGCACCCACCCTATGGAACCAGCTTCCCCTGGAGCTACGACTGGCCGCCGACCTCCGCTCCTTCCGCCATGGCCTAAAGACTTGGTTATTCGAACAAGCCGGCCTGGACTGAGAGGGGGGTTAGTTTTTAAATGTCATGTCTTGGGGTTTTAGATAATTTGTTTGGTCAAACTGGGTTTAATAACTTTTAATTTCTCTTAACTTTTGTATTGTATGTTTTTTATGATGTGAGCCGCCCTGAGTCCCTAGGGAGATAGGGCAGCATACAAGATAAATAAATAAATAAATAAATAAATACATACATACATACATACATACATACATACATAAATATTAGAGCCAATGGGAAATTAAAATGAGTGGAAAGCATACTGCCCAAGAGAAATTACATCATCATGCACTAGACTACTTTATGGTGCCCAAATGGGTATCTTCTCCAATTTTGCTCCATTAGAACTTGTTCAATCCAAGTATCTAAGACTGGACTTTCAAGTCCCCAAATATCTCTTTAATCCACTCTGAGATTGGAAACAGGCCTCATAAAGTAAAAACTAGAGTGTGGGTGACCATATTCAACTATTGGCTCAAACTATCCTTTTTCCCCTTGGGCTTGATCCATTAACTGTGAGGGATGATTTTCAGTCCACATGGAACAAGGCAGTGGTAACTAAAATCTCAACTTTGGGTTCTCTCCAGATCTTCTACTCAGCATTGGATATGATCAGGCCAAAGAACTCATTAATCAATGTGTAGTAGATGTTGAGTGCCAGTTGGATCTAACTAGGTATACAACCTTTATTGCCAATGAATCCAGCAGATACTCTGCCTCTCCCATGACATACATAAATAACCTTGAGATATCTAACCATCTGGCATGATGTCATGCCCTCCTCTCAGTTGTCCTTGAATCTTATACAGGATAATTCCATATGCAGAGGAACAATGCAGAGGTGGTATTCAGCAGGTTCTGACCAGTTCTGGAGAACCAGTAGAAGAAATTTTGAGTAGTTCAGAGAACCAGAAAATACCACCTCTGACTGGCCCCGCCCATATCTATTCTCTGCCTCCCGAGTCCCAGCTGATTGGCTGGGTCTTCTTTTGTTGCCCTGCACAGGAGAACAGAACTGGAAAGCAGGTTAGTGGGGTGGGGAGGAATGGGAATTTTGCAGTATCCTTTCCCTGCCATGCCCACCAGGCCACGCCCACAGAACCGGTAGTAAAATAATTTGAATCCCACGACTGCAACAATGCCCTTGTAAAATTTGGACACACAGAAACAATGTAGCATACACATGCAATGCCTGTATTACAGAGACATTCATAGTAGCTTCATCTCACCATTACTGTATAAATACCCAGAGCACATAAATTTTTACACTTCCCTGCTGCTTGAAGATACTGATTCTGCAACATCATATAATGTTGCCAGGTTTTGTGGAGCAGCAGTTAAAATCCATCAGACCTGTGGTATATGCCTTTAATTTACATAAAATCAATTGTATAGTGTTGTTTTTTTATAATACATTGTTTTGGGAGAAGCCCTACTTTATGAAAATGTACAGTATTTCTTGGGATTGCCTATTTTTAACTACAAAATTATTCCTAAATTTGCGATTCTGGTCTCACAGTGGGTGCTGCTTTAAACTCCAACTTTTAAGTCCAGTTTTCACCTCAGGCAGACATTGGATGCTCAATTCATCTTCCATTGTTCAGATTCAGTCTGCTTTTTTTGCTGCACAAGCTGTTACCTTTGATTTCAACTTGAGAGCTGTATTTACTCTCTGAAGTTTTAAGGCAATTTTCTGACTTCTGCCTTTTTTTCTCAACAGCTAGTACAACTGAATAAAATTATATTTTTAATAAGGAACTTTGGACCACCAAAAATGCTCTCTGTCCTGATATCATCTGTTAGAGTGTGCTTGTTATCCATATAATTTAGAATTGACCAAGAATATCTGCAGATTTCTTACAAAGTAACCAGTGCAAGGTCAGGTGAACACATACCTTGAACCTGGTCTATTTCAGTATGCAGAATAACAGGCTGATGCTTTTCCCTTTAAAATAGCATACTTTCATACTTTATGCACTCAGTAAACTTTATTTTAATGCCAGAAAAATCCTTGGAGTCCAGTCCTGAATCCCTATCTCCCCAGTATGATTCTTGTACATGATTCAGTAGCCATTTTGGCTTCTTCATGCCCCATTTCCTCAGAACAACTACAACAGGCATTTACACCCAGAATAAGTTGCCTAAAGTCACCTTATAGGAGAGATGAGCTGCACAAGAATTTAATAAATAAATAAACATAAAGTAAATACATATAATAAATAAATAAATAAACCTTCCTTAAGAAAGGGATGCAGTTTTGAAAGCCTTTCATGACATTTGACTTGCTGGATTATTCGGTGTATTTAAAACTACTTACATTCATTGTGACTTTATTTTGGCATACATCTCAAGATTTACTTCATTGTGCATAATAATATGCAAGCAGTTTCATTCTTCTTTAAGGGGCAGGTAGACCACACTAATCCTTCAAGACCTCTGTTGATTGTCATTTTCAAAATGAAACACACATGCTACATCATTTTCACAAGAACTCCTGTAGCTTTCCAGTAAAGATTAAATGTTAAAGATTCACCCATTTTCCACCATAGGGAGCCTCAGTGGCGCAGTGGTTAGAGTGCAGTACTGCAAGCTACTCCTACTGCAATTTGGCAGATTGAATCCAACCAGGCTCAAGGTTGATTCAGCCTTCCATCCTGAGGGGGGGAAATGAGGACCCAAATTGTTGGGGGCAATATGCTGATTCTGTAAACTGCTTTGAGGGGGCTGTAAAGCACTATAAAGCAGTATATAAGTCTAAGTGCTATTGCTATTCTCATGGCTTGAAAATACTCTCCCTTCTCAATTAGGCATTTTGGTCTTACCTGAGAAACCAGTAAAAATCACATCATTTGACAGAAGCAATCCGTGCACAAAGTTTCTTTTATTTAAAAAATAATAATGCAGCCAAACCTGTATCTTATAGAAGAATATATGAACGTTCTAGCTTTCCAACTGAAATTATCATTATCTTAGAAGAGTAACTATTTTTCATTTTTTTTGCATAAAAATAGTAATTTTAATTTTAATAGTAATTTAATAGTAATTTTATTAAAAATGACAATTAAAAAGAAAATGAATTAAAAAAAATAAAAGAATGAAAAAATAGAAGCACAGAAAATAAAAAGAAAGGAAAAATAAGAATACAGTAAAGAAAAAGAAAAGAAATTTACAAAGAGATGGCTTCTCCCTTTATCACAAGTATAAAAATTTGGTAACTTATTATCTTCTTCTCATATTGCATCTTATCTATAAACAAATCCTTAAACTTCGTTGTTCAGTCCTGATCAGTAAAAGTCTATTTAAGGGCTACCACAGATTATAACATGTTTATTTTAATTTTGATCAAATAACCCAGGAATAACTTTACATTCCTTCCTTTTATTTTTGACAGTCTTAATTTTAATCCTTTCAACTGTCCTAGCACTTGATTATTATTTTTTGTCCCTTCTCATAAAGATTTTCAAAGATTTAACAAGTCTGTTTTGTAAATCCAATATAGAAAAGTTATCCATGTCATTCTTTTGGTTTGTTATTTGTATGCTCCCTGTGAGACATCAACCAGTTTCTTTTGTATGCCTAGTGTAGCATCTTTTTTCATATCATTCTTGTATTCTGTCATTTTTAAATCCATTTTCAGATCAGTCGCTTGTCAGAAAAAACATTTTTTAATCCTTCATTTATTATTAAATTTCTTGGCTGTTCATCTTATCACAGGGAAACATATTCTTCTTTTATAACAATATAGTCTATTTATAGAAATAGATACTTTTACATTCTGAGTCAAAAATATCATTCAGTGTATCCAGGGTTAAAATACGTTGCTTCATTGTTGCAAGTGAAGTTTGACTGTTGCTCTCTTTTAATTATAGTCTCTAGTTCGCTGTAGTGTCCAATTTTTAAAGTCTTATCATGCTGTGGGGTTTTTTTTTTAATCAAAAACATTTTTCCATGGGAAGGATTCTTACAATTAATTCCAAAATCTTATTTTGAATCCATTCTAGTCTGTTTTTAAATTTCCTAATCTGCTATTTACTGTTTATTTTTTAAAAATTAAGTCCTTAAACTTGTATTTAAATTGGATTTCATTATGATTAAAGGAAACTAAGTGGTGCTTGTAAAACTTACTGATCCAAAGGTTCAAAATAGCTGAGAAAAAATTAGCAACCAATTTACAAAAGTGATTTGAAAAGGAGTTATGGAAACTCAATATCCTTTCTAAAAGGGCCAACTGCGGTTTGAGCAAAATGATCATCTCCCAGAGTTTAAAACCTGCCAGTTATCACTATCTTGCAGTGTCCTCATGAGGAGTAACTGTCTGGAGCACTTGTGGGCAATCTCAATTCCTCTCCTTGACTAGAGAGATACTACAAAGAACTGGTCGATTCACTGGCTATTCATTCCAATATAGTCATTTCCGCAGGTCACCCTTTCTTCCTCAGAAGTCCTGTGTCATTGAAAATTCTATTATAACTTACTGAGTATGGTGTATGCAAAAAGTTTAAAATAACCATACAAGGTTAATCAAATTGTAAAGTTTATTCCACGTAAGATATTATTAAAAGATTTTTACCTATCCTTGTCATTATCAAGTATCTTTCTCTATGATGTGAAGTAAAGACATCTTTAAGCTTATGCTGTCCTTAACTCACACAATATTCTCTCACTACCGGAGTATGCCACTAAAGCTTTGCCTCTGCATCACCAATTGCTAAGGCAACCATTCTTTTAGAAGAGATGTACTATACTTTAGAGCCTATTCATTGGAGCTGCTTTTTAATGGCCTGTTAGAGTACTCTACCCTCGTTTGCTGTCAGCCACTGAATTCTGCAAATGAATATACAGCAGTTGAACGCAGCTCGCTGTGCATCACAATGTGGGAGCTGTACTACATCCAAAAGTTAGTATGCTCTTTAGGCTGTGAATTTGAAGACAAAGAAAGTATCGGGAAATGCCTTTTCAGAGAAGTGGTTTTATATTCAGACAGAGTGTGAGATGAAATTTAATGTATTTTACTAGTTTATATTCCAGAGGAAAAGAAAGACTGTATGTTAAATTGGCTGCATATACATCATTCACTAGTCCATTATTAGCATTTTCTTTAAATATATGCAATACAGTATGCATTAGAAACTGATTTATAAAATGAGAAGTTTTTGAGCCACTGAGTACTTCTATTTAGAGCACAGTGACAAACTTTTTTTCTTGCTCATAAAAACGGGAAAAAATATGAAATCTCCGCCTTCAACTCTTAAAGATTACATTTGGTAGCAAAAAACATTTACAGAATTGGCATGCCCAAATGTTTAGATGAAATAGCATATGGAAAAGTGGGCACACAGTTATTACTTTTTTGTGCGGGAGAAGAGTAGTATTACCTCATCATTTAGCATCTCAAGGAACAGTGTATGAATAGACAAAAAATCACTTTTAAAAACTTTATGCTTTTATCGTGGAGATAAAAGTGAACAAAGGTAGACCTCTAAAGTCTGTTCCTAACACTTCAGTCAACATTTTGAATGATAGCAGTTTAGAAATGAAGAGTATCTACTTCCCTACAGATGGTCTGGATTCTATTTTTAATTATAGCATTGATATATTTCATTGAAGTCATAAAGATTGGACACTTAAGAAAGAACTCAATTTTTAACATGGACAGAAACTATCTCTAGAGCACTTTTTCAGGAAGAAGAAATTGAGACCCAACTATGTAGTCTAATGGGCATCTGCAATGATGGTCATTGACTTCAACATAGTGGACATGATTGAGTGATCAGTCTCTGATTGCACATTATAGAGATGGGACTTTTGCCAAGCAAAAAATATTCAAACTTCCCAACTCTACAGACCAGGCTTAAAACCCTTTCTAATCTATGAATTTGTTCTTCATATGCATGTCATAAAAATCTGTAAGAAGAACTGCCTGGTTTTCAGATTCTGCATGAATAATCACAGCTTCATGTCAATATTAATATACCAATGAAAATACCAATCTTGGCTTGCACTTTATTAATGTTTGCTCCAAATTTATGAACATTTTTGTCTTTGGAGAAGTGTTTCATACTGACTGGTCCATTCTCAGTACTGACCTTTTTATAATCTTTAGTTTGGTGAGATTAATCAGAATACTTAGCAAATCAGATCAATTGTATTTGGTCTTGATTAAATTTTCTTCAACCTATTGCTTCCTTTATGTACTGTGTGTCTTGCCCAATAACTTTAGAATCTGTATCAGGTTATCCCGGTCACACAGAAGTGTAGGGATTACATGATTTAAGATTAGATTGCATAATCTTAAAATTTGCAATTTGGTTTTGTTTAACCATGTTGCATGAACTTAACAATTGAACTATAATTTCAGTGTTTACTGTATTTAACAATTTGTGGTTAAAACAAATCATGGTTTAACTTAATTTAACCATAAAAATAGGGTCAGATGTCCATCCTTTAGCTCCAAAGAGATGTAGACTGCTCAAAGTTGGAACAAGTTATCTTCTCATACCATTTGTTATATTTAACAAAGCAATCCCCAAAATTCAATTACATAAATATTAGTAGGATAGTAAATACACAATGGGAAAGACAATCATCACAACATACATATAGAGCAGGGGTGTCAAACTCACGGCCTGTGGGCCGGATGCATCATGTGCTGGCCACGCCCATCCCCAGTTTAGCAAAGGGGGAGGAAGTTGTGATGCATCACATGACAACAACATGATACCGTGGGTTTGACTGATAAAAAGACATGTAAGGATGACTTAACAGCTTTGTGTTTTGGAAACTGAAGAACATTTCTTCATATTATCCCTTACCATTCCGCTATGGTTGCATTTTTTGTTTTTACTTTTTTGTTTTCTTTTATTGACTTGGGTTACTATATAATTTGTGGATAATTTATGTTATTTTACAACATTTAACTCCACCTTTAACCCCCACTTCTTGCAATTGCTAGGTTTCATTGGTGGGAATATTGTAATATGAACTGGCATTGTAGTGATTCATGTTTTTTTTTCATTTCTTGTGGTCATAATTATGAGGTTGGGTTTATCATGAAATATCACATTGTTGCATGGATACAGTGTAATTCATCTTCTCTAGAATATATTTTTGGAACATTTATTATTTGCATATTTTAATACCAAGCACCTGTAATGTATGCAAAGGAAGCTGACATGCATTTTTAAAAAATGCAGAAATGCGTAGTGTCTTATTCAGAGATAAAGAATCCAAATAGCTTGAGGTTTCCAAGAACAGTAAATGAAAGCTGCTTTTATCATTCCCGCTTCACTCAAAAGATTCAAATAGCAAATGCTTCTAATATTAAATTTTCTATTTTCAAAGCATCTCTTTCCTAATTGCTTCTGTGGTCCCCTTAGAATAAAACTCCACTGTAACTAAATGAGGGCTAGCTGCTGTTTCAGTGTTGTTAATTAGCCTAGCCCCAAATTCAATCTTCACTGATGAGATTGCTAAGAGTACCTCAGTATTGCTTGTTATACATGCATTATATCTCTGGAAGCCAATGAAAAACTGTCATCGGGCTTCCATGTTAGATTTTATCAATGTGTTCCTGTTGCCATAACAACCAGAATCAACCTATCTCAGGGAGGCTTTATCCTACTGGCTTTTATAGCTGGGAGCGTGCCCCACTGTGCACCATGTGGTTCAGATGATTAGTTTTTCTTCAGAGAGACCTAACTGGCAAAGTGTGTTGGGATTAAGATAAGCATAATTTATTTTGTGAGTGGGGAGGGTCCACACTTCTGTGTGTCACTTCCCACCTCTCTTCTCTTCCTAATCATAAAGAGACCAACATTTTCCCTATGTACTGGCAGACAATGGAGAAGATGTGATTCACACCAGAGGAGAAGGCTTTAAAAAAAAAAGTTATATTCGGCTTGATTGCAGAACTGAGGAGTTTTATATGATATTCTATATCTGCTTTTGTCCTCATCAGACTGGAATATTTGCTTGTCTCTTATTCAAGAATTGTGAATTTTCCTGATGTTTTTGGAGGGGCCCTCAAGAAACCTGACTGGAATATTTACTAATTACTTAAGATTTTTGGAGTGTTCTAAATTGGCAGGATTTTTCTTCTTTTTCTGTTTGTACTGCCAATCACTGGTAGTCTGAAAGAGTGGTGGGAAAATTAACTGAAATCAAAAGAAACACGGATCAGAAAATGAATTTGTAGCCTTTGTACTACTGTCTCTTTGTATTAAAGGACAGCACTGTAGCTATGCAGGTGCAGTGCCATGTGGATAAAGAGCTGGCATACATTGGTAGCAACAAGAAAACACGCTGCTTTCTCTTAGAAGAGGGGAGGGAAATTAACTGTAATACTGTTTGGCCTTTTTCTCCATTAAGAAGTGGGGTAGTCGGTTATTAAAGATTACAAGCAAGGTTTCACTTGCTGCAGTTCAATTGTTTTAAAATGCTGAAGTTAAAGGCCTTCTGTTTGGATTATTGGCAGTTTCTCTGTCTTCAGCCTCTTCACGGTTTCTATAAAAGGTAAGGAAATGTTGAATCTAAAATCTTGTCAAAGCTGAATGTCTCCAGGCTGCTCAATTCTCTTGCTGTAAGGCACTTTTACATGGAGAAGAAAGGGGTGTGGTGGGGAAAATTCATGCAGACTTATTACAATGGTAGAAAATCTGCTTGTTGTTCCCTTTAACTGTCTGTGGTGACGATGTTTCTTGCTATCCCCAGATGCTGTGTTGTGTTCATACACATTTAATTTAAAACAGAAATATGCTAATTAGTTGTTTTAATTCATAATGAATTTTCTTGGCCGGGGAAGAATGTTTACTACTGCTGAATTTTAACCATTACAAATTGTGTTTGGTTTGGGAGAAGGTGGGAATTTGTAGAGTACAGATTAATGTTGCTACAAGCAAAAAGTTTAATAGACCAGTTCCTTTCATATGGTACAAAATCAAATGCTGTCCACAGTTGTTCTGACAGAAGGCAGAAGTGATAAATGGGAGGGACGGTCGAAAGTAATGAGATTGAGTGTTGAGTGCATTGTTCTTGCCAAAGTCACAGAACAGCAAAATAAGCAATTTAATTTGACATGTATGCTACACCGATGGCTTTTTTAAGTCTCACTGTTGAGAATAGCTTCTTAATTAGAGTAACACATAGTTCAATATTCATGCTTGATAGCTATTTTTAATAAAATCAGGCAACCATTAATACATTAATTTTGTGTCATAAAAGAAGAGCTATGCAAAATAGTTAATTTCAAATTTATGATATCAATATTGCAAAGGAAATTTGCACTTGTTTTTAAGACATTATGCCTTTTAAAATGATCTCTCATATAGTTTTGAATTTACAGCTTTTTGTTGAGGATATAAGAAATATTTAAACTGTTATTTGAAGTTTAAAGCTTGTGTTGCAAGAAATCTGAAAACACTTTTTATTCACATAGGCAGGTTCTATATTATTTTAGCTAAAAATGTTTCAGCATCAAATCATTAAACATTTGCTATTTATATGCATTTTTTATTCATAGCTAATTCCTGTCTAATTATCTTATATGAATGAGAAGAAATGTAAACTATTTCCTTTTGTTCTGCTCATGATTATTTTTCTCAATATATATTTAGAACTTATCCTGCAAATGAAATGGGTTGGATTTACATACAAAATGAAAACTGCATTGCTAAAATAAATGACATTAAAGTCTTAAAGTTTTGAATTGTGAGTTGTAATAGAATATTTCAGTTAAACCTTTTGTTTCTTAAAACAAAGTAACAAAAAGTATGAATGCCAGATAACAATGTATAATTAGTTTAAAAATATATTAGCCAATTTCTAGACACTTCCAGTTCTTCATTTGAATTTTTAAATCTTTGATTTAAATGCTCTGGGGAATGTGCTTGAAGACCATTTAAAAATGTGTGTATGTGAGAGAAAGAAAAGGGGGGAGGGAGGAATGAGTTTCTCTGTGTGTGAATTGTATGATCTGAATTGGAAATTAGTTTACTCTTTCATTTACACATTATTTATGGAGAGATGGGTAATAAAAGGTTTGGGATTCTTTCTGTCCTGTAAGTGGGTAGGTGTTTGCCTCTAAATGGTATGATCTAATATGCAGATGAATGAAGTTGTTAGATTAAGTGCACTTAGAACAGTTGCAAGTCATAGAAAATAATATGGTGTGTTCAGAAAGCATGGTTAATGAAGTCATTGGGGAAAAATATCTAGCAAATATATTAAAACAACAAACTGTTCGTTATGGTCAAATTTAGTTAGATTTGGTTTTTTTTACTGCAACAGAGGGTATTACACCAGCCTAGTCTTCTTTAATTAATTTGTAATTAATAAATTATACAAACCTAGAAAATTGGTTAGCACAATAATCAACCTGATCATGTGTCAATGTAGCCTCTGTCTACTATATTTTACTACCACAGCCTGAATCAAGTAGAAGAAAACAGTGATGGAAAGCGTTATGTAACAACTAAAAAAATATAGTTAAATGTGATGATATCAGTATTGCAACGACAATAAGATTATCTTCTTAAAATATGAATTTGGACATTGCAGTATGTTTTTCTGAATATTTCGATAATCGATATTGCTACTGCTGATCTAAGAACAAGTTTGCCTCAAATGTAACCAGATTTTTAAGATATGCTGGAAAGATACAAAATTGCTTTCAATTAAGAACAATCATTACCTTTTGAAGAGCAGTGAAAAATTATATAAAATATGAAAGACAGTTTAATGGTTTCTCTGAGCATACTTTAATGCTATTCCTTTTAAACAAGATTCATGATTGGTTAAAATATAGGATGCAATGCATACTTGAATAACTTTTGATTAATTCATAGACAGAAGTAAAAGCTAGTAAAGTAAGGGAGACAGTGACATTATTGGTAACAGCAAGGACGTCTGAGAGACTTTTCCCTTGTTATCCAAGGAGAAGTTATCATAACCATATAGATGTCAGTAATAGTTTTACGATAAGCAACATTCTTATTGGGGTACAAAATATTCACGCTAACTAGTAAGGCAGAAAGATTCAATAGATTTCATCATACTGGCTTAATTAGCATGAACTGTATCCCGCCCCATACTCCTGAAAAGAAAGTAAGAGTAAAGTTTAAATCAGAAATAAGTGGGCAGTGGGCTGGGAGGAAAGGTATAGAAAGAATCACAGAGGAAAGTAGGGTAATGATGCAAAGCACAAGACCATCCTGCAGCAAATGAGACTAGGGACTATTCCCCCACCACCACTGTAACTGTGTTAAATCTATTTTTTATAGATTGACCCTTTCAAACAGCATTTCCAATTTTTAGCAATAATGAGTTTGAATGCTTAACAATAATGGGCTTGAATGCTTCTCTTCTCCCATCCATTGAGCCCCATCTATTTTTCTTATGTCATAGAAACTGTCTGTAAACCCTTCATCTTCTCCTATAGTTTGGCATCCTTTGCAAAACTATATATTTTAAGGATTGTTTCCACATACAGTAATGTAATTGGTAGCAGGGATAGAAAAGGGAGGGAAAATCCTTTCATTTTTTACATGTCATTGCTGACTGGGCTGCAGCTCTAAACAAATTCATGGGCGGAAGACAATATTTGGAGAAGTGAAGGAATAAAATTCTCCCTGGCATGTTTTTGTATTACAAGCCAGATAATGATTTGACAATGATTGATAATGATTTGATAATGATTTGTATAACACCAATATGTTATTCTCAACTTATTTCTGTAGATAATGTAGACAGATAATGAGATTTTTTTAAAAGAAAAAAATATCCCTGCATTTTCCCAAGATTTATGGACATAAATAGTATAGAATTATCATACTTTTAAAAATACTCTTAAATTGTTGTTTAGATATGTTCTAAATTATTATGTTCTCAAAAATTTGAATCATATATATGCATTCACATAGACGCATCCATACATATCCTTAAGTTTAAGAGTAGTGTTACTAATGTTTGATAAAATTCTGCTTTTTTCTACAATTGGCAATAAAGCTTTCTGTTTTGTTTTGTTTTATTTTCAATGTATTATTCTCTACTGAAATCTAGACTAAGTTAAGAAATCCCTTGTATGTTTTTCTGTAATTTAAAGGATTCAGATATCCACTTAATCCGATGGGTTGAATTGCAGCCCACTGCAGCATATGTAAAAAACCAATTAATCAACTGCATTAGTGTTATGGTGGTAATGTGTGCACTACAGCTTAGTTGTAATAATAAACATGAAAATTTTGTAATTAATGCCATATTAAAAAATAAAGGGAATATCACAAAAGACAGTCCTTAACTTTGTTCCAAGGTCAATGGATTAAAGGATGCTTTGCATTCTGCACAAGAATGTTACTAATAAGAACTTTCCATGACAAAGAGGGACTATCCCGGCTGCAAAACAGAAATAGTTACTAAAAGGAACAGTACTATCTTAATAGAGGCTATACCACAGCTTCTTCCAGAAATATGGTGCAAATTAATAGAAATTCATGGCATGATGCAATCT
This sequence comes from Naja naja, assembly GCA_009733165.1. NCBI lineage: Eukaryota > Metazoa > Chordata > Lepidosauria > Squamata > Elapidae > Naja > Naja naja. The sequence goes on from CM019149.1 coordinate 73,795,021, forward strand.
CCCTGCAAATTATGGTTATGACAACAACTATCACAATGCAGAGGCAATTTTTTTACAACACTGATGAATGCAATAATGTTTTGTGTCTATTGCTAGGATCCATAAATATTTTAATTTGCATATGTAGTATGGATATATAATATATAATGCAATTACACTGGAGGCCTGGTTCAGGCAGTTCCCTGAGATTTTGTAAATCATGGTCTTCTCTTATGCTTCCCTCTTTGAGTCTTGATTTTGGCATACAATCCAGCTTATTAATTAATATATCTAGTTATATTTACAACACTTGTGCTTAATGCTTATTTTTAATTCTAAAAATAAATCAGGCTCATAGCTTTCCATGCCATTTTTCAGAATTCCAAATGATAGTTTATGGAAGCTGAAACATATATTGAACTTTGGAAGTGTCAAACAAACCAGCATGATAGTAAAGGAGGTCATGGACATTCTGCAGAAAGTATGCAAGCCTTAAGTCTACTGGCATAATGGCATAATCATTTCTCTGCCCTTGCCTTCCTTGAAGGTCTAACTTCCACTCCATCTTCATTACATTCATGCTGTATTTGCACAGTGATGGGTACTAAGGTAATAATTACCCTTAATTTAGTTTTAACTTAGACGGGAAAAGGTTTCATTGTCATCTATTTTATTTCATTTAAGTCACTAATGTTTGTTTAGATTCCTTATCATGTAAGGAAGTGATTTAACAGTGCAGAGGGATTAGCTAATTTTAAATAGAATATATTACTTGAACACACAATTACATAATCAGTGTTAATTGCATTTATTAGATAAAAAAAGATACTCAGGGGTTAAAGCTTACTGAGTTGTATATTCTTTTAAAACTATTTTGGACATTACTAAGTAAGATTCAAAAATATTTTCTATTTATTATAGGGGTGATTATTAAAATACATATTACAGCAAAATGAATTGTAAGCATGATTACTTATTTCAAATTCTTTTCAGTTACATTTTTGAGTTTAAGAACAGGATGGTTTAATATGAAGGGCAAACTTGTTTGTATTTGTTATTCTTTCTGTAAAATAGAAAGCTGTTTAAGATTATCTGGAATACTATTCATTATGAATTTGGAATGATTACATATATGGAAGAGATGAGAAGTCTACTGACAACAGTAGATTATTATTATTATTATTTATTTGACTTGTATACCGCCCTGCTCCCTAAGGACTCAGGGCGGCGAACATTAAAACAGAACAAATTTACAATAAAAGACAATTAAATAAAACAAGCCGAATACAATTTAAAAGGTTAAGAAAATTAAAAACCCTCACCACTCCCCCGGGTCATTCCAGGCCGGCCTGTTGAAACAACCAAGTCTTCAGGTCTTGGCGGAAGGAGCGGAGGTCAGGGGCCAAACGGAGATCCACGGGGAGCTGATTCCAGAGGGCAGGCGCTCCCACGGAGAAGGCCCTAGCCCTGGGAACCGCCAGCCGACAATGCCTGACCAACGGTATCCCAAGGAGGCCCCTCCTATGAGAGCGAACAGGGCGATCGGAAAGTGATGCTGGCAGAAGGCGTTCCCGCAAGTACCCTGGACCCAAGCCATTTAGGGCTTTATAAGTTGTTACTAACACCTTGAAGGCGACCCGAGAGGCAACCAGCAACCAATGCAATCCATGCAGGAGGGATGTAACATGGGAGTATCAGGATACCCCCATCACAGCCCGCGCAGCCGCATTCTGCACCAGCTGTAACCTCCGGGTCATCCACAAGGGGAGCCCCATGTAAAGAGCGTTGCAGTAGTCGATTCTGGAGGTGATGAGCACATGAGTAACCGTTCGAAGGGCATCTCGGTCCAAATAAGGGCGGAGCTGGCGAACCAGCCGAACCTGGGCAAAAGCCCCCCTGGCCACAGCTCCCACATGCTCCTCCAAACTGAGCTGTGAATCCAGGTTCCTTGCCCTATCCACGGGGGGCAACACCTCTCCCCCCATGACCAAAGGTGGTACATCCAATAAAGACTGAGATGCCAGTAAGAACAGCCACTCAGTCTTGGTGGAGTTGAGCTGAAGCCTATTACTCCCCATCCAGACCCGTACCGCCTCCAGGCACCGGGACATCACGGAGAGAGCATCACTGATCTGGTCTGGGGTGGAGATATAAAGCTGGGTATCATCAGCATACTGATGATACCTCACCCCAAAACCTCGGATGATCTTGCCCAGCGGTTTCATGTAGATATTAAACAGGAGAGGCGAGAGAACGGACTCCTGGGGCACTCCACAAGTGAGGGGCCTCGGGGCCGACCTCTGCCCCCCTGCTAACACTGACTGCAAACGGCCCGAGAGGAAGGAGGAGAACCACCGCAGAACAGTGCCCCCCACCCCCAATTCTCTGAGCCGCTGCAGAAGGATACCATGGTTGATGGTATCGAAAGCTGCTGAGAGATCTAACAGGACTAGGACAGAGGAAAAACCCCTCCGGGAGAGAGTTAATACACTAAATGGCTACATCTGTTTATAGATTTTGAGGCCAACTTCCTCCTTTCTTGCAGACAGCCTCTATGTGTGTATTGCTAAATTCAGTAGATTTCCTCTCCCCAAATAAATATGCTTAGGAATACCTCCTGAGAGATTAATATCAACTAGGTATCAGTCAAAACTACCTTATAATTATATTGTCCTCTTTGTGGCATCTATGGATTTTGTGTGAGACAATGGAACGCTCTAAAACAAAAAGACAATGGATCTGTTATGGGCTTAGTTTACTGTCAGGATTCCTGGGAACAAATGATTTCTTTTCACTTGAGAGCAAGCTTGTGAGTCCGTCTACAGTACATCTCTCCAAGGAAGGTAGTGTTAGATTAAATTTACTGTGGCTGCAGAGCAACTGAGCATACATAATAGTATCTTCCTTTCCCTCCTTTCTAGTATAAACCATAGTTCCATGTTATTTTTATATATGGTCTACATTCTGCAAAGAGTGTATATCATAATAAAACAATGGAGAGTCAAAAATGACTAAATAGAGCAAATGCATAAATAATGTAAAGATTTTAAACCTCTTTCCATGCAAAGCAGTACATGCCATTTGTAACTATGATCCACTGCCTACATTGTAATAAAATGTATAATGAATATTCACCACTTCAGTAGCAATTGAAAAATGCAATTGGAAGGACTGTGTATATTATGGATTTTCTAATTTAAAATAGAAAAATTAAAATTGTATTTTCTTTACAATTTTGGATGCTAGTATCTAAGACTTACCTAAGTAGAACATTGATAATGAGCAGGAGCCATGAGTCTAGGGGGACCCCCAAATGGCACACCAACTCAGTTTGGGAAAATGTCCCCCTATTCAGAGTCAGAGGTTAATTATTATCTGGGCCTGGGGGAGGGGCGCAAAAAGCCAGAGCCATTCTGTCCTGCTAAGATTGAGTCAAAGCAGCTCCTCTCCATCCAGATCCTTACAACTTCCAGATACTTGGCCAGCACCACCACAGCACTTGTCTGGCTAGGGGTAGAGATGTATAAGTGGATATTATCAGCCTACTGATGCTGCTGCATCCCATACCATTGGATGACCTCCTCCAGCAGTTTCATGTATGTAGATGTTTAAAAGGAGGGGCGAAAGGCTCAAGCCCTGAGGCTTCTGAGTCCTCACATTGCAAGGCCTAGTTGCTCAACTTGTTCTCCTTCACCATCTGTAACTGGCTGTGGATGAAGGAGAAGCCTTGTTAGATACTGCTTTCTACTCCAAACCCCCAAAGGTATTTCGGAGGGATTCAATGATTTGATTTGATTTGATTTGATTTAATGAGATTTCTATGCTGCCCTATCTCTCGGAAGACTCAGGGCGGCTTACAGTCATAAAAATATAATACAAATATTAAAAAAAACATTAAATATGAAATCCCACTAAATGAATAAAACTAATAAAAACAATTACTAAAAACCCACCCCAATCATCAGTCCAGGCTGGCAAGTTGGAAAAGCCATGTTTTTAGGCCACAACAGAAGGACCAGAGGTCAGGGGCCACCCAGAGCTCCAAGGACAGCTGATTCCATAGGGTGGGTGCTCCCACGGAGAAGGCCCTACCCCTGGGGGTCACCAGCCAACATTGTTTGGCCGACAGCACCCCAAGGAGGCCCTGCCTGTGGGCGTGCACAGGACGTTGGGAAGCCATTACTGGCAGCAGGGTCTCCCGCAAATACCTCGGTCCTAAGCCATGTAGGGCTTTATGGTCAAAACCATTGAGTGATCCAGGAGGGCCAGAATGGTTGCACACACACAGCCATTCTGAGCCTTCCAAAGGTCATCAACGAGTGTGGCCAATGCTGTTTCAGTGCAGTGCCTTGGCCTGAACCTAGATTGAAAAGGATTCAAATAATCCACTTCATTTATGGTGCTTTGTAACTGTGTGCCAACCATGCTCTCAACAATTTTCCCTACATAGATTGGGCAAAAGTTAGAATAATTCAATAGGAAGGAAATGCTTCATTTGGCAAGGAAGAGCAGAACATTCTCCGCAATTATTCTATCTCTGACCAATTTTAGAAAGTTAAGCCTATAGAAAATCACTGACTTTATGAGATAAAATTACATAATATTCTACATCTAGTTACCCCTATTCCAATTCCAATTGCTGGGACATTGCCAAGTATCATTTATTTTGAAGGAGAAGGAGATACAACTCAGTATTACTCCGCATACTTATTGTGTGACAGAGCTCTTTGGATTAGGCAAGGATCATCTGGTCCAGAACAGTATCTTCTTCTTACAGCAGTACAGGGCAATTGTGATTATTCCAGGCATCTGATTGGGATGCTTGCAAACATGAGCATTTGCAGTTGCATAATTTTACATTTTTGGTCAGTGCCAAAGGCTGTCCTGATATTGTGTTTGTGGAGTATTTTGCTGATTTTATCTGTGGTGCCTTTGATGTAAGGGAGGAGGTGGCTTTTTGGTTGGCTGATTGATTGGCTTTTTCGTAAGAGCCTGTGTGGCTGAGTCACTGACCCAAAAATAGCCAACATCTTAAGAAACCCCAAAGACAAGATCCAGCTAGAAAACCAAGGAGTTTATGAAATACCATGCAAAATTTGCCCAGCCACATACATCGGACAAACCAACAGGAGAATAAATGCTCGCATCGCAGAACACAAGAACGCAGTCAGAAAAGAAGAAAAAACTTCCTCCCTTTTCCAGCACCTTAAAGCCACAGGACATGAAATTGATCTTGAGGGATCCAAACTTATCTCCAACACTGAACACTTCAACAAGAGAATAATTAGGGAAGCCATCGAAATAGAGAAACACCCCCATAACATGAATAAACGGTGATACTTCCCGCCTACCAGACATCTGGAAACTAGCCCTAATCAACAGACGAGTCCCGGCCACAAAAGCCAACACCGGACCCAAGGTGACACATGATGCCACCACTAATCTCCCACACCAGACTCAAACCCAAGCCCACCCCACAGACAAAAGGCAACCACCGTCCAGAAACCAGACCATAGCTGCAACTCCAGCTGCTACAGCCCCCTCCGACCCCCAAACTAAGCAAACTGACACACGCTATAAACACATAGCCAGACCTCAAACTCGGAGCCAAACCAAGGCCCAGAATGTCACATCACAGCCTTCCACCCAGGATACTACATCATGGAACTCAGGAGATTACAACACAAAACCTCAGGAGGTTGCAACACAGACAACGACCCAGGAGATTACAGCACAAGACCCAGGATGTCACAACAATAAAACTCAGAAGGTCATCACACAGCCCACTACCCAGGTAGCTAAACACAAAAGGCTGAAGGACACACAGCCACTACCTCAGCCACACAGGCTCTTACAAAAAAGCCAACCAATCAGCAAGCACCAATTCCATCAACCAATCAAGAAGTGACAACACAGCCAACAACACAGCCAACCAACCCGCTTACAGCAGAGCCAGCACACCACACCTCCCCTCCAGTATTTATAGAGAGAAGGCAGCTCAGATCATGCTTTGCTGTCAGAAGCACAAAGCCGAAGACACCAGCCTGAAGATGGCGAGTGGGATCTCGTCGAAACGTCGCCAAGGTATTCTCAATCTTACACGGGACAAGACCCGAATACACCAAGACATACATACATACATACATACATACATACATACATACATACATATATGATCTCATTATCAGATCATTTCCAAATTTGAACTTTCAGTAATTTTCTTCCACCCAAAGTTTTAGGAATTTATTAAAATTATTTTATTCAAGCGGCTAATGGAATCTGATGGATTTCCAAAGGTCCATAGGGATTTTTTTTTGTTGATACAACTTTTGATGTTCCTATTGATATCCTGTGACTCTAAAGGATACAGAACTGACTTGGACAATTGACATCGCTATATTTAAGATATCTTTTCCTCTTTCCGGAGTTCATGAAAGTTCTACATATTTATCCAAGGTAAGGACAATAAAACTAGATAGTATGATAGCTAGAATACAAGTGAAAGAAAACTGATAGAAGTTCTAATACATAATAAAACCTGTATGTCTGTTAGAGATACAAGTCTAGCCTAATGAAAGAAGAAAACAGCTAGTATTATACCACCGCTGGGATGTTAAATTTTCAAAATTATGCTAATTAGGATTCCACAGAGTGGTTTCATAGCTTCTGCTAGCTAATGCACAGTGAGTTTTCTCATCCATGATGTAATGAGTGGGTTGACTTTACTTGCATTGCTGAAGCATGAAGTGTCCCCTCTTAGAGATGTGTCCTGCCAAGTGTGTATGGCACCTGCCATTAACTTGAAGACAAGGTAGGATATAGCCATTGCCATCTGAGAAATTCTGAAGACTGCTAGGGTCAATAATCCAGAGATAGCAAGTTGTGAAGCTCTATTAGTGAATTTCAGCTCTAGAGATCAAAGGGGATTATTGCATGTTTACCAGCCTCCCCGATACACAGCACCCTCCCTACCTGAATGCTTTAAAGTTGTGTCAGATAGTAACTTGCCACCCCTGGGTACAGACGTTATGGTGACCTTAGACCTGATCCTGAATTTTCTCTGGACCACCGCGGGAGAGAAATAAGGAAATGTTAGACCTGCCTTTTATGTTGGGGCAATGGCAATGTGATCTGGACTTGGGAGATATTACCATCAGTTCCTTGATAATGATTTTTTTCAAATAATTTTATTAAGAATTACTCATGAAAAGAATAAAAGTCAATGCAAATTACAAAAAATACAAGCATAAAAATTCCAAATAACATAGGGGGAGGGATCATGAAAATGGAGTGTTAGAAATGGAAAAGAAAAAAAAGTAACTTCTCCTTCGTCTCAGCAAGTAAAAACAATTTTAGTAGCTTACCATCCTCTCTAAATAAAACATAATCTGTCTTCTTCCTATAGCTCACCTCCTAGGAAGGAAAACAAAATCAAAATACTACATCAATCAGTCTTTGGCAGCAAAAGTGCAGTAAGAACAACCAGATATAAGTATTTTCTTCCTTATTGCTGTTCTCACCATAGCTCTTCTCTTAGATAAGGAAAGCGAAATCCGAAAGTCAATCTTTAAAGCAAAAGTCCACTAAGAGCAGCCAGATTTTCCTTGTTTAACAAGCCAATATTATAAACTACTCTGATTTAAAAAAAAACCCTTTCAAAAAAAAAGTCACAGGAATAATTTGCTGCCCATTTGTGTTTCAAAGTAAAAATAATTCAGAATATTAACAAATTTATCTTGTATTCATAAGTAAAGTGTATTCTTTTGTGTGTTATTTCTAAAAAAAAGTCCTTCCAAATATTAGAGAGCTTTTTTATATACCCTTAAGAAAAAAAATATCCAAATCAATTTCCTGATTTAATGTCTGTTCATCTCCTTTATGGAGTAAATTATCCAACAGATTCATTTGTGTTACATTTAAATCACTCTTCAAATTAATTTGATAAACATCCATTGCAGCTCATTCTTGTTTTACAACTTCATTAGAACATACTTTATGAATGAGTATTTAATCCATTCTATCAAAAAATTTAGCTGAAATATATTTTAAAAAATTGAACTAAGGATTTCTGCTCCGTTTTCTTTATCCTCTGGCTCTAGTGCCCAGCCTTCAAGGTCTCCTTATCATAAAAAAAGAAAACAATCTTCACCTTCCCATGAGAAAGTAACTTCTAAATTGTTCAAAACCATAATTCCAAATCCTTCTGGCCTAATCTGCTATTAACTTTCTAAAATCCATATACTAAGTCTCCTTTTGATGTATAATTTCCTAAAATCATTTACTTTTCAAAAAGAATTCATCATTTTTAAGAAGAGGGAAACTCACCTGATGAATGAAATAAACCCTTGCCAGTCTGACAGTCTTAATCTCTCTAATATCAAAGAATTTTTTAAAAATCCAAAAAAGTGATTAAGATATAAAGCTTGGTTGAGCTTAGTGTCCATAAAGTAGCTTTGTGAGTTTAAGCTTGATGTAAATCCCAACTCTCAGCCTACTCGTAAGCCAAGCATAAAAACAGTTTCCACGGTTTACTCATGATGAGTTGCCATCCAGAATCATATGAATGATTGCAACTATCTTCCCTTTGTTCCAGGGAGATTACACTTACTACAAGCTTCTAGCAGCAATTCCCCCCACAAAGTTGTGTTGCTAGCTAGCAAAAGTCATCAAGGCATCCGTTCACCATGTAGCTTACAGGAAGTGTCAACAGATCACTCCATTGATGGAGTTCTCTGAGGTGACATCCCTTGGCAGGGAGGTAGGACCAGTTCAGTTATCCCATCCCCACCCCCAGCATCTGATAAGACTATTAGAGTCCAGAGTGATGTTGGACCAGCGCAGCGTTGTTCTGAGGAAAATAAGAGGCACGAATATTAATGTTCACCTTTTTGAGTTTAGGTAGGTAGGTTGATAGGTAGTATAATGGTATCTGTTTTGAAAGAAATAGTTATGAAACTTCTCCTTAAGTAGCTACTCCGCACCTTCCACCATAACCTGAAGACCTGGTTATTTGACCAATCCGGGCTGTGACCCATGGGTGGGGTGGTTTTTAGATTTTGTTGGATTTTAAGTTTTGTATTTAATTGGGACCATTAGTTTTAATTCTTTTTTAAGTATTTATTGTGCTTGTTTTATTGTAAGCTGCCCCGAGTCTTCAGAGATGGGACGGCATATAAGTCCCATTAATAAATAAATAAATAAATATTGCTAGACTCATTTTCAATAAAATTTTGCTAGACCCTTTCTCCAGCAAGCTGCTCCGAGCATCCAGGAAATGGAAATGGGAGGTGCTTAGTCTCTCCGTTCCGATAGGCTGGGCTTTACTGAAGGACGTTCTGACTCCTCCTCCTCTCCTCCCGTACATCCCCCAGTTTAGCTCAGCCTTCGGTTCGGATAGGCAGCTCTCTCTCTTCTGGTCAGAGCAGGAATAATCTAGAGGTATTCTATTCTCAATTGGCTTCTTTCAAATTGTTTTCCTTTCAATTTGGCTAGCAAATTATCTACCCTTGTGCTTCAACAGCTGACTGCAACTATTTGCAGCAGTCGGCGAGGGCACGCTGTGGCGCTAGCCGCTTGGGGCGGTTTTTCAAAAGAGAGGCTTCACTTTCGATTTCCCTCTTCTCGCAGCCTCTACTTGCTGGTTTCTAAAACACCCTTGTGGTGCTGCCGATACGCCCCTTCCCTTGGGGTTTTTTCTTCCATTCTTGATCCCTCCCCACTGAGAACACTGGGGTAGGGGCACAGGAGTCCCGATTCCCCGATTCTGCCGCTCTCTTTAGAACGACACCATTGTGGGGCGGCAGAGCTGTGCTGGTGCCGAAGAACAGTTGGCACCATTTTTTTCTCTCCTGCGGGTAGTTGCGGCTTGCACGTGCACACTCCCCTTTGTTTCAGAGCATTTTCCCACGAGGCTTCGTGAGAGCCCTGACTGGCTGCTGCTAGCGCCCTGTGAGAGGATTCTTCTTGTCCTCTTCTGTGCCCTTTCTTCCCAGGCTCTCTTTGTGAAGGGGCCCAGGGTTCAATACTGAATTTTCAAAAAAAGAATTGTTGTTGGTCTGAGTGACTTTTCTTTAGTTGGCACTCTCACAGGTGCTTTTCTGCCTTTTTTTTCTCTTACACTTGGTAAATTCTACCCTTATTTGGTCTACTAGCACAGCAATCAATATTATCCAACTAATCCCCAGGCCTGGGCCTGTGGGAGTGGTTGACAAGGGCCCAGTCTGTATTTTTTTCTGCCCTATGAGCTAGTTCTCAATTTGGCATACCCTTTTTTCTTGTGAGACTCTTTGTTTATCTCAACTACTAACCTGTTGCGTAGTATTTCACCATTTTAAATATTAGCAATAATTGTAATACATATTGCTTATACTCACGAGTCTCTATAAAACTTTCAAAAGGGGAGTGTGTTTTTCCTTTGGGGTGCCTTGCCCAGTTGCTGGAACGGGACCCGGGACGTGCCAACCGTCCAGGCAGCCACCAATCTTATTACATATCTATTTATAATTCTCTGTGTTTTTTCTGAGATATCTCTTACCAAGACATGGCAAGTAGGGGTGGTGACAAGCCTCATGGCCTAGACAAATCTGGTATTCCTAAAGGTCCTTCTAAGGCCGCTCAAAGGGAAGCATCCCGGCACCAGAAGGCACTGGAGAAACAAATTCAAAAGAATACCAAGGGCTCTCTGGGGGCACCTCAGCTTCCAGACTCTACCCCGCCCCCCCAACCCCTTCCATCCCCTAGGCCTTTAGACCCGTCCACGTCTCCCAGACCTAGCCCCTCAGTCATATCAAGCACACGCCCTTCAAGGAGGGTCCCGGAAGCAACCTTCACCCCTACGGCGGCTGGATTGCGCCAGGAAGAATTCCTCCCACAGGAGGTTCCTGAGACCATGAAGGCATGGATGGAAATGGCGATCTCTAGGGGAATCGCAGCGGAGGTACAGCAGTCTCTAGCAGCCAGACAAGCATTCAGATCAGAAGGTGACTTGCTCTCCATGAGGTCAGAGCAGACTCAGTCGTTTCACAGGTATCTCAATTCAGAGATTTTCACCCTCATCTCAATCAGGATCAGGAGGGGGGAAGAAGAGGACCCCCTCGCTCAGATTGACTCGGTCTCTGTTCAGCAGAGTGAGGACCCCCTTGGGTTCCCATCCACAGAAAGAGGGATGTCCGATGATGACGTAAAACCGGACCACCCAACCTTCACGGGCCTCTTCCAACCACAGTTGTTCAAGTCCCTTCTTTCCAAAGCAAAAACCACAGCCTGCATTCCAAAGTCCCCCTCAGTCCCACATCCTACAGATTCTGAGGCCGAGGAGGATCTGGTCTTCTCTCAGCCAGTTAACGAGGAGGAGGTTATTCCGGTCGCCAAAATGTTCTCGGACCTTCTCCATAAGCAGTGGATGTCAGCAACATCTTTCCCGGCCCCTTTGAATTTTGATAAAAAGTTTTTCAATCTGGATCCAGAATTTGCTAATAATTTGGTCACCCCCGAGGTCGATGATCCAGTAGTAGCCCTGGCCTTCTCTTCCACTGCCCCACTGAGGCGGAGGATGCCCTAAAGACTGACAATAAGAAGGCCGAGATTGCCCTCCGTAAAGCCCACCAAGCAGATGCCTGGGCCATCAAGGCGGCCACGGCAGCATCATTTTTCACCAGGGCATCTCTCAGGTGGCTCCGCCACCTGAGGTATACCATTCCAAGTTCCAACGTTAGGGCTCACCAGGACGTAGCAAAACTAATTGCAGCTACAGAATTCTCCGCTGACGCTACCTTTTATGCCGTAAAGTTTTCAGCCAGGGCCATTGCCTCACAGGTTACTGCCCACAGGTTACTGCATAGATTACTGTGGCTGAAGCATTGGCAGGCGGATAGTAAAAATAAATGGAAACTCGTTTCCTCCCCGGTGTCGGCTAATAAATTATTTGGACCTGCCCTAGATCCTCTATTGATAGAGACTAGGAACAAACGAAAGTTCCTCCCTTCCCTTCTTCGCGTTCTGACAACAGGTTCTCTCAGCCCTTTCGCAGGGGCCCCTCATGTCCCTACTTCCAGACCTCTTTTACCTCCAGGACCCTCAGGGGATCGGGTTACAGGGGCAGCCAACAGTCAGACAGGTCGGATTTTTCAGACAGGAGTCAAAGGGGGGGGTCAGGGCAAGAGAGTGTTCAGGGGACCGCCGAGTCGAGGATCTCATAGATCCCGCTGATCAAAGGGATCTAGCCCCTATAGGTGGATGCCTTCGCTTCTTTGCTGACCGCTGGGAGTTGTCCACTTCTGATGCCTGGGTGCATGACACCCTTCGTTTTGGGCTAGCGTTAGAATTCCTTTCTGCCCCCCCCCCATTTCTTTATGCAATGCCCGATCTCTAGGGTCCCCGCTAAGAGGGCCCTGATGGAGTCCGCAATTAACCACTTGCTACACATCAGGGCCATTCAACCGGTTCCCAAGGACCAGCAGGGACAGGGTTTCTATTCTTTGCTCTTTATTGTGCCTAAAGCCTCGGGGGGCTGGAGAGCGATCTTGGACCTCAAAAGGCTTAACAGCTCATTGGTCTATCGTAAATTTAAGATGAGCACCCTCCAGTCTATCCTCCTTAGTGTCAGACGAGGGGATTACTTAACTTCCATTGACTTGACAGAGGCGTATCTGCACATACCAATTCGGCCCGCACCACCCTCAGATCAGGGCTTTTCTTCGGGGCGCGACCAACTTGTGCCTGCCTGTGGTTCACCGTTTTCCAACATGGGACCTTACCTTGGTTCTCGCATCTCTCACAAAGGATCCCTTTGAGCCTCTGAGGTCCATCAGCCTCCAATTCCTAACATACAAGGTTGTTTTTCTGGTTACAATTACTTCGGCTCGGCGCATCTCTGAGGTTGCTGCCTTGTCGTGTCATAGCGATCTCTGCATTTTCCACGCTGACATGCAGTGTTGAGTCCTGATCCAACCTTCATGCTGAAGGTGAATTCGGCCTTCCACAGGGCACAGGAGCTGGTTCTTCTGAACTTCTGTCCGCGGCCTTCTCACAACCTAGAACACCAGTGGCATCGACTGGACGTCCGCAGGGCTCTGCGAGTCTACCTTAAGCGAACAGCCCCATTTCGGAAGTCTGAGGCTCTATTTGTTTCCTTTAGTCCAACCTCCCAAGGGTGGAAAGTGTTTTCCTCTACCATTGGTCGCTGGTTGCGGGCCACTATTGAGAAAGCATACCTTTCACAGTCCCTGCCGGTGCCTTCCGGTATTACCGCCCACTCTACTCGGAGTGCGGCTACGTCCGCTGCCTGGGCCACTCAGGCTCCTATCTCCGAGATCTGCAGAGCAGCCACATGGGCCTCACCATCGCCGTTTGTCCGGCATTACAAGGTTGACGTCTTTGCTTCAGCGGACGCCTCCTTTGGCAGACGAGTGTTGCAACGGGTCCACTTGGCTCGGGGGGTATCTTTGGCCCAGACCGAGTCCCTCCCGTAGGACAGGCCCAGCTTTGGTATGTCCCATTTCCTGGATGCTCAGAGCAGCTCGCTGGAGAATGGGCATTAGTACTTACCTGATACGCCCTTTCTTGGGGAGCTGCGACGAGCATCCAGCCCCTCCCTTTTTCCTTTCCGTCTGGGGTGGCTTCTTCCTGTTCTGACTTCGTGTCCTCATTGACCTTGAGCTAGCTTGGGGTCTCCCTGTCGGCTAGTTTGGCCGACCCTTCGTCTTCGCTAAACTGGGGGATGTACGGGAGGAGAGGAGGAGGAGTCAGAATGTCCTTCAGTAAAGCCCAGCCTATCGGAACGGAGAGACTAAGCACCTCCCATTTCCATTTCCTGGATGCTCATCGCAGCTCCCCGAGAAAGGGCATATCAGGTAAGTACCAACGCTCATTTTAATGAAGATTGTTGAAAAATGATTAGCCAGAACCTCCAGAGTACATTGAAGGAGGCAGATTGTCTAGGTCCTGTTCAATTGGTATTGAGATATCATTTATCACATATATTGATGATCTTTGATAGGCTCAGAATGATGATAGAGCATCCACATGGGGCCTGCTTGAACTCTCAACAGCTTTCAGAATCATGAGTCATGGTATTGTTCAGCATAGGGGATTAGATGTGGGAGATGCATGATGCTTCAGTAGTTGTTGTTCTTTGTTTCAGTCTGGTTCCAGACAGTATTGATAGACAGGAAGAGATTGAGACCCCTACTTTCTGGGTTTCCTCAGAAATCTATCATACCCGGGTCCATGGAGCTGTTGGGTGAGATCATTCATCAACAATTATCAGTACACTGATGATATTCAATCGTACATCTTTATCCCAGATCACTGAAGTGATGTCATGAAGGTTCTCTCCTAGTGCCTGGAGGCTGAAGGAGTTTGGATATGGAAGATCAGGTTTCACATCAGTCCTGGCCTGGATTTTAAGCCCCACCCCATCAAGAAACATCCATCCATACAGAGCTAGTCTTGACTCTGAATTGACAAACATTGTGATCCACCTGGACTTACAGTTCCTGCTCAAAGAACAGATGGCAGTCATAGCTAAGAGGGTCCATCTTGTATGTTAATTGCACTCATTGCTCATGCCCTACTCACATTGGCTCATGCCTTGGTCAGTGAAAACCTTTTAGGTTTTAGATTAAAACATGTTTTAATCAAAACAGAAAGAAAATATATCTTCAGTCCATTGTTGCATTGTCAACGTTACGCTTTGTAACTGTCAGCTTGTTACTTTCATCACACAATAATAATACTCTGCTTATCAACTTTTCCTAAATATCAACTGTAAATTATTCCAGGAAAGAAAATGAAAGATGGCTGACAAAGTAAATAGCTTATGTTTATTTTTTATGCATCAGAAAAAAATACAAATAGAACAATAACTTTATTAAGATCAACAAAATTGTCATAATGCAATGAGTAAAGTTTTGAATTCTTCACTACTTCAAACAACTTGAAGAAAAGAGGGATGTACAATAAATATAATGGAGGGGTAGGGACCAAAAGTCTGAAGTTGTCAGCTGTCTTACATATGTACCTGCTGCTCCTCTTTTATGAGATTTACATTAGCCAGATAGAAGAGCAGTAGAGTATGAATGGAGTAGGAAATTCTTTGAATATCTAGGATAAAAAAGAATTACATTTGAGATATACTGTGCAATGGAAAGCCTGGAGTTTTGCCATTACAGACTCTATAACTTTAAATTCCAAAATCAAAAATCCAAATGTTCGTATTATTGAATATGTGTATCAGAATTTATAAAATAATTATCTAGGGTCTTGAAAATGATCATATTTTCATGAGTGTGATCGGTATTATTGTTCTCTTTACAAACTAATTTACATGACAAGTTGTAATGGGGGGAAAACTTCACAATATTCACAGAAAGCTCTGACCTTCCTCCAAGTATAAAGCTTTGATTCTCAGAAAAACAAAACAAGGATTATAATATAAAGGCGTTCTTGTTCAGAAAATGGCTTGAATTTGGCTCTTTGTTTCTCAATACCACAGTATTACAAATACGTAGCTTTGTTCCTACAATCCATAAGAATCTGGATGAGTTTTCTATTTCACTTTGCATGAAAAGTGTTCCATGAAATCCACAGGCAGCAAGAACAGAAGGACCTCTTTTGTTAGATTTCTAACTGTATGTAATGATGGCACAGGCAAAATAGTTCTTGAAAGAATGACTATTCAGCAGTAAAGCAAAAGTTACATATACTTTACATATACTATATATACCTGTAATGTAACATATACATCACATATACTATTGATGCAATAATGCTTAAAGTGCAACGTCTTTCATTATTTTAGATTGATAAAATAAATCTAAAGATTGAATTATCATACAGGGTTTATCTCTAGTTTGTTTTTTCTTTTCATATAAGCTTTCCCTTTTGAGTAGCTTTTCAATAACAGACTGCTCTTTCTGACTGCTACGTTATATAGTATTGGGAGTGTAGACAGTCATTCCTCTAATATGTGTTCATATCCAGCATTGGAATATTACTCATACTTTTTCTGGAGCAGAACTTCATTACATTAGGCAAAAGTGTTGGGGTGTTTACACTATTGCCTTCACAAGAATTAATTGCATTTCCTATTCCTCAAACAGTTGTCATTCTAGCTAATAATGTTCTGGAACCATAGAAATAAATAACCAATAAGTTACTTTCTTAGTCATCTGTACCAAGGATTTGTTACTTTCCAAACAGAGCTGGATTTCCTAGTTAGTGAATAATGTAAATACTGAAGAAGGCAGTAATTTGAGATCTCAGATGGGAAAACTGGCTTTCCTCCGTGAGTTGCAGAGTTTAAGCCAGCAGACATTAGGGAATCAATGTGAGATCATGAATCAGAGCTTGCCTGTCTCCTGAAAGTTGGCTAACTTTTGCTCTGCATCTGCTAAATGTGCTACTTTATTAGGTTCTTCAGAACAAGTGTGCTTTTTGCAACACTTCTGAGGTGGTCATGACGGGAGATGGCAGTGCCATGTGGAATCTAATGTGGAAATACTGCATTTCAGTCAGGACAATCAGGTACTGTTTGAAATTTACAGCCCATGCTGTGGGCTCAGTCTGTTTGTCTAGAGCAGTGTTCCATTTGGTTGGCTTTCCATACAATACATCAAATGCTGACTGAAGAAGAGTATTATTATTTTCCTTCAGTTGTGCTGGGGTTCAAATTGTGTTTTAGCCCTAAAAGTTTAACTCCTTTGTATAGATAGCACTTATTATATATGTGACATATATTCTACCTTTGCTTTTGTTTACAGGCACTGCAAGTGTACTTTGTAGGATATAAATAAGGGTAACTTAATCTATTCCTTTGGATAGTATTGTCAGAGTCTTACTTGATGCTCTATATGTTTTTTTAAAAGGCTGTCCATTTCAGTACAGCAGGCTGTGGCTGCTGTGCAACAATCCTTTCCTTTTTCTTCTTCTGACCTGTTCGTTACATTGAATGTTTTTCTAAGCTCTGATGCTGTAACTTTGAAAGAAGCTGATGTGACAAAGTCCACCATTAAGGAAGTACTTGAACTGGCTTAGGGAGTTTCTTCCTTATTTATTTCACGCTATGATTTCTTTTAAGCCGTGGTGTATGTTTTGCATGGGATTTTTGTAGCCGACACTCTCAAGGAAATACATGGTCTAAGTAATCACTGTATTTCACACTGTAATTATTAACTGTGGTAAAGAAATAGTCTAGTCTGGTTATTTGCATGACATTTATTTCACATTTGTTTAATCACGTAAGAGGCTTTAAGATTTCACTTTCAATCCTAGAGGGGGGAAAATCTGTTGTAGCTGTAGATCCCAAGGGGTCCAAAGGGCAAAGGATTATTTAATATATAAAGTAGGATTGATTGCTTGAGCTTTCCATAAATGTAAAGAATAGTTTGGGTCAGGATTAGGGGCACTACGAGAATGACTATGGAATAGTGAAATAGTTTCCATTATCTTATTAAGAATATTAAGTCTGACCTTCAGGACATAAAAAAATATACTCTTAAATATATGCACAAAAAATAAGCAGCAAGACGGAAGCAGTGAGTCATGTACAAGCAAGTAAAAGCACTGCAGATTTAAAGAGGATTGGTATTTGTTTATATAGCTGACAAATAACTATTTCTATCTTTGCTACAGAAAAGAAATATAAACGTCGGGACTAAATTTAGATTTACCATGTTTTCCAGTATGGTCATGTTTTAGCTTTGCCCCTATTGTTGCATTCCGAACTAATAATCTTGATACAGATCGTGAAATGTTAGTTAGAAGTCATGTGCCTACTGTGAAGCAGCACTGAAATTAGCTTTTGCTTAGACAAATGTATTCAGCGTTTGCCCATGTGATAAGAATTACAGACCCTTAAAGCAGGTTTGTTAATTTTCTACTTTTCTGAAAGAAAATATAAGATAAAATCATAGATAGGCTACCAATAGTCTGCACATGATATCTAACTCCCTTTCTTCTTGCCACTTTCATAAATCTCAGTCTACTGGAGCCCTGAACTACTCACCCACAATACTCAGCCTTGGGGTAAGCTGCTCCCACATTGGTGTCCCCTTCCCTTCCATTCTATTTCCCTCTCTCCCTCCCTTCTTTCTTTCCTTCCTTCCTTGCTTGCTTGCTTCTTTCCTCCTTCCTCCACATCAAAAAGCTTTGAAATTTTGTTTTTAGATCTAATCAAAACAAATTATCCCAGAAATTAGCTAGTATAGTCAGTTTAGTACTAGAGATACAGATCCCTTTCTGGCTGAATTCAGTTCAAGAGTTTTAAATATGTTGAGTATTTAAATCATGTCAGGAAGTCATAATTTCCAGATTATCATATTTCTGAAAAGGATACAACTTGATAATTAACTGTCCCTTGCTGCAACCACTTTCATTTTCAGCAATGCTTTTTCTGTGTAGATGGACCCAAACTTTCATTAAGTAGAAGCATTATCAATTACAGGAAAAAGTATACAGTTGTACAAATGAAATCCCTTCATCTCTTCTCGTATGTAAGAGAATCCATTTTTGTCATCTGAAATGTGTTCATAGTAGAACAGAATTATTTTAGATTATTTAAATTAGACTAAAGTATAGCAAAATACTGTGGACATAATATATTTAGATTTCAGCAAGGCATTTGACAAAGTAGACCACAACCTACTTCTTGGTAAGTTAGAAAAACATGGAATAGATAGTAGCACCACTAGATGGACTCACAACTGGCTGACAAACCATACTCAACAAGTAATCCTTAATGGCTCTAAGTCTACATGGAGGGAAGTAAGCAGTGGAGTGCCACAAGGTTCTGTCTTAGGCCCAGTACTCTTCAATATCTTCATTAATGACTTAGATGACAGAACAGAAGGGAAATTTACCAAATTTGCAGATGATACTAAGCTGGCAGGAATAGCTAACATCCAAGAAGATAGGTTCAAGATCCAAATGGATCTTGCCACACTAGAATACTGTGCCATATCTAACAAAATGAAATTTAATGTAGAAAAAAGTAAAGTCCTACACTTAGGCAAGAAACCCCAAAAGTACACATATAGACTGGGTGAAACCAGGCTCAGTAGCAGTAACTGTGAGAGGGATCTTGGAGTCTTAGTGGACAACTGGCTAAATGTGAGGCAGCAATGCAGCAGCAGCCAAAAATGCTAATGCAATCCTAAATTGCATTAACAGAGGGATACAATCGAGATCAAGTGAGGTCCTAATGCCACTCTATAAAGCCTTGGTAAGACCACACCTAGAGTACTGCATCCAGTTTTGGTCACCACATTATAAAAAAGATGTTGAGACTCTAGAAAAAGTACAGAGAAGAGCAACCAGGATTATTAGGGGACTGTTTTAGTTTAGTTTACTTTGTTGTCATTGCACTTCATACAACTAAATCAAACACCATCTTCAGTGCACATCATGACCATGACCATGAAAATAAACACAAACACACATCCTTCACCCTTCACACATTGAACCAAAAAACCCCGACACCACACCAACACTGCACTATACAGCAGAATTCAAAAGAGCTACTGCCCTGAGATAGACTGTAGACTACATACGAAGAATGGTTACAGGAATTGGGCATGGTTAGTCTAGTGAAGAGAAGGACCAGGGGAGACATGATAGCAGTCTTCCAATATTTGAGGGGCTACCACAGAGAGGAAGGGGTCAAGCTATTTTCTAAAGCACCTGAAGGCCATACAAGGAATAATGGATGGAAACTGAACAAGGAGAGATTTAGCCTGGAAATAAGGAGAAACTTTCTGACCAACCAATGGAACAGCTTGCCCTCGGAAGTTGTGGAAGTGTCATCACTTGAGACTTTCAGGAAGAGATTGGACTGCCATTTGTCAGTAATGGTATAGGGTCTCCCGCTTCGGTGGGGGGAGGTAGACTAGGTAACCTACAAGATCCTTTCCAACTCTGATTATCTGTTATCTGTAATGATACACTTGTTTGCATAATCATACTATTCCAAGTCTCCTTGCCTTGGAGGCTTTCCTGGCTTCATTTAACTGACTCCATCCTACTGATTATTTCAACTATATTGCAGCTCTTCATGTGTCTCAGGAAGCACCAGATTCTGTTCAAAATAATTAATCCATGTATTTAATAAACTTCAGTTAGTCCTTCTGTTTACCTATCACATGCTTGCCAACTGACATTTCATTTTTCATTTCACTGATAAGGATAATGACTTGAAAAATCCCTTTCACTTATTGCAGTAAAATAATCAAATTATTGCTTTAAATTATTTTCTTACACTAGATTAGTTAATGATTAAAATCTGTGTGTGTCTGCCTGAGCTCTTTAAAATGTCAAAAGAACTAGTTGGTTTTCAGATGGAATGAATTTAGTATCCGGAGATATGTATTTTAATCTTAGAGTTTTGATTTTGAAGATTACTGTTATGCAGAAAATATATGTGTTGTATATAAATAATACTCAGGACTACATTAAATGCTTCAAATTTAAAAAATAAAATTATTCACAGAAGTTTTGTTGTATGTCCTTGTGGTGCTAGCATTTCAGATCTACAGAATCATGCCAGTACAAAAACAATAGTAAACACTGCCAGGAAAGGGATAAAATCAATTAGATATTGCATTACCAATGTTTTTAATAGTAAAGCCTGAAGTAGTTTGTTCCCAAATTTGGTTTAGTGGTTGGAAAAGTAGACTGGAACGTTCTTAGTCAACATAGTCACTACCCGCAGGGAATAAATTGCAGGGTTTACAAGAGAGTAATGCATAGCTTTATGCTTGCATCTTAGAGTTCAATTTTCAAGGAATGAAAGAAAAGATTTGATGGTTTGCTTTCAAAGCTTCACACATCTGGAAAAAGTAAAGCATTGTTCTTTCATTGTGCGATGTCAGTACTTTCATCATGGACAGACTATTTCCATCTTGTTTCAATGAGCCTTCTTTCAATTATTGTACTTCATTTCTGTTGCAAACAATATAATAGCATCTTTCCAAATAGTACTGAATTCAAATTTTACTGATAATAGAGAATATTTAAATAGAATAATAGAGTTGGAAGAAACCTTGGAGGTCTACTAGTCCAACCCCCTGTTTAGGCAGGAACCCCATACCATTTCAGACAAATGGTTATCCAATCTCTTCTTTAAAACTTCCAATGTTGGAGCATTCACAACTTCTGGAGGCAAGTTATTTCACTGATTAATTGTTCTAGCTGTCAGGAAATTTCTCCTTAGTTCTAGGTTGCTTCTCTCCTTGATTAATCTCCACCCATTGCTTCTTGTCCTGCCCTCAGGTACTTTGGAGAATAGCTTGACTCTCTCTTCTTTGTGGCAGCTCCTGACATATTGGAACACTGCTCTCATGTCATCCCTAGTCCTTCTTTTCCTCATACCCAATTCCAGCAACCATTCTTTATATGTTTTAGCTTCCAGTCCCTTAATCACCTTTGTTGCTCTTCTCTGCCCTCTTTCTAGAGTCTCAGTGTCTTTTTTTATATTGTGGCCACCAAAACTGGACCAAAAGTTTGTTGCTCAGAGTTGAGCTGTGGGGTTCTTGGTGCTGCCTGAGCTTCGTTGTTTTCTTGCAGACATTTCTGCAAATTATATATTATTAAAAATAAATCAGAAAACATAATTTGTATATCTCTATTGGAAACTGACCAATACCACCGTGTTGAGTTTTAACATAAACTGGAATGGTATAATCCCATACTGAGTTCTGCATTTCTGTTTAGTATGTGTCAAATGTGTCTTCAGGATACCTCTGTTTTTATAAACAAGTACAAAGCCAAAAACATTGAAGCTGTGTTCATATGATCTGCTTAATTAGGTCAATGAAAGCAGTGTTAGCACTTGTGTCAGAAGGAGCTGGAGCACAAAACAGCCCAATGGCATTTGGAGCTAAAATAACTTTCCCAGATTCCCCTGTGCTATGCAAATAGAAACAAAAAAAGAGATTAATATATTATCCAGCAGCCAACTTACTTATAGTTGCCCTGCAAATTTTACAGAGTTATTTTAAAAAAGAAGTGAGGCCACAACCTCACAAAGGCTTTCCCCTCTCAAAGATAAACTAAAACAATGTCCAATGCCCTCATGTCCTATTGTGAGGTGGTCTTAGAACCAAATGCCAGGCTATTCCAATCCCTGCAAGAAATTGACTTGTGACGCATAGCACACCGTGTGCCCCTAATCTGCTGTTACCATATATGGTAGGAAACAATCAGCCATAATGAATGTTACCAACCAAATAGCTTTAGTGCACAGTGCTGAAGGCTGCCTTGTTGATTTTTGTCTTAGGCAGCAAAAAAAAAACCCTTTTGTTCCAGCATTGATAGACTGATGAAGCATATTTTAACTGTTTTATTGCCATCAATAATTTTTGAATTGTTTATTTTTGACCATGCTCAAATCTGATTGAACTCAGCATGGTATGCCAACATATTTATGTTTAACTCAACATTATTCCAAGATTCTCTGTGGTTTCTCAAACTTTTTAATGGATTCCAACAGTATGCTGAAGATCTGTACTTTCAGGCAGCTGAAACTGGCATTATACTGTGTAACCCTAGATGTTAGAAACCTAATCTAGTTGGAGAAGTTACCAAAACAGTTTTATTATTTATTTACACCATGGTTTCACAAAATGTTTCTTAATGTAGAAGCAAAAGTACCAAGAGACTGATAAAACCAGTTGCAGTACTGAGACAAGAGATATTTTCACAATATTTGTTGATGTTCTCTATGGTATGAAACTTTGCTCACTTTACTGCCTCTTGTGGTCTTTTGCACTTCCAGAATACAAGGGTCAGTATTTATGCTGATACAAGGCTGTTATATTTTTCAGCAATTACTTGATGAAACTAAACTGTACATACTGTATTATTGGTGTTGGTGACAATTAATTTTGCTGAAGTTAGTGTGATTCAAACAAGAATAGGAGAATGTATGCAGATGTAATATGTTAGGCATCTTGATGAAGTGGCATTCTTGAAGTGTTTTTTTAAATAGTTGGTAAGTATGGAAGTACCTTGTTTACTATATTTTTATATAGTAACATGACAAGGATCTTTTTTTAATCTAAAAAATTGCATTCGGTATGTTTTAACAATAAATAATGATCCTGTTTTAATAGATAATCATTTCCAATATGTTATTGTTTATATTTGGAATTGTAATACTAACCTTGTTATTGTCTTACTTCCAAAGCAAACTGAAATTTTTACCAGATATATTTTTTACAGAATTTAAATACATAAAGTTCAGTTTTTCTACTGAACAACCTATAGGGAAATAAATATGTCAATTTATTGCATAATTTTATTCCCTTAAATACTTTTTATTCTCTTGTTTTTACAAACTTTGGAAATTTAGAATGTGTTTCTCTCTCGGCATTCTTAATAGGAATGTTTCAATGTTTCTTTTCGTATTTCATTATGTATTCTGAAAATATATGTACCATGGATTATTGAATCAAAATAGTTTTGAAATAATTATGGTATGGTCTAATCCTTTAAAAATTCTGACATGCAGATGCACCTTTAAATGATTTGTTTTATTCTGTCATATGGTGTTACTCTGTGATGCTTTTAACAACAGTATGATCTTCTAAGAAATGCCCTACATGTTTTAAAGAACATGTTTTTATAATTAATAAAAAAGTATGAATTCTTTCAAGTACTCTATGTATACTTTGATATGGAAATGAACTAGGAGGCAGTGTATGACAAGCAAATTATATTCCCAAAGCCAGAATTCATATTGACATCCTAAATGTATATATTATAGAATACATTTATCTGTTTAAAACTAAAATTTAGTTGAATAAATGTATAAAGAATTTATTTTGTATGTTATCCAAAGACCTCCAGATTCGCTTTTGTTAGGAAACTTAAGTTTCATGCTGAAGTCTTGAATTATTTACTATCTTTATTTTAGTACATGTACTTTAATATACAAAATAATTTTCATACCTAAATTAGTCAATATCTAGACACTTGTGCTTATGAATATTACTCTGATAGTTATAAAGTTAATATAAACTAATATGGCAATGTACCAGTATGCTATAATTGTAGACTTTAAATAGGATTAATTTCACCATTTCTTGGGCCATATGTACAGTAAGTGTGTGTGTGTATGTATGTGTATGTGTGTGTGTGTGTATGTATGTATATATATATATTTGTTTTCGTAGATTTTCACGGGTAAAGGTATGTAGGTCTTGGTGTATTCGGGTCTTGTCCGTGTAAGATTGAGAATACCTTGGCAACGTTCGACGAATCTCATCCGTCATCTTCAGGCTGGTGTCTTCAGCCGTTCTCCCAGGAGAACGGCTGAAGACACCAGCCTGAAGATGACGGATGAGATTTCGTCAAATGTTGCCAAGGTATTCTCAATCTTACACGGACAAGACCAATACACAAGACCTACATATATATATATATATATATATATATATATATATATATATATATATATATATATATATGACTATTTTAGCACAAATGAGTTTAAAAAATAAAGCAGTTTATCACCGCAATCTTTCTTAAAGGACACATCTTACCATTTCAAACAGCATTAAGAATGTTCTTAAGTCAAGTTGTGCTATTTCCTAACACTAATAAATTACAAATAATTTTCCTCAAGATATTAGAATATTCAAAGGTTTGCATAAATAATGCTTGTTTTTCCAGTGAATTATATATCAAGGAATTTTGTGATGACATGCATTTTAAACCAATGCATTTCAGCTTTTGGAACACCTTGTACAATTACATTCACCTTATTTTTATAAGACTTTGATTTGTGTGTACCTCTTGAAAATGAAAATGAGCAAAACATATGACACAATCTCAAAGATAGCTTAAGGGGTTTTTTTTTTATAGTATGGGTTTCTCTTTCTTTGAAGCACAGATCTTGCTAATAAAACAATTTGGACAACAAACACAGTCCAGCCATGGGTCAGGTAAAAAGTTCAAATCCCAGATGGTCTCTATCTGCATATAACCTATCTACCAGATGAGTCCCCATCATTATGTATTTTTCTCAGTGTTAAGCCAATTTGTTACAGTAGTCAAATATTTATGAGTCTTAAAACTCTCACTAGGATAAATTCAGTCTTGCTGAATACCATTTGGATAGATTTTCATATATGTGTGAAACTAAATGAGACAAAATTATAAGCATTCCCTTAAAATCTTGGAGTGTTTGAAGAACCATATTAATAAATAAGCTCTCATAGCACAAAGCCTAGTGTTATATAACATTATGGAAAATCAGCCAAATTGAATGAAAGCCAACCTTAATATTCTATTTATAACATTTACTAAAAAGAGATGAGTATATTTTGTATGTAGAATTAAGTGGATGTGTGCAAGGTGCAAAACTGTTCCCAATTTATCTCCCTGTTAGACACAATTGCTTTCTAAACCTTTCTTCCAATCAGTGTAAGTCTGGAGAGAAAGGCACATCGTGCAAGCTTTAGTCTTTCCATGTTTTAATGGGAAATGCAATTATACTTGTGTGCCCATAATATGTTTAACATTAATGATTTAAGGTCATTACAGCTGAATTATTTAATATAATATTAATTATCTTTGGTAAAAATCCAGTTAATACAAAAGTGCTTAGTGATAATTCAGGTATCTGTACTACTCCAATGCACTGTGTGTTTTAAAAAAAAGTACTATTGTAAAACAATACAATGCATTTAGATTTTAGATGTTCCATAGTGCCAACAATAAGAAGCATCTTTAAAAGAAACCTCCATCGAAATGAAAGGATGCTTAGGAATTGGGTGAAATTGAATTTTAATCCTGCTGAAGCAATGTTATGATCTCCCTCTAGGCAATTTGAGTTTAAATATTCATTATGCAGTATTTGATTACAGAGTTTTCTTCGTGCAAGCTATATTAAGCTACTCAAGGACAGAATCTTTTCTCTAGTACCCTTATTCATTTTATTAGTTATTTTTAAGTTAAAGGATAAGCTGAACAAGTCTCAACAAGTTTTTTTCCCCATCTGTATTTCATTTCATTTCATTTTTTTTATTAAAGTACTGTTTTCCAAGAAGCCTGAATAATTCCCAAAGTGTTAAACTCTGGAAGCTAATTAAAAGTAATCTCCTAAATTAATTTTAGAGGCAATATGAATTGAAAATAAAGACAACCATTTTTTATCAGTGTTATTTTAGGCTGTATATTTATCCCTGTGTACCAGAGACAAATGCTCAGTAAAATGAATAAAGATTTCTCCATGTCACATTCCATTCCAGGCGAGCACATAGAGACAACCATGTAAGGGTTTTTTGGGAACAGCAAGGAAGCTATTGTTAATTACCTTCCTACCAGTCTTTTGACTTCTAAATCTCTCCTATTTTTCCCAGGTAAAAACCTGACCCTGCCTAACTTCCAAGCCAAGACAAACTCAGCCATGTGCTAAAATGAATGTGAACTTTTCCTATAGTTGATCTCTTTAAAGGTTCTGAATAGGACTTTAGCTTTAAATTTGTGGTGTCTATGGAGATTGTCAATTATCTAGGGCCTTGGTGGCTCAGGCTGTTAATTGCCTGCACTTAAGTTCCAGCTGCCTACAACTGCTGAAGGCTCGAATCCCACCAGGCTCAAGGTTGACTCAGCCTTCCATCCTCTCGGGGTAGGTAAATTGAGGACCCAAGATTGTTGGGGGCAATTAGCTGACCTTGTAAAAATGCCGCTTAGTAATAAGCAGGCATATACAATGGAATGAAGGCTATTGCTGAGCACACTGGGTTGCATCCCAAAAATTGTAAGCCACCCTGAGTCTCCGGAGAAGGGCGGCATATAAATGTAATTAAAAATAAAAAAAATAAATAAAAATCTAGGTCAGGGGTGTCAAACTCGCAGCCTGTGGGCCAGATGCATCACATGCTGGCCCTGCTCCAGCCCAGTTTAGCACAAAGGGGGGGAAAGTCCCAATACGTCATGTGACGATGCCATGACGATGAGAGTTTGATACCCCTGATCTAGGTCATAGTTGTCCCAAAAGTGATTTTTCCAAAAGGCAAATGGACTTTCTTAAAAGAAAGTCTAGTTGCCTTTTGGAAAAAGCAATTTAATTTGTAGCTTTTCTTTCCTAATCCTAGAGTTTCAGTATTTTAAGAGAATGGTTCTTGTGAAGTAATACTTATGTGCTACAAAAAGTAACATTTGTAAATAATACAGGTAGGAACATAAAGAGAAAATTGCCATGTGAACATCTTGCTATGACAAATACACACTATAACTAGTTTTAAAAAAGGAAAAACAGTTTTGTGTAGGGAAAAATAGATAAAAATATCTCAGGGCACATGAAAAATTAATGCTACAGTATTTATTTCTTAATTTTTAGTGGTATATTCTTTGAAATTATTAAACATCATATGCAAGACTACTTGTATCTCTGTATAAAATACAAGCATTAGCTAAGCATATGTTGAGAAAAATCCTTACTCTGAGTCTCATTTGGCATTCCTTCTGACTTTAATTTATCTTGTTTGTTCTATCTTTTATAGACTTAGAAAGTGTATGAGTAGTACTGACAATTTTCTCTTTTCTTTGGCCTTTCTGTATCATGTCTATAAGCATTTCTAGGAGAAAACTGATGATATTCACCTTTGAAATAGCAAAATTCCCTTCTATTTTGAGATCTGCCAAAATTCAGGCATGAGTGTTTCCTAGAAACGTAATTACACTGCTATTCAGTGTAACCTTGAGCTATAGTGAATAAGTTACTGATTGTCTAACTCGCAGACTTTACATTTTGATGTCGCACATATTTATTTAAAAGCATAGGTGTAGAAGTAATTTGCTCATCATTTTCCAGTCTGGTCTATTACCCTGCAATTTTCTTGTGATCTGCTAGTCAAGCCCTACCTTGCTCAGTGTCATTCCTAAGTACCTTGGGGCCTCAGCAAAATACCCTTTATAGTAATTTTATCCTATGTTTTAAATGTGAATATCATGGCTATTCTGAAGTGATTTGCTGCACCGTATTAAAGCATCCCACCAGGACTTTCATCTTTGAGATATAAGCTATCTCATATACTTTTTTAAAAAATGTAAAGAAATTAAATAAAGATGTGTGTGAAGAAAACAAGAGATGTTTTCAATTACAAAATAAAAATCAAATTTTCTCTTTTTGTTAAGCTTTTTCTAGCTTCACAGCAGTGGTGGGATTCAAATAATTTAACAACCGGTTCTCTGCCCTAATGAATTCTTCCAACAACTAGTTCGCCAAACTACTCAGAAAGTTAACAACTGGTTCTCCTGAAGTGGTGCAAACTGGCTGAATCCCACCACTGCTTCACAGTATAACAAATGTATTATCAAGTGCTTCAATACCTATATTTATTGTATATGTTTCATTGGGTAAATTAGTTAAGTTACTAAA
Source organism: Naja naja (assembly GCA_009733165.1). NCBI lineage: Eukaryota > Metazoa > Chordata > Lepidosauria > Squamata > Elapidae > Naja > Naja naja. Next base: position 73,823,381 of record CM019149.1, read on the forward strand.
TTTGTCTATACTTACAATGAATATACTATGTATGAGTACAGTGTATTTATGATGAAAGTGGAAGTCTCACACATGTGTTTTTTGTGTGTGTGTATATATATATGTGTATATATGTGTGTGTGTGTATATGTGTGTGTGTGTGTGTGTGTGTGTGTGTGTGTGTAGATTTTCACGGGTACAGGTATGCAGGTCTTGGCGTGTTCAGGTCTTCTCCTGTGTAACATTGAGAGTATCTTGGCGACGTTTCGATGAGGTCCCACTCACCATCTTCAGGCTGGTGCTTTTGGCCTTGTGCTTGTGCAAGCAAAGTGTGATCAGAGCTGCTGTCTCTCTATAAATACTGGTGGGGAGGTGTGGTGGTGTGCTGGCTCTGTTGTAAGCGGGTTGGTTGGCTGTGTTATTACTTCTTGATTGGTTGATGGAGTTGTTGTTTACAGATTGGTTGGCTTTTTTTAAGACCCTGTGTGGCTGAGGTACTGACTGTGTGTTTCTCAGCCTTTTGTGTTGTAACGACCTGGGTAATGGGCTGTGTGATGACCTTCTGAGTTCTATTGTTGTGACATCCTGGGTCTTGTGCTGTAATCTCCTGGGTCATTGGCTGTGTTGTAACATCCTGAGGTTTTGTGGTGTAACCTCCTGAGTTCCATGATGTGATATCTGAGCGGATGGCTGTGATGTAACATTCTGGGCTTTGGTTTGGCTCCGAGTTTGACGTCTGGCTATGTGTTCATGGCATGTGTCAGTTTGCTTAGTTTGGGGGTCGGAGGGTGTAGCAGCTGGTGATGCAGCCGTGGTCTGGTTTCTGGACGGTGGTTGTCTTTCCTCTATGGGATTTTTTGGGTTTGAGTTTGGTGAGGGAGATTGGTGGTGACGTTATGTGTTGTTTTGGGTCCGGTGTTGGTTTTCGTGGCTGGGACTCATTTGTTGGTTAGGGCTAGTTTCCAGATGTCTGGTAGGCGGGAGATATCATCCCATTTATCATCCCATTTATTCATGTTATGGGGGTGTTTCTCTATTTCGATGGCTTCCCTAATTATTCTCTTGTTGAAGTGTTCAGTATTGGAGATTAATTTGGTTCCCTCAAAATCAATTTCATTCCTGTGGCTTTAAGGTGCTGGAAAAGGGAGGAAGTATTTTCTTTTCTGACTGCGTCATCGCAGAACACAAGAACGCAGTCAGAAAAGAAGAAAATACTTCCTTCCTTTGCTCACACAACCACGAAGCTGAAAGCACCAGTCTGAAGATGGCGAGTGGGACCTCATCGAAACGTTGCAAAGATACTCTCAATCTTACACGGGAAAAGTCCCGTGTATACACACGCACACACACACACACACACACACACACACTATATTCTTTTTTCTTTTTGTTTTTTTCTGGCACTTTTTCTTTCTTTACATTCCTTTTTCTTTAGGTTTAGTTTGTATTACTATTGTTATCAAAATCCTTAATAAAAATTATATTTATAAAAGAAGCAAGTGGACTGAGAATGACTACAAGAGTGAAGACCTGGGGGGAAAGGAAAAAGTTAGAGAGCTAAGAAATAGTTAATGTAAGAAAACATTATGCTAAAAACATAGGCAGAGGAACATAGACATAGAACATAGAGAAATGAATAGATTAGTAGAAATAGATGTAAACTTACAGTAATAGGAAGGCAGTAGAATAAGATGAGAGCTGCATCAGTGTTGTGGTTAAGACATCAGGCTAGAAACCAGGAGTCCCATTTTTAGTGCAAAGCCACCTCGATGACCTTCAGCTGGTTGTTAAAATTTAGCTGGGAAGATATAAATACTAAGGTTCCAAAGTATCTAGAACTTATTAAGAATTCTGTTTTTAATTCTGCTTTTGCATATTGTTAGAAAACATTAACTTGAGGAGGATGGCTTCTTGGAAGAAGGAGATTAGAGATTGCTTGTGCTATAAAAATTTTCTATGGAACTCTCTAGGAATATTTGACCTTATGGTAGCCTTTGATAGCATTAATATATGGTATATATCCTTGAACCATACATGATGAGGTGCCAGAGGATTTGATACTTTCTCTGTTCCTTTTTAATATTTATACATGAAGCCACTAGGTGAGGTCATCCATAGATATATATCCCTATTCCTGATGAAATAAGCAAACTTGTGACATCCTGACTTGTGCTTGCAGGCTGTGAGAATTTGGATGGGGAATAACAGGCTTCAGCTCAATTTTGCAAGACTCCATGGCTTTGGGTTTGGGATCTGCCAGGATCTGAATATTTACTGTCTTTAGTTTTGGATGCGGTGGCACTGCCCAGACCGAGTGCATAATCTGGGGGTTCCTTCTGGAATTATAACTTTTGATTGATGAGTAGGTGACAATTGTGGTTAGGAGAGCCTTTGTACAACTTTGGGTTGTGTGCCTATTGTGCCCAGGAAGCCCTACGCTATGCCCTGATCACCTCCCACATGGATTACTGTAATGCAGTTTTCATGGGGCTCCCCTTGAAGAGTAAATGGAAGCTTCAGCTAGTACAAAATGTGGCAATGGGCAGTTATGCATGCACCTAGATCAGCATACATTGCACCACTGTTCCATAAGCTACATTGTTTCCAGGGTCATGCCAAGATAATGACCTGAGAAGTCAATTGAGCTGGATTATTTGAAGTACTGCCTCTCCCCAATCACATCTCCCCATCCCACCACATCCAGCAATAAGGATATGCTGTGGATCCAGTCCACAAAGGAATATCATCTGATTGGCTTCAGGAGAAACTTTTCTGTCACAGCATTCATTCTTTTATTACCCCTGAAGTCAGAGTGGTTCTAACTTGCTGGTCTTCTGGAAAGACCTTGAAACAAGGGGTTTGCCCCCTGACCAGTAATGTTTGTATGTCTCATAGGTTACAGGAGTTATTTTAATGGTTATTGTTCTTAAATGTTTTAATAGATTTTGGTATGTTTTGGATATTTTGTTATATTGTTTTTATGCTTTTAACTTCATATACCTCTTAAGTCACATATATGAGCTGAGTGCCTATATAAACCTACCAAATAAATCAATGAAGGAGGAGAGGAGAACCTCTAACATTTAAAAATAACATTACAGTGACAACACTCTTTAAATAAATTACAGGACACTCTCTGACAGCAATAGACTTTTGATGCAGGAATTTTTCTTTATGAGTCTTGTTGGCAAGACTTTCCTGCTGGAAAGTTGTTACAGTATAATTGTCTTTTGATCCACGAAGAAGAAACTCTACATTGTTTTTACTCTTAGAAGAAATGCAGTTCTTTTCCCTGCATAGTGTGCAGTTTGATTTGTAGAGAATGATTTTATACACATGCCGTTTTCCTTCAGAAACCTAAGCCTAAGAAAAGAGCACAAATGTGCTAACGAAACTAAGCACAATTAAACCTAAAATAACAGATTGCATATAAATAATATTGTTTACAAAAATATTATATTGGAATATCTTGTAACTATAAAATTTTGCTATTTAGTTAATTCACTTTGGTGGCAACTTAAGCAAGTCTATTTAAGCAAGTTGCTACCCACTTAACATTGAGTTAAAATGAAATGCTCAAGAAACTAGTGAAGAACACCTCAATAAAACATGTCAGCATCAGGACAGTTATCTATACCTACAAACATTGATGTTTAAATATCTTTAAAAGCCTTTACTTACCTATTCAGCAGTGGTGGTGCGGGAGGAAGCTATTATGGTGTATATCATTTAAGATTGATGTTTCTTGAAGGCTATTTTACCTGGGCTGAAAAAATCTAGATGACCATTAGGTAGCATAAAAGGTTTGAGTACTAGATTCCAAATCTCTTTGTTGCCATCTACTGATCAGATAAGGTATAGCAATAGCAATAGCATTTAGACTTATATACTGCTTCACAGTGCTTTACAGCCCTCTCTAAGCAGTTTACAGAATCAGCATATTGCCACCAACAATGTAGAATCCCTAACTACTTCCTAATTACCAGTAACTTTTGTGTTCAAAGGAAATCACAGTGATTCAGAACATGCATGGTTATTTAATACCTTTTGTCATGCCCCTGATGGAGACTGACTCTGAGGGAAAGGAGGAACAACTGTCAGGAAGTGGAAGTGTGGCTCCAGAGGTTATGGAGGAGGCTGGGGAAGGGCAGAGGCTGGCTGAGAAGTCAGAGAAGGACCCAGACCCATCCCCTCTACATCCTAGGGCACGCAGGGAGGAGAGGATAAACGGTCTACTCGGGAGGAGAGGGCCTTGCTCCTCTTCATGGGCTGCAGCTGTGACAACTGAATAAGAGGACGAACATGCGTACGGGCAAGCGCTGGAAACAAAGCATGGAAATATCTATAGTTTATGGTTCCTCTCTGAGTTTGGCGTCCTTCCCAGTGTGTGTTCTGTTATCTGCGGACGTCCTCCAGCCCTTATCTTGCCTGGTTTGTGTTGCTTTTTTCCTTCTTCTTGTAACTGTTTGTGTGGGAGTTTTTTGTCTTCTGTCAAGGATATTCGGAGCTTGGAAGCAAAGTGAAGGAATAAAAGGGGCTTCAACCAGGTTTTTGTGACTGTGTTTGTTTTGTATCCCACCCTGGGTCATCACACCTTTCAGCAATTTCTTAGACAAAGAACATATAGATCAATTCTATTTTTCCTTTAAAAATATGCATTTCTACAAAGCAGAATGTTTTCAGTCTAATTTGCCCATTGGGTTATCATTTTAGAGGTATCTCCTTACCTAAATAGAGAAACAGGATGGTCAGAGATGGATAGAAAAGCAGTGGATGTCTGACTTCCTGCTGATTTCCCAAATGATCTTCCTTGTGAGAAGCATTTGAAATGAATTTTGTCAAATTCCCCCCACTCATTCCTGTGTGTCCTCAGGGATCACCTCCCTCCAGGAAGGAAGAAGGCTCACCCATCGACCATTGTTGCTCCTGTGCCAATCCTACCTCACCAGCAAGCATCTGAGTCACTCCCTCATTCTTCCCACACCACCCAACAACTAGACCCTGGCCTCCACTTTTATCAGGCCATCCTCCAGTCATGGAATGATGTTAGAGACAGTGGAATATCTTGAATACTGCTCTCAGAAATCTGGATTAGAAAAGTTCCAGGGAGATAAAATTGAAACGCGGTCCACCTGAGAACTGTAAGAGAGAGAGAGAAATACCAATAGCTGTGCTGCAGCTGACTCAGTGGTTGAGGTATATAAGACCTACTTGATTTGGTTCACTTTTATGTGCCAGAAGAGTCTTTAGTCTCCTAGGGAAGGCGGTGATATTTTTTTAAATTTTTTTTATTACATTTATATGCCGCCCTTCTCAGGGCGCTTACAGGGATACAACCCAATGGGCTCAGCAATAGCCTTCCTTCCATTGTATATGCCTGCTTATTATAAGCCACAAAGTCGCTTATTGCCAATTTGGTCTCATTTACTACAAGCTGAGTCAGCTTTAGCTGCTACTAATAAGCTGGAACTTACTTTGGTGGCTCAGGCTGTAAATGCCTGCTCTTAAGATCCAGCTGTCTACAACTACTGTAGGCTCAATCCCACCAGGCTCAAGGTTGACTCAGCCTACCTGGGAGGTATGGAAGGTTGCAGTCTGACCTTGTAGCCAGTAATGCAGGCATATACTGGAATGAGGCTATTGCTGAGCACATGATTCAAAATTGTGAGCAGTGAGTCTTGAGCTGGCATATAATGTAATTAAAAAAAAGTGCTAGGCATTTAACAGCCTACACCACCAAGGCTCTTGTATTTTAAGGTGCTTTTGCTTTATTGGAGCTTTGATCAAAGCTCTCAATGAAATGACACTTCATTTTAAACAATGGAGCAAAATGCATGCCCTTCTGTAACTGGAATTCCTCCTCCTGTTCATGTCAGAGACACCACTTAAGTTGATTCTGGTATGAAAGGATTGGCCAGTGAAATCATTGTTGCCTGGAGCATGCTTGTGGAGGCTGCTTTCATATCCCCATCAAGGAGCTTGAGCGAATGATGGGAATTTATCCCACCATGCAGCAGCAGTCGGGTCTTGAACTCAGGGTTGCTAACCTTCAGCCCAATGTCCTACCATGCTTTTTCTTTAATTGGAATGATAACATGTGATGCCACAGCAAGCTGAATTACAGTCAACCCACACTGAGCTATAGGTTGTTAGTTTTCTATTATCATATTTATAGACATTTGCACAGATGAGGTCTTCTTGAAGTTTAGTCAGTGAGATTAGAGAACATGTCTGCATTATGTCTGAATAATGACATATTTCTAGTTAATCAGCAAGATGTTTATAAAATTAGTTTAAAATTATACTACAGTAGAACAATCTTTTGTACTTTTAAAACTAACTACTTGGCTCATTTAAAAATGGTGCTATGATCTGTAGAGCACAACTTTTGGATAAATTTTAGTTTAATTTTTCTGTATGAGTCAGTGTGTTCCTTTGGCATAATTTCTGTTACTTCGTTATTAAAGAAAAGTACTGGTTGATTTTTAAAGATTGTAATATTTACTAAATTGAATTTTACTAACAAAGGCAAAAAATAAATATGTGAAACTTGCTACATCTGGGGAGAGTGTCACAGATTTGTTTTGACATTGAAGACAGCATGATTTGATTCACCGTCTCAAAGCATTTGAGTCTACCTTGTAGAGAAGAAGGCTTTTTTCAGCCTCTTCCTCCAGCACTTGCTCATTTCATTTATCAAGGTAAAGTACACATTGCTTTGTGAAAAATCTTGCGATGAGGAGAGGGTAATAGAGTGCTTGGTTTGAAGCTTTATGAAAGCAAACCATCCCTTTGAAGCTTCATACAGTCCTGGTATCTGCCTGTTCTAAATAAATAATTGACTATGTGAAAAAGAAATCAAATCTGTCAAGGAGAAAATAAATTTCCTCATATTTATTTCAGCTGTGAATAAAACACACTCACACAACACACAAATTCCTAAGTGGGAAAGTAAGTAAATGGACAGGTGTATTTTTATGGATTGTAGTGATACTGAAACCTGACAGGATAAGATGAAGAACCTGGAGAGTTTCAATAGGTAGAAGAAAAGACATGAATAGAAATAGTAGTATACTGTGTATACTACTATTATATAGTAGTATAACAGAAGGAAAAATAATAAATTAGGTAAAAATGTGTATGAAATATATAGAAATATGCTTGAAGTGAAAACTATGGAGCAATATGATTTTTTTTACAAAAAAGCAATCATCCATATACTGAATCAATCAAAAGACCCTCCCAAAAAACAATTATACTTTTATTTAGTAAGTGATATATTGCAGAAGAATATACATAGCCTCAATTCCAATGACATATCATTCTAAATCTAAAGCATAGACCTTACTACCTTAAAAATAATGTTAGCTATGGAGGTTAGTCATCTCTATGGCAGGACATGAAAAGATCTAAGAACTGGTAGTCCTCAACTTGCAATTGGCCATTTAACTATTCAAAGTTACAATAGTTTTTTTTAAAACTACTTATAACTGTCCTCAAAATTATGACTTCCCACCGTGGTCACATGATCACATTTCAGGCATGTGGCAACCAGCTTACTTTATGATTAATTGCAGCATTCCACAGTCATGTGATCATAATTTGAAACCTTTTTGCCATTTTCCAGAAGAAAATAGCCATATGATTCACATAATGTCTACTGTGACTTGCTTTACATTGTAAAAATGGTTGTAAAATCAAATCCAATTACATAGTCACCCACTTAATGACCACTGTGCCTGCAAACCAAAATGCCAGGTCTAATTGTAGTCATAAGTCAAGGGCTGTCTGTAGAGAAGAAAAAAATCCTGCAAATAACCTAGACCTAAGTTGCATGAGTAATGAGCAGCTTATTTGGGTCCAAACAATAGCGAGTGATCACAATGGGAGTAATGTGGAACCTCTGATAAGTGCTATTCATGGTTATATTTTTGATGTTGTGAAGTTTATCATGTTAACTATTGGGAAGTTGTTCTTGGTAGTGGTAGTAATAAAACCAATAATAATACATTAAATGGGTGTGGTTACTTACCAAGTCACTTACCCTGAATTCTAAGTTGATAGGGCCCAGTGCAAAGAACCAAATCAACTTCAATGGTTAAAACAGGTCTATAGTAATGCAGATGCTCCTGGATTTAGAACAAGAATTAGAACCAGAAGGTATTGAGTGAAGTGGTTCTTAAGTGACATGTCATGGGACTGTTACACTCAACAACTGCAGTCCCTGCATTCCTGCTTGGAGTTGTTAAATTATTGCATGGGTTGTTAAGTAGATGGGAGTGCAGGATACCTCAGGGAGATGGGGAGGAACTTGAAAGCACATATTAGGGTGCTGCAGTGTAATGCAAAGCCACAGCCACTCATGGAAGCAAATTTAGGTTGTTTCGTGGCTTTTCCCAGCATGGACAGATGACAAGAGAGGTTTAACTGCCTCTCTATCCTTTGCCTAGCCCTAGCCAGTATCCACCATATAAGCAATCTGAACTGCCTCTCTTCTCAATACCAGCCATGTCTCCATATACTAAGGGAAAGCCTACTCTATGAATCCACTATTTATTCATTTATTTTAAAATATATATATATAGCCAGTTGAAGCCAACTCCAGGAAAAATACAAGAAAGTTCAAAGAAGTGCACAAAAATATGTGTTGGTGATAAAAAATCAATAATAAACTAATATATTAAAGGTACAATGCAACTAACACAAGGGATGAATGCCTAATGGAAAAGTGTTATTTGGCTTGTTTTTTTTTTAAATAGCAGTAGAATAGGGCTACCGTACTCCATGGAGAAACTCTATTACTGTTGCTAATTTCAGACCTAAGTCTGTTAATCAATTTGAAGTGCCAAATTCACTTATATCAGAAATGTAGACTTTTTTTCCATTTCTTTTTTTTTTAAGGTGGAATTACTATAATTATTCCACATTGGTAATCTATGCCTGTGAGATACAAATATCCATAAATAGTTCAGCTTCACTGATTTTCTGCCCCTGTGTATGCTGAACACATGGTTGATTCTAGAGGATTTTTACAAAAAATACCTGTAGCCTTCTTGACCAGTCTGCTGAAAACCAGTCTGGGCTAACTTGCTCTGGAAGAGAATAGTATGACAGGTACATACATATGCAGTACCTCCAGTGTGACAATTGAGGCATTCTATTACAGCATTAGGGCACAAACATATCATATTTCTTTGTGCTAGTTAGTCACATGTTCAGCATTGTAAAGATTTGGTGAATGCTGGCGCTTTTGGTATCAAAAGCAGGTACATGTGGATTTTGAAATATGGAGTGCCAATTGATGTCTTTGAAACTAAACTAGCATTACATTAATTGCTTGCTTTTCCTTATAATAAACTCCATTGTCATTTATGTATCCAGGTCTTGTAACAACAAACTAACTACAAATTATAACAAAGTATTTTTTCACATACTACAGTATTTTGAGTTATTTTATACTGCTGAGAATCCAGCTGTAAGGGAACCACCAGCATGAAAAGCTGCTTAATATGATATATTGTGTTTCAGTAGTCAAAGAGTATCATCTTTTAATATGTGAGACCACATTTAATGATTTTTGGGAGGCCAAGAGCCACAGTAGATGGGACAGTGATGTAAAGCTTGTATGCTCTTTTCTGTCATTTTGATTGGTTCTAGAAAGATGTTACTGAAACTTGCTTTTTAATAGTTTAAATCTCCTTGAAGAAATACTTTATTATACCAGCCTAAATTTATATTGTATTTAACATCTACCTAATTGGTGTTCCTGTAAATTAACATGCAGGGCACACAGATTTTCAAGTGTAGTTTTAGCATATTGTTTGTTTGTTTGTTTGTTTGTTTGTTTGTTTTATTTGGACTTACAAGCCGCCCTCTCTCCCAAAGGACTCAGGGCGGCGTACATAAAAGACAGAAAGTACAAAAGTTAAAAGAAATTAAAAAGAAATTAAATTATGCCAAATAAGCAATCAAATTAAAACCCCCAATCCCGTCAGTCCAGGCCGGATTGCAAAAATAGCCATGTTTTGAGGTCGTGGCGGAAGGAGCGGAGATCAGGGGCCAAGCGCCACTCAAGGGGTAGTTGATTCCAGAGGGTGGGTGCCCCCACAGAGAAGGCCCTGCCCCTAGGGGCCGCCAGCCTACACTGTTTAGCTGACGGTATCCCCAGGAGGCCCCGTCTGTGGGAGCGCACAGGGCGATTGGTATTTGTCAGCAGAAGGAGATGTTCTTGCAAGTACCCCAGACCCAAGCCATACAGGGCTTTCTAAGTTGTTACCAAAATATTAAAGCAGCCTTATACTTATAGTGCTCTGATACTGTTTGTCTTACATTTCTGTCCAGTGTTCCTAAATTATACAGCTTGTAAGTGTCTGGCTGTGAAATATATATTTAACCCTCCATCACTCTTAATGGTAAGCAGGATGCATACAGAGACTTTATTAATTTGTAATTAAATGCATTTGTTTATATTTCTATTTGCCATTCCACATATAACACATCTGCACATTTGCTTTCTCATTTTTAAAAACTGGTAACAGTCATTATTCATCCAATGAGATTGTCAGAAACACTAAAGAGATTAGATATTGCATGAATTACAGTTGCTTTGAAAGCTACTGAGTAGAGTTAGAAAAGGCAGAGGTCTAGCACATCATGACAGCATCTGGCAAATGTGCTGATCATCACAGAACATCTCTCAGCAAAGAATCCTGCACTCTGTTCCAGCTAAGGCACTGACCCAGCTGCATCCTCCTATTGGACACAATAGGGCTTCTCTATCTGTCTGTCTCTCTCTCTCCTGTCCCTCTCCCTCCACCCCTTCCCAGTTGTTGTTTGATCACCACTGCAAAGGGAAACTGACAGAACTCCACCTGGTTATTTGGACTTTTTTTTAATGTCCTCTGGAACTGTGAAATCAGAGGTAGGTGAATGATGCAGTGCAGAAAGTTACTGCAGCACTAGCTTTTGCTAAGGCTGTAATTAAATGAACCCGTATAGCAGTGGAAGATTATGTTCGTACATTCTATTTCTTTTGCATGCATTGGGCTGGAGCTATAGTGAGTTTCAGTTTTTTTCCTGTTGTATGCGAATTGTACTCAGAATAGAACTGAAGAAAATGAATTCTTTCTTTTTTTCTTAAACAGAAAGCAGAAGGCTGTATTTTCTAGAGAACTGAGTATTTCTCAGCTAAACAGATTAAGGAGTGTTAGGTTGCTCTATACGGTATCAGTTCCTCCCCAGAAATGCTTATTATAATTATAGTGACCATACTGATTCCTTTTGCTTCTCTGTTCAAGTTCTGTGCATTTGATCAATTACATACGTTTGTTAATTGTGAAAGCTTTAGATGAGTTTTTTTTCCTTTTTTTACCAATAGTTAAAAGATGGGGGTTGTTTATTACTTCTGCATCGTTTAAAAATAGTATAATGCAATTGGAATCAGCAAGTCTATTAATATGAAAAAGTGTGATATATAATAATAAAAGTAAAACAAGATTGTTTTCAAAATCTCTTAATACCAGCCCATTTTTCAGGAGGAGTTATCTTCTAGTTTACAATCATCTTCTGTAAACAAATTCTCTTTATGACCAAATCTGATTGAGAGTAGGAGAAATTTCTAAAACATTCTGTAATGAATCTTAAATACCGCTTTTAAAATGCATTTAGCTACTAGTTGGTTAAGATATCAAGATGCTTTTATAGGTAAGTGACGGATTGCAAGCCATATGTATAGTTGAAAGGTAATAACAATATATTTCAAGTTAAATAAAACACTAAATGTGCTTGTATTTCCATACCAATAAGGTAAAATAGCTTGCTAAGATCTAACTATATCATTGAATATGTTCTAAAATTTAAACTGATAGAATTTCCTATTAAAATGAATGCATTTTTCTGGTTGCATTCACTGTTATTTAGTTTAGAAGCCATGTTTCCCTGACTATTTTGGATAATATTGTGAAATAAAATAATTTCTTATTAGATGAATAGAAAAACCTACAATAATACATAAAAATCACAATAAGAAAACAATATATTTATGGCTGGGAATTATTTTTCACAGCTTTTACATTTTAAAAGTTGTAATCCTTGAACATAATTACTACAAAGTAGCCTTAGTTACCATAGTGGGATTTATGTCTGGGTAAACATAGATTGAAATATATTGCAAAGTTAGGTATGTATTTCAAAAAGTAAGAAAAACTGAATATATTTAGTCAGTAGTTTCAAAATAGGTATATAAAATTAATGAGCCAGTACAAGCTTTATGAGAAATTGTGCAAATAGCATGAAATGTGGCCTATTGTACACATGAATAGCTACAACATACTACTTAATATTCTTGATTTTAGGTAACAGTATGTTAAAGCATTTTTCTGTAGATTTTCTCCACCATTTTAATGTACATGTTTACAATATTTCTTCAAATTATACAAAATTGTTATGGTCAATTACTCTTGCAATGAAATAGGGTTCTAAGTATACTAAATTTGAAAGATGTAAACATTACATTTATTTTGTAGAAGTTCATATAGATGTTTCTGTACAAATGAGATTCATAATGGAAAGTATTGATTGCATTTTGTCCTTTAAACAGCCTAATTTTTGTTCCTTTCTGATCTGATTCCTTTTATATTAGTAAATGGTTAGATCCTATGAATAATTGAATATTCATTTCCTTTAGCAGCTCAGTGTCCATCATTTTATATGGGTTGTTGTGTAGTTATTACATTTGGTAAATTGGTACTCCTAATGGAAAGAAAGAATCTCATAAGCAACAAAACGTGCATAAGCAATACATTGCACATATGTATGTGTGTGAATTTTTTTGTAAAACTGTCAAAAATATATTCATGTTTAATCTGGCATCCTTTAACAACAAACTTAATATTCCACTGCTTCCTATTATAAAGTTCTTCTTTATAATGCTGCTTTTATCTTTAGCAGCTGTGAATTGTAGTGGCTTCCAGAAAATTTTATAAGGGCTGCCTTTAGCACTACACAGGCGAGTGCTAGGCAGCAACTACTGAAAACTTTTAAAGTTATTTTACCATTTAGGAGTAGAATGTTGTGAGCTTTTCTTCTTCAGTGATTGAACTCCAGCAATCTTTCTACTTGAGAAAGTAATTATATACCTATATTACCAAGGAATTCTTATAAAAGATGAAAGAAAAATCAATAATAAAATTGCCATTTATTCACTTTTGGAACATAGGTTATCAAAGGCAAGTACTATACCTAAAAGAGTGAAACTGTTTTTACAAACTGCACTGTCAGAATAAGAATTCTGATACACCTCATATACATTGCAAAGGTACAGTTTGAAAAAAGATAATTAAATTATGCAAGGTTCTTCTTCCTTTTTTTCCTGTAACATTGTGAAATGAAGACAATGTGCATATATTGTATGCTCAAACACACGTCCAGAGAAAAGTTGTCTTTTTCTTCACAATGGTGAAAATAGATAATACTTTTCAGAGTTTTGAACATTCCATGTTTTTGTTCTGGTCAAAATTCAGCCTTGGTTACCAAAACAGAAAACAAAATCTTTAAAAGATTTTATGCATATTACTATGTGTAATTTTTACTTTCGTTCTAAAATTATTTAAGTTGCTGGTTACTATTATAGAGATCAAGAAATATCTTTAAAAGGTTAGCTATGTAGAATTCCAGTGAAGTTTAATCTAACATTGGGAGAAAGTAACCAAAAGCATGGCTTTAGAATTACTTGTCACAACCAGAAGAAATTGTGTTGACTTATGTTTGCAGACCCAAAAAGGGGCTAGCAACATATACAGGTATTCTCAACTTAACAACCAAATTGAGACTGGAATCTCGGTTATTGAGCAAAGCAGTCATTAAGTGAGATATCATGAATGCCATGTGACTGCCATGCTCATCTCTGGTTCTGGTGGAAAGAGCTGCCTGCTGAAATAGTTCAGAACCCCTCTGTGCATGGAAGGGAGTTCCTTCGTCAGGAGGCAGGAATGGAGCTGAAATCTTCAGGATTTTAGAAATTGCAAATAGCAATTGCACAATCCCAGGGTGCTTTGCAAGTCATAAGTGTGAATAGGTTATCAAGCATGCATCACAGGGGTGGTGGCGCAACATTTTGAGACACACAGAAGTGGCTTACAGACCATAAAACACCTTTTGGAGGCCTTCATAATTCCACATCATTATTAAACAAGGACTACTTGTAATATTATCGGTCAGTTTGAAAACAATGACATCCCTATTGGACTGCCTATTTTGCAGGGCTTGGGAATGGGCACAGTCCACCACAATCTCCCATTTTCACTTTTCTCCTATAGACCACAGCAACACATTTCACACTGTTCCAGAGGACCATTTATTTGTCCACGATAAGTGGAGTCAAATGCAACTACACAGAGTAAACAGCATTTTAATTAAGTTACATTTAGCAAATGAACTTGCACAGTGTGTTCTATTTTAATCATTCTTTTCCATTTTAAATTCTGATTGCCCTTTTGTACAAAGTGAGTGCTGACTTGTTTACTTGTCACATCATGCTTTTAATATATAGAAGTGCTATACACAGCAAGCTTTTCTATCTCTACATTTGCTGTCTAATAAGCACCTATGGATTCCAGCTGTATTTTTCTATACTTCAAGCTTCAAATGACTTAACTTTATACAAACTTCAAGCCAACAGTCAGCAGGAATCAAAAGGAACCCAGTCTGAGAAATGCCCATCATGACACTATGCCTTTATTATGGTTTTTGGAGAGCATAATAGAGGGTGTTAGTTCAGCTGCAAGCCCCATTCTGCTTCATCTAAGATTCTTATAAGATTCTCTTAGAAAAGAAATAATGCTTTTTTAAAAGATATTAGTTGCTGTGCTTTTCTCTTTTTTCTTTTCTTTTCTTTTCTTTTCTTTTCTTTTCTTTTCTTTTCTTTTCTTTTCTTTTCTCTCTTTTGGCTGGATTCATAAATATTTCTTTAACTGCCCAGAAGAAGAGAGAACATTTCCTTGTAAGCATAAAATCACTGAATACCATGTGATTACTGGAACTAGTGGGGAAGAGCTTAAGGGTCATTATAGATGGACCTTACTACAACTGTTTTTTACTAGTTTTTGTGAAAGACTGTGGTCTACCAGAAAGCCAGAACACTATATAACTGAAGGGAAGCATGGAAGCAAATGCTTGTAAAATCTTTGGCCAATACAATAACATAGACAGACTCCATGAATATACATTGTTCTTTTCGAAACTAGAACCTATTGCACTGGGATCAGTTAAAGAGGTGGGGATGGAGGTAATGATTGGAAGCAAAGGGATTTATACCTTGATACTTAGAGCTGCCAAAAACATAAGTGTGTGAGTGAGTGTGTGTGCACGTGTGCATACACACACACACACAATTTTGGGTAAGACACAAAATCATTACATTTGTTCTCTTTCTCAGTAGAAATTGCGAAGGGAGGTTGAAGCTTGCTTTATGATACATCTGCTTTATTCTTAAATTGAGAATCAGTGGAACAGAAAGCTCTTTTTTAGTGTTTGCAAAGAACATTCAGAATGTATATCCATTGCATGCATGCAGTGAGGGCATAATAAAAATTCCACTTCTACAAGAAATTGAATGACCTTGAAGGCAAGTCATTTTCTATGATGGCCCCTAAAATATGGAACACTTACCTCAGAAATACAGCTAGCCCCATTCTTTCTTTCCATAAAGGCAAAGCTATAAGTATGATTGTGTTTATGTAGGTCCTTGGTGGTTGATTTTTCAGTGCTTTTTTTTTCTTAAAGTTTACAATGTCCCATCTGCCTTTTGCATTAGTTTTGGTTTTAGTTGTATTTACATTAGAGTTGCATGAGTTTTGTTTATAATTCTACATTGTAAACTATAGTTTTGGGAGCTGGATGGTATATAAATCATGTAAATTTCAAGATTTCAAAACTGAATGAAGAATAACTACTTTGATTTATATATTGATTTGGAAATTAATCCTTGCAACTTTCCTAACAAAGCCTAATTTCTTTTTGCAATATAGGAATGAAACAGCTAAAAGTCAATCTTTTATCAAAGCTATTTATTTTTATATATTTATATTTATTTTATTTTTATACATATACAAATAGTTGCAGAGATTTGAACATTTCAAAAGAAGGAAGGAGTCATAAATAAAACTAGGTTCAGGTAGAAAAGTATTACGGTTAGTGGGTGAACTTTTGGCTTAGGTGACTATTATTCAGCTTTTATGAAGTTAGGTATTGGATAGAGCTGTGCTAAGTATGCTAAGAGCCACTTTGGTGTGGTGGGTAAGGCATTGTGTTAGACACCATTAATTCTAGTCCTGCCTTAGCACAAAGCCGACTAGATGATCTTGGGCCAGTCCTTTTTTCTCAACTCTAGAAAGGAAGCAATGGCAAAACACTTTTGAAAAACCCTGCCAAGAAAACTTCAGAGATTTGTCCAGACAATCTCTGAGAATCAAACACAAGTGAACAGAAGAAATTAAAAAAATTTCCAAAAACAATGCTTCACAGAGCATAGTTAATTTTGATGGACTGCCAGTGAAAAAGATTGGCAATGGCATAATGACAAAACAAGTCCTTTAAAGCAAGCTTTTAAGAAGGTGTGGCTATTTGACACTAATTTGTACCAATCCCATTGTCAACACTCCTTTCAATTGCTTTCCACAGACTTATTTTAATCTGGGTTTTTTTTTAAGCCACTGAATGTCTTTGGACCAATATTCCCCCTTCCATATGAATTTGCCGATTGCTTTCATCATCTTTGCAAGCATTTCTGGCAAAAGAAGTGAGATGGATGGCTCCAAGGCAGTGGGTTTCTCAGTTGGAGTCCCAATTTATGGAATGCCTCTGCAAAGGGCCTGATTGGCATCTATTCCTCTTTCTGAGGCAGTTTGTAGGTGGTACTCAGTTTAATTCAAGTGTGCAGTAGTGAAGAATAGTGAGTTTTATGTTTTCTGTATTATTGATTGACTGATTGCATGTATTGTTTTCCTTCTTTTTAAACACTTAATGTAGCATGATGCATTCAAAGAATTTTTGATATTTTTTAAGCTACCTCTTTTGACCATCTGTTTATAAAACATGTTTGCTAGCGTTTTGTAATACTGCTGCATTATTAGGTTTTTAAAACATGCTTATTTTATAATTTGCTAATACATTAAACTTTACGATATACTTTAGATATATTGCTAACAGCTCAAGTCAATTTCTTATTATTTTAAGTTTCTTCTGCATACTTACTGTCTTGAATGGATATTCTAAAAGACAGTTCGTTAAACCTTTAAATGAATACATTTAGTTTAGAAGTTTAGTCACTTAAATGAAAAGTCCTCCTGTGACAATAACATCATTTTGTATGTATACATATAATCAGTTATATTCTATCTTTATGTGTCCATGTAGAGCACGCAGAGACTGGAAAAGCTTAGAGCAAAATAAGCAAAAAATATATTTATCTCTCTCTGGTGTGCATTTTAACTATTATACCAAAAATATAATTTAAAACTTATTTACTACATTTTAAAATATATATGTTGTTACATATTACTGTAATAAGCTATATTTTCCTCTCTCTTGTCTATTTGAAAGATACAATGGTGTTTTCTTTCTCTCTGCATATATCTGTGAGGGAGAGACAACATTAAACACTAAATCAGTGGAGCAATCAGGTTGGAATACCGCAGTAAATTATATAGATTGTTATCAAAGAAAACAAAATTCTGCAATTTTTTCCAAGCCTTGTGAAATTTAGGTTGCTGTCTATTTAAGGAATTTGTGTTCTTTTAGGATTTAAAATAACTCTTGCAAATAACTCTAGAAGAAATTTTAAGCACAACAAGAATATAAAAACTAACTAGTAACTTAAAATCATTAAAAACAATAACTAAACCATCTGAGAAAGAATCTCATGGTCCCAACAGAATATATTACAGCCCGTATTTTATTGATACATTGCATGGGGATATAATATTGGGCTGGAAAAAAGCAGAAAAGATGAGCAAGTTCACACTTTAGATACAGATATGTAGGGCAAATGCATTGATTAGTTGTCAACTAGTCAGTATGTCTGCTATTCCAGCTTGTTGACTTTCATTGCAAGGACATGTCCTCCAATAACTGTAAAGGTCTAAAATGAACAAGCAGGGTTAAATGAATAGAATGCTCTCTATTTTGCAATTTAATGGAGCCTTGCAATTGGAGCATTTCCAATTTCAAAAGCAGACATTTATTTAAGAGAAAGCTAGTGGGCAATTTATTATTTTTCCTAGACATTCCCTAAACATGAAGTAGTTGATGAAATTACCAGTAAGGAAAATTTCCCAAAATCTTGCTCATGAATTATTTGCATAAAGTTTGCCTCAAAACTTGTCATAACTTAGAAAAGGCAATTTATCAATAAGCATTGGTAATCCTAGTACTTGTTAACCGTCTTGTCCTATAAAGTTCCAGAGTTAATAGTTCTATTCCACTTGAAAGCAGGAACAAGCTTCCTAAACATGTATAATACTTTACATGGAGGTAGTCCTTGAGTTACGACCTTAGTGAAGATTTTCCTTTAGGGTAAAATGGGGAATGTGAAATGAATTGCCTCAAATAATGACCAGCCACTCCTGCTCTCCCCAGTGCATTCACGGCTTGTTAAATGAAACTCAGGGGTGGGGAGATCGTGGGAAACACAAGCCCACTATCTCACACCTTGGGGGCCTCACATGCCAGCTGCCACATAGCTGACTGTCTTGCCAGAGAGAAGCAATGGGGAAGGAAAATACTGGGTGTTAATTTTGCATGAAGAGTCAGACGCGGAGTGCTTCAGTGAAGAGTTTATTAGTGACTACAGCTCATAACAGACCCGATTTGGCTGGGCTGCGGCTGCTACTTATAGCCAGCAGCCGCAGTTGCCAGCCAATCAGAGTGCAGGATTTTCCCGCACTTTTTAAACCAATCATTTCTGACATTTTACAAGAACAGTTCAAACTAAACCAATGACATTCAAACCTGCATACATAACACCCCTCCCCACTAGGTTCAGTCCATACTCAAACCCCAACCTATCTAATGTATTCTTTTAAATAGGTGGGGCTCTTGTCACGTTGAGACCTTCGTGGTTCAGAAGTTTTAATGTTCTCACCCAGTGAGAGGGAAATGTGTCTGTTGACATTTCCCTACTTGGGCTTCCAGTGAAAGAAGACCCTGTTTGATTGTTACAATCTGGTCTCTCCTCCCAACCCATCTCCAGCCCAATGTCAGCACCCAAGTCAGGTAGTGATGTGCAATCTTCCTTGTAAGGATGGATTTTGGCATTGTGACAGGTTTTGGGATGGTTCCTGTCGTAATGGCTCGTTACACATGGGGTTGATTCTTGCTTGCTGATTATCCTCATGCTCCTCCCCTCCCCTAGAAAAGGCATTAGGTATGGGAACTAGAGAGGAACAATTGCGATGTTCCTGAGGTAATCTGGATCTAAGCTGATCAATGTGCCTGCTCCAGAGGACACCATCCTCTGTTTGTACCCTGTAGAACGAGGGCCTGTGATTTGAGTTATTTCAGCAGGAATCCATGAAGGTTCACCCATAAGGTTCTTAGCATAAACAGAATCACCCACACTGAACGTGCGAACTTTGCTAGTGGAATCTAGTGGTGCGTTGGGTGCGTAAGTGGGATGAAGGCGGTCAAGGGAGACCTAAGTTTCCTACCCATCAACAACTCTGCTGGGGATAAGTTAGTTGATGGGTTAGAGATGTGCTGAACACTAAGAAGTTTTCAACTTTCTCAGTGATGTCCCCAGGACCCAATTGCTGAAGCTTTTCCTTGGTAAACGTACCATGCGTTCAGCCGGCCGTTAGCGAAGGGTGCCCAGGGGCAGTCAGGGCATGTCTGATACCCTGTTGTGCTAGATAGGATTCAAAAGGTTGGATGTAAATTGAGGGCCATTGTCAGAGACAAGAACATCAGGTAACCCGTGGGTTACAAAAAGCTTTTAAGCTGCTTGATGACAGCATCAGTTGTGGTGGATGCCATAGGGATGACCTCTAGCCATTTGGAATATGCATCTACTATAATAAGGAAGGTGTGCCCTCTGGTAGGGCCAGCGAAATCAATGTGAATCCTAGACCATGGGCCCCTAGGACATTCCCATTCCTGTGTGGGGAGAGGTGGGGCAGGCCTGACTACCTGACAGTTGGGACAAGATGCAACCCAGTTTTCAACCATTTTGTCAATACCTGGCCACCATACATAACTCCTGGCCAATCCCTTCATCCTTACAATACCTGGATGACCCTCATGTAACATTTCCAAAACCTCTCTTTGCAGTTTTGCAGGAATAACCACCCTGTTACCCCACAAAATACATCCTCTTAATACAGATAATTCAGTTTGCCTGGATTTAAAAGGTTGGGCAAGGTGAGGTAGATCTTGAAAAGGCCAACCTTTCTTAATCCAGCCTATAACAGGAGCCAATAAAGTGTCTTTGGCAGTCTCTCTGGCAATTTCAGCAGCGTGTACTGGAAGCTTGGCAACAGTTTCTAGGAAAGGTGTGTGCCTCAGGTTCAAAGTCCTCAGTGTGGCAAGTGGGCAGCGACTCAAAGCATCAGCATGTCCAATGTCTTTGCCAGGCTTGTGGATGAGCTTGTATGAATAAGCAGCAAGAAATTCAGTCCACCTCAGCATTCTTGGTGACAGGATAGTGGGTGTAGGTTTGTCTCCTGCCACAATGCCTAACAAAGGTTTGTGATCTGTGACAATGGTAAATGTTCTCCCATATAAATACTCATGGAATTTCTTGACAGCTGCAACAATTGCCAATGCTTCCTTGTCCAATTGGCTGTAATTCCTCTCTGCTTTGGTCAAAGTGCAGTAAAATGCAATAGGGGCTTCCTCCGCTGGGAAGCCTGTGGCTCAACCCCCCCACTCCAAAGGGGATGCATCACAAGTCAGTACAACAGGCAAATTCTCAGAGAACTGTATCAGTACAGCATCAGGCGTGATTAGTCTTTTAATATTGTTAAATGCTGATTGTTCCTTCCTGCCCCAGACCCAAACAGATTTTTGTCCAATAATCTGTGTAATGGTTCTGCAATGGTTGCCTTCTGAGGTAGGAACATGTGATAAAGTTAATAAGTCCAAGGAAGGCTTGCAAATCTGTTTTGCATTTTGGTCTAGGGCTTCTTTGATTGCTTGAACCTTGGCATCTGTAGGGTGGATGCCATGCTTGTCAATCATATAGCCAGAACTCAACCTTGTCAGTTCTAAGAGTGCATTTTTCTTCCTTGACTTTAACCCCTTTCTTGAATCTGGTAAGGACTCTCTGAGTCTCTCTTGTAATTGAGTGTCATTTTCAGCAGAGATTAACACATCATCAAAGTAAGGCACTACCCCTGGCAGTCCTTGGAGCATCCTTTCCATAAGGCTTTGGAAGATGCCTGGTGCCACTTACTCCAAACTGTAACCTTTTACATTTGAAGGCACCTCTATGGGTCACAATGGTTTGGGCCTCTGCAGTGGCATCATCAACTGTTAGTTGTTGATATGCCTGGGCCAGATCCAATTTGGCAAAGACTGTGCCCCTGCCAAGTGAATGTAATCAATGATGCACTACTGGAACTGGATATGCGCTCTGCTGAAGTGCATGGTTCAATGTCCCCTTATAGTCTCCACAGTTTCTTACTGACCCATCAGTCTTGACTTATGGGTGTCTCCCATCTGGAGTGGTCAGTGGGCTCTAAAACTCCTTGAGCTATTAGTTTATCTAATTGTGCATCAATTTTTTCCTTTAAGGCAAATGGGACCCTTCTGGGCTTTAAACGAATTGGTGGCACCTTGGGATCTAGGTTGAAATTGATAGGGGTCCCCATATACTTGCCCAATCCGTCGCTGAAAACCTCTGGAAACTCAGACTTCAAGGCCTCCTCCCATTCAGTGTTGCTCACGTGATTGATGCCAGTCACCTCGATGCCTAGTGGATTGAACCACTCAAGTCCCAGCAAGCTTGGGCGGTCCTTGTCCACAATGGTCAGGGGCAAACGTTTGGTGTGGCCTTTGAACTTCACGTTGAATTCTCTTGTTCCAACTACTGGAATCTTGTTCCTTGGTAGTCTTTAAGAGTCAGTGCTTGCTTCTGAATGTTCTTCTGGAATGTTGGGAAGAAGTCTGTGAATAGTGTCCCATGACACCATAGATAAATAGGAGCCTGAGTCCACTTCTATTTGACAAGGCCTTCCTTCAATTAGTACCTTCACATGTACTTTTCTGCTTCTTAAGGGTGAAGAATGACCAATGGTGACTGTTTGATGAGTTTCATTCTTCCCATTTGCTTCTGTGTTGTGCCCCATTTTCTCACTGAAGTTGTTAGGCTTGAATTCTTTGTCAGGAAACTTCCTTCTGTGTGGTGGAGTTCTGGATGATTTGCAGACTCTTGCTAGATGACCTCTTTTTTCACAACGGAGGCAGATGATATCAAGAAACTTGCATTCAGTGCGGGGGTGGCTCCCCCCACAACCTCTGCAGTAAAAATCTTGCCTCTTTCTTCCCAGGTCTTTCTTTTTCCTCTCCATTCTGAGTCTATAAATTCCTTCCTCCACCTCACTACAGTCTGATTCAGAATCTATTTGCTCGCAATGAGTTGTGGACTTTTCCACATCAGGATGGCTTGAGGCCTTGTTAATTTTCTTCATGGCTGCTGCTGAGGACTTAGTGGTTTCTGCTGAGGAGGCCTCTTCTATGGCTTCCTTCAACGTGATCTTAGGTTTTAATAATAATTTGCTCTGAAGCACCTTGTCTTTGAGGCCTAGAACAAATCGATCGTGCATGGCTTCCTCCAAGTTGTTAAACTCGCATGCACCCCCAATGTCTCTTAAACTTGCCATGAAGTCGTTAACGTTTTCGCTTTCCCCTTGATCCCGATGGTAAAACTCGTGTCTCTTAATGAGGCACGATACTTTGGGGCTAATGGGCTCTTAAAAGCTTTTCTACGGGCCAGTCCATTACCTTCATGTCTGCAGCTCCCGCCAATGCCTTCGCCATCTTGAAAACTGCCGGACCACAGTGCATGAGAAAGACCGCCCTCTTCCACTTCTCGGAAATGTCGGCGAGATCGTTTCCTCCAAATACATTTGGAAACAATCCGCATACAAGTCCCAGTCTTCTGCCATCGGATCGAACAGGGCTGGGGGGTGTTCAGCGCAGCCATCTCAGCTTGTTTTCCGCGTCATCTTCTCTTCAGGAAGGATCCCACCTTCATCGCCAGTGTTAAGTTTGCATGAAGAGTCAGACGCGGAGTGCTTCAGTGAAGAGTTTATTAGTGACTACAGCTCATAACAGACCCGATTTGGCTGGGCTGCGGCTGCTACTTATAGCCAGCAGCCGCAGTTGCCAGCCAATCAGAGTGCAGGGTTTTCCCGCACTTTTTAAACCAGTCATTTCTGACATTTTACAAGAACAGTTCAAACTAAACCAATGACATTCAAACCTGCATACATAACACTGGGAATCCTATGTTTTTTAGTTCTGCCCCTGCTCTTCCTTCTGCCAAGGTGCCCTGTCTTTATATGGGGCAAAAAAGGACCAGTTCCCTAGCCTTTCAACACTTTTTGCTTTGATCAGCTGGCTGCCGATTTGATTACTGATAATGTTTATTAATCATAGTTCAATAAAACAATCACTATGAAAGAATTGGGTAGATGATTCAGGTGATCATACCTTTATTACAATGGGATTTCTCTGACATTTCATGAGTCAGGGAAATCATAAATTTCAAAGCAAATATAATCCAGGCATTTAATTTTTTTATCTATCATACTGCACCATAGTTTCAAAGGACTTTCAGTCATATTTCCTTGTTCTGATGAGGACTACAAACAAAGTTCTTTCAAAGTTTCAGTCATAACCCCCTGCCCCCAGGCATTTAAGGCTCCTGGATGTGGCTGTTCCTTGGCTACCATCTCTTATTGCTATTGCTCTTCCTCTAAGTTCTCCTATCAGTTGATTGAACTCAGGGTAGAGAAAGACAGCAGGCCCTGGAAATCCTCTTCAAAGTCCAGTTCTGGAATGTCTTCTGTCTTTTTGTATTTCATATGTACAATGGTGCTGAAAAGTTTAAGAACCTTTTTTAATTTTCAATATTTCTACATAAATATGACCTAAAACATGACCACATAAGCAATAAAACTAGATAAAGTGAACTCAATTAAACAAATGTGTAAAAAAAACAATAAACTTGTTAATTTTTTTATTTGAGTCAAATGATCCAAAGTATGTATTTGTGTGCATCTAGGAGAGCAAATCCGTGACAGGTTGTGATCTCCAGTTTCACCCAACCAGCTTTTGATAATGTGCCTCACGTCTGATTGATCATTCATTACCAAATCATAGATCAACATAATCTTATTGCAGATGAAACTGGCATTTACCATCTCAGTTTCTTCTAGCTTTTTTCTTTCCAATCTTCTGTTTATCTCATCTCTTCCAGTTCCCCACCTTAACTGTCACATGTTTTAACTTTACATTTTTTTAATCCTTACCAGCTATGCCCCAAGCCAACTAAAGACAACAGGATCCCCATTCTGAGGCTCAGCAGCATCTTAATGCTTCTCTTGCCAGCTTTTCTTTAATGGTTGAATATGATAATAAAACAATCCAGATTTTCTAATGGATTTATTTTGCAACAAAGTAAAGATTATCTTAAACTGTGAGTTCATGCTTCATACATTGCAAGCCAAGATCTGGCAAAATGAACTGGTGTGTGTGTGTTATCTGCAAATGCTATTCATACTTGTCAATCTTCTTCATTCTTTTTAATATAATGCAAACAGTTATGTTGTAAATAATAGTAAATTTTAATAGATTTCAATAGCCATGTTTTAGACTTACCAACTTATATTTACAGAATGGCAGACAATTGAAAGAATAATCTTAGTTCCATTTTTTTCCATCAAAACTTTTTAAACTATTAACAAAAATTTCAAAATAATTAAAGTAATTATACATTTAATATTGTTTACAAATATAAGAAAAAATTATAGAGTTCTCAACACACATAAGAAAAAATGATAGTATTCTCAACACACTGGACTTATGGGTTGCAATAATCAGACTTCACTTGCTTTCTGAAAGTAACAAATGAAAGTTCAGAATTGGTCACACATGCATTTACTGTTCTGCAACAACATTAAAACAAACTGATCTATTTAGGTGTTTTTCTAAAGACATGCAGAGAACAAGCAGCAAATTTTCAAAATGTGATAAGAGTATGTTCAGAAAATTTTCATATTTGGTTGAGTTTTGGCAGTATGTTTTTCTTGGCAAATCTGAAGAATGTCTGCACATGTGGAAGCTTGGTGAAGATTATAAAGTTATCTAAACTTTGGAAGTCCCAAAGGTGCTTTTTAAAGAGGCAACTGGACTTTATTTCTCTCAAGAAAATCCAGTTGCCTTTTGAAAAAGCAGCATTGGGACGACTATGACCTGGATGACTGAGAATCTCCATAAACATTAAACTTTGGAAGGAAACTGAATGAAATATTTATGGAATTGTTACATAAGAAAGTCAATTTTTCTTACTCTTTTCTTGATTACTGAAAAGATTACAGCTTTTACAGAATGTTGAGGATATTGAATAAATCCTTCAGTTACATAAAATTTTTAAAAATCAAAAAAGTTACCATATCAAACTTAAATTGGAGGCAATGGGATAATTATATAATGATATTTTACTATTTTGGTACTGAAAGTTTAATTATAAATAACAGACAATTGTGGGCTTCATAAATCTTGGGAACTATTCTAGTACCATACAACAACAATCTGTATTTTTAGCAGATAGTATACTGGGTGAACTGATCAATTTGGTCAGCTGTTTGTTTTTATGGCAATGAATTGCTAACTAACACAAATTTACTCTTCATCTTCTTGAAATGTACAGCTGTCTCCCACTTGTTTCCAAGGCATTTCCTTCTCCAGAATGCTCAAAGCCTGTTTCTAAAAGAAGAAAAGTTATACACTTAGCCTGCAATACCTACTGTTAAGAGCTTAAAACAATTAGATTATGAGAGTACTATTGTCCATCTTCTTGCATAGTAATCTTAAAATATTCAAAATATATATCTGTCCAATGAAGCAAAAGGATGTAATCACAGTGGTGCACATCATAATTCTCAATTTTATTTACATACAGTTGAACATAGTTACAATTTTTCAGTCTTTCCATCTATACAATTACAAGTTGTAAGAAGTGTATATTTTGTGCTATATGAGAATTTCTTAATGCAAACATCTACATTGAGAAAAAAGTTGTAGTGTGCTTCTAATGGCATATTTTTGGGAGAATACTGTTTCAAACTCCATTAAATGCTGTCATCTTTAGAATATCTCCAAACAGCTTATCACAAGTGCTTTTTTAATGTTGCTTTATTAGCATAATTTGTTCATACACAGTATTTTTTCTTTAACAGTTTAAGTGCCATCAATTTCGGTTCATCTCTGGTGACTATATAGACAGAAGCTTTCCACCTTCACTTGTTTTAATAGTTTTTTCAAGGGTATTGCAGTAGACTTTTTGATTTCTGTCTTTCTATCTTATCCCTTGTTATTCTCTTCTCCTTCCTTCAACCTTGCCAAATATAACGGTTTTTCTCTTGTTCATCACTCACTTGCATTGCATGCCCCTAATATATAACTTCTGCTTGCTGATTTTTTGCCTCAATGGATGGTTAACCTTTTTTTGGTCCAGGACTGTTTGATAGGTTCTTTCTGCAGTCCATTATACTCATAGGAACCATTTCCAGATCCATAAATTAGAAATGCCAGTGTTATTTCTCTTCTTTTTCAGACTCTTTCTCCGCCACCCATATCCATTGCTTTCATTTTTCTAATCTGTTATTATATAAATGTTCTTGTGACAGACTGTCATTCTTTCAAATGACTAGCTAAATATACTATTTCTAGTCTAAGCCTAGGAAAGACTTGAGAGAAAAATAGATAAGGGATTTCTCACCAAGAGAGTATCTCATGGCAGCAAGAAAGCTGGAACTGACTAAGAAGCTGGCAAAGAATAAGAAAAAGAGGAAAAGAAAAAAATGACTACATAAGAAAAAATAATTTAATTAGGCAGGGTCAGGCTGCTAAACGGATACAGATTCTGGGACTGCCTAATAGAATTAATCATTAAATTCGCCATGTAAGGAAAAACATGAGATCTGTCTACCCTATAGAGATATTCAGGGGGAAAGGGGGAACCCATCCTACAGAATTATCCAGAGCGTGCATTAGAAATTGAAGAACCCCTAAAGAAGATCAAAGTAAATGTAGCCTTAAAAGTTATTTTAACTAAAAGCCCTTGAGTAACTCTTTGGGGAATTTATTAATAACTATATTTTAGGCTAGGCACATTGTCACTTAATCAGAAGCAATATTTCCAAAAGAGAGATAGCTGATCTAAATTGTAAAACAACTAGTTTCATTAAAACAATGCAACGCATGTTGGCCTTTAAAGACAAAAGTAGGAAGAACTGCACGCATTTGTAGGCATTAGTTATATCCTACTTGCTTTGCTATCTGACTCAATGCCTTAATATGCTAATAATAAATAAAACACCACCTTAAAGTATAAAGTATCATTTAAAGTAGAAAGGAAGTTTTCTTCTGTTTTCAAGGTTCTGTGATTATACCTGAACCACACTAATGTACTTTCCGAGACTCCTAGCAATTTCCTGATCTTGCCCACATCAAAGGGTTTGTCAAAGCCTTTTCTACTTTAGAATACACCTAACATGAGTAAGGCAGACTTATTGTGAGTTTCTTTCGCAAAATGTTTTTCCACAACTCAGATAAATTTTCAGTAACAGCTCTTCATCCTTCTGACATTCAATCATGTTAGTGTAATTAGTGCTGAATCAGTGCAATCAGTGTAATTAATGTTTAATCTTGACTAGAAGATTAGTGCAAGTTCAAACTTCCAGGTAATAATTAAGATCTCTGGTATCCTTGACTCAAGTTGTTATATTGCTATATAAGCTGCTTCACAGGAATATTTTGAAGGTATAGAGGGACATCCCTTATTAACATCTCCCTGAGATCAGTTGTGAAAGAATAGGATTAGGAAAATTAATAATTTTTTTAAAAAAACTTTGTGGTTTCCCTATTAATTGCTGTAAAACCTCACACACAGTTGTCCACTGCTGTCCAATCTCACCTAATTCCTGTAGTTGTTTAGTGTGAAAACATGTGCTGTATCTTAATGCATATAATATTTTTTCACTTTTACAATCTCCTTTCTGTCCTGTGTCATACTGCATTTTCAAACTCAATTATACAGTATTTTGCAAGTTTCATTATCAGTGGGTTCATGATTTATTATTATTATTATTATTATTATTTATTTATTTATTTAGACTTGTATGCTGCCCTACTCCCAAAGGACTCAGGGCGGCGAACATACAAAAAGCATATACAATAAAATAATGAATAAAAACAAGTCCAAATTACAAAACAGCTAAAACAGTAAAATTGCAAAATAAACAAACTCTTAAAACTACCCACCCCCATGGTCAATCTAGGCCGGCCTGCTGAAACAGCCAGGTCTTCAGGTCTCGACGAAAGGAGTGGAGATCAGGGCCAAGCAGATCCGCAGGAAGCTGGTTCCACAGGGCTCCCACAGAAAAGGCCCTAGCTCTGGGAGCCGCCAGCCGACAATGCCTGACCGACGGTATTCCCAGAAGGCCCCTCCTATGGGAGCGCATGGGGCGATTGGACTGTGATGCGGGCAGGAGGCGTTCCCGCAAGTACCCTGCACCCAAGCCATTTAGGGCTTTATAAGTTGTTACTAACACCTTGAAGGAAACCCGGAAGGCAACCGGCAACCAATGCAAGTCGCGCAGGAGGGGTATAATATGGGAGTATCGGGATACCCCCATCACAGTCTGCGCGGCCGCATTCTGCACCAGC
Organism: Naja naja; assembly: GCA_009733165.1. Lineage (NCBI taxonomy): Eukaryota > Metazoa > Chordata > Lepidosauria > Squamata > Elapidae > Naja > Naja naja. The sequence continues at coordinate 73,852,307 of CM019149.1, forward strand.
TGCAACCTCCGAGTAATCCGCAAGGGAAGCCCCATGTAGAGAGCATTGCAGTAGTCTATTCTGGAAGTGACGAGCGCATGGGTGACCGTTCGAAGGGCATCTTGGTTCAGGTAAGGGCGAAGCTGGCGAACCAGCCGAACCTGGGCAAAAGCCCCCCTGGCCACAGCTCCCACCTGCTCCTCATTTGTCGTTCATTTAGAATTTACTGATACCATAAAGGAGAGCCATGTTAGTTTATAGTAATCAAAAATCAGAATGAATCTTCTAGCATATTTTCTAACAAATTTTATAGAAAAGCATAAGCTTTAATCTGTTGAACTGAGCTACAACTCATAAAAGTTTGTGCTTTCATAAAATTTGAGAAAAAATGTTACTGGTCTCCATCTGAATTTTGGCTAGAATTTGCTGTTTATTTTCTGTGCTTTAGTGCCATCTCATTAGTAAATTGCCACATCTATCTATGTTATTCATTTTCAATGTAGAGACATTTGACACATGGTGCTTTTTTAACTAGATTGTACTTTAGGACCCTGTATTTCAGTTCCTCTTTCCTCTGTCATGCTTTAAGTATTCAAACTAGCAGTCATAAAAAGAAGGAAGGTAAATATGTTTTTTGTCTAATACAGTTTTATTTTATTTTTGCTTCCTTTCCACATTAACCCAAATGCTGAGCACTTCCAGTTTTAGTTCTCTCTGGTGTGAAAAACAGCAGTTACTTTAAAAAAAAGAAGAGAAGAAAAAAACTGTTAGGGACACATGAAGTGCCAAATTGTTGATATCAGGAAAGTTTTCAGCAGTTTTCCTTTGATTCTTTAGGCAGACAGGCTCATGTGTTATTTGACAGTGTCACGTAAAACAGTATTTAGTCTATTCTATTTTTAACTTGTTGCTCTTCAGACAAAAATATTACCATGATATAAAAAGAGAGAATTGGAGTTAAAATGGTTTTTCAAAACCAATTTTGTTTTCAATGTTGCTTGTACATTTGCACCTGCAAATTAAGATAAATATTTACTGTAAATATTGCATTGATTTGGTGTATATATATTTTTCAAGGACCAAACTATTGTCCTCAGGAGTGCATCCAGCTGTTATTTCAGTGCTAAAAGGGTTTTTTTTTCTGTTGTTCTAATCTGGAAGTACTTTCTATTACTATCGTTGTTATTCCTGCATTTAAAGGCAGGCAAAATGAAGTCATGTTACTCTTACAGAAAGTTATACTGAAAATTGTTTTTCAGAAATTACTTTATCTGAAAGCCACTTGAGTTAGGTGGGAATCCTAGACTGGATTATCTGAGAGCAAGGTCCATCCAATTCAGTAAGGCTTGCTTCTTATAGAGTTCCACAGTATTACACTGTAATCTAAGAATATTTGCTTAATAATAACCTACTTCACACACCAGTCATAAGTACAGTATAAAATATAGAATGGTAACAACAGCAGCTGTAAGGCTAAACTCAGTAACAATTTTCTTTGCAAAATGGTATGCGTTGCTAGAATTTATTCTTCCTCACAATCTTATGTGAAGAATTGGGGGCCATTCCAGGATAGATTTGAGGCACGAACAAAAGGTGGAAAGAATTTCTCTGTATGAGAAGTATAGTTGCATCTTGTGGGGTGTCATTTTGTTCTTCAAATAATGACCAACTACTCCTATCTAGTACAGAATGATTCATACAGAATCATTAGTGAGTATATTGTCACCTAAAATATCCCAATATTATGGTTTGCCATGGCAAAATATTATAATGTTTCCATAGTATTATGTACTTATATACTTATTATAAAAGTGTATGTTTAATATAGCCATGTCAATAAAGTTCTAAAATGGTAATAGAATATATAATGTTTTGTGCAATATGCTCGGTTACTCCAATTAACTATTTTTCTTCAGTCATGCTAGAATGATGTGATATGATTCTCAATCCTGGTAGTAATTCAGGAAGTTGATAAATATAGACAGGGGGCAGAAACTCCCCAATATTTAAAATGTATTTTCTGTGATTCAAGAGGTAATACATAGGCATCAAGACTATACCAATGACCACAAAAAAGAACAATTTTGTTGTGCTGGTTATGTGGTAGATGAGGACACAGGAGTGTCAGGTTTTAGTCTACCCTCAGCCACAGAAGCTCACTGAGTGATTGGGAGCCAGTTGCTTTCTCTCAGCCCACCTATTTCACAGGCTTGAAAAATAGGAGCAGGATATAAGATGTTTGCTGCCTCAAGCTTTATACAGAAGGTAGAATATAAATAAAGCAATACTCTCCTCTACCAATTTGTCTAATCCAAAATCACATCATTAAATGACATGTAGCACATATTTCTTTATTGGTTTAATTTTTATAGCTGGCCATTTCAACTTAACAACTCTGAGAAGGGACAAATCTAAAATTGCTTTCTATTTATGAGTTATTTAATAAACATAGTATAAACCTGATTGGAGATCTGTGACTGAATTTGACACAATCGTGTATGTTTTGTTTTTTAGCTAGTGCAGTTCACAATTTAAACAAAAGGTGGCAAGATTTTCAAACATACCTAGACCAAGGGTATTTGGTGTTTACTTATTAGCTCTACAATTTCCTTCAAAGCAAGCAAATAAAACAGCCATAGAAGAATGGGAGCATGCTACTTCATTTAGATAGTTTATATTTATTTACCAAACTTTACTTTTAAAATTAGATTTCAGTCACAAAGACAAAAAGCAAAACACTTTTTACATAAAGACTTACAAAAGGTAATATTTAAATGATTATTTCAGCATATTTCAAATGGGTTTCTTTGTGAACTGTTATGCTTAAAAAATTAATAGAACTTCACTATTCTGTTTTTGCTAAGGAATAAAAAATGATGTTCTAAGAAAAGAGGAGATGAATGAAAGTACATATGGGAGCATATGAAGATATATTGTAAAAGTGGAAAGCCCAGCATAAATCACTTTAATAATGTCTAAAAATATATTAAGGGAGAGATGAATGATTCCTGAGTTCCAGTATTACAATGAAAAATCTCAAATAATGTGTCTGCAGACATTCACATGTGCACATATGCAAACTCTGCTAATACATATTAAGCAAAAACTATATGACTAGATTTCATCTGATTTTGGTCTGTCACAGACTAACCTGGCTTTTTTTCCTACAAATGTTAGGAGACACAAATAGCTTGTGTCTCCTAATGCTTATTCCAATGTTACTAGTGAAGCGTTTTTTATTCTTTGGAAATATTTCTTTTAACATGTGTGTATCATCTGCTGATTAGGAAGACTAACAACTCAGAATTCAGTTGTCTGATGCGGTTATAAAGAAGCATTTGAAGCAGACGTGTACAGCCGTTGCAAAGCATGAGATAGGTAAAACCTACCTCAGATAGTAGTGCCGGCTACTACCTTCTGCCTCCATAAAGCTCCATAAACAGAATCCTGCCACATCTTGTGAAGGGTAATAAAGAACAGTAAAGGCTCAGAGATCATCTTCTGAAAATGCTCTTAGAAAACAAAAGGTACTCTTACTAGGGGATAATTTTAACTCTTCAGTTGTTATTTTTGTTCCAGCTGCATCAGTAGGAAGTTCTTTTCCTTGCTACCAGTTGTTACCTCCTCCCAAGAAAATGGGAATCCTAGGTAGAGATTTGGCATGTCATTACAGCCATTTCTTTGCAAATGTGAAAAGGAAATTTGTTCAGCAGAACACTGTGGATGTACCATAGATTTAAATTGGGTCTTATGTTGCTTTGATCATTTGATAAATGGTTATGGTTGCAAAATACATATAACAATACAATAAAAATATGAGGCCACATGTCAAGTTCAAAAGATTGGCAAATTCAACAAAGTTTTACTATTACAAAGAAAAGCAGATTAAACTTTGGTTAAATATAATTGGAAATGCTTTAAAAGATAATGTATCATCACTGCTTTCACTGCCAATACAGCATATATAATTGATATAATGAGGCTTGCTCTTTTATATTTCTTTCAAGATTATGAACAGATTTTCATAGAATTTGCTAGGAAGTAAAGTTACCATACGTCTTTATCTCAATACATGACAAGTGTAATGTTGCAAATAAAATTAATGCATTGAAGAGGTAGAACTACCTTATTTATAAATATTGTTGATTTATTTCATTCAGTCTTATATACCCCTTCAGCCACAATCAACTTTAAGTAGCATACACTCCCACAGTAAACATGTTAAAATAACTATACAACCATAATAGGATAATATTAACACTATAATTCAAATCACATTGTGCTGAGAATTAGCATACCAAAGTCATTTAAATCAGGGATCTCCAACCTTGGCAACTTTATGACGTGGATTTCAACTTCAAGTCCACAAGTCATAAAGTTGCCAAGGTTGGAGACCCCTGATTTAAACTCTGACTTATCCCAGGGGGGATAAGTCATATCCAATATTTCTTAACCTTGATTAGTTGAAAATGTATGGACTTAATTCCCAAAATTCCCCAGCTAACATAGCACACCTGTCTGAGAAATTATGGGAGTTGAAATTCACATATCTTCATATCAGTTCCCAAAAGGTATTTAAATATCTTTAAATACAGCAAATGAGGTCTTTTTGAAGCCATAGCTAGCAATATAATGTAATAAAATGGAAGACAATAATGAGAGGAAATGTACAACATCCATTATCAAGAATGACAGTAGTTTCACTTGCAGCTATTTCATTACTTTCATTTACTTTAACCCTGCAGGATATAACGAATAGTATTCATATAGAAAGGTGCTACTCTTTCTATAGAGCAGCTTCAGGTGTACATTCATCTTAATAAATATAATTGTACAACTGTGTATCAGCTATTTTTCAGAAGCATATGGCCTTCAGAAGAATATAAAAATATTTTTATTGCTGCTAACATGGTGTTTTTATACTTCTGATTTGCCTATTCTAGGGAAATTGAACAATAATTCCACTTCAGTAAAGAAATAATTTTACTCATCACTCCAAAGGTTGTCTTTTTAATTAATATAATATTTTCAGACTTTTTTTATTTTGGATTTACAGTGGACCTGAAATAATTAGTATGTTCAGGAAAATCAGTTTGGGCACTGATACTTTAGTAATTTGTATATAATTAATAGAATGTGATTATGAGTTTTATTACTTTGACATATATATATGAATTATTTATATATATATAAAAAATTTTTTGACAAATTTAGAATAGCCATCCTTAAATGCTAGTGCTGTTAATTTATTAAATACAGGTACTCCTCAACTTATAACCATAATTGAGTCCAAAATTTCTGTTGTTAACTGAGACATTTGTTAAGTGAGATATTTTGCCCCATTTTATGACCTTTCTTGCAGAGTGGGATTCAACTGGTGTTACTACCAGTTCGGTGATTACATTTTGCGCCCACATGCACTCTTTGAGCTCACGCGCCAGATGCAAACTGCGCATGCGTGTAATAAACCTTAAGCTGTGCTACCCGGACAGCTGAAAAGTGCTGTGCACAGGTGCACAGCATTTGAAAAGTCACTTTTTTACTGCTTTTTCAATCTCAGTTGTGCTGCGCAAAGCAGCTGAGGTTGAAAAAGCAGGAAATAAAGGACAGGTAAGAGCCCGGGTGGGCCAAACAGCAGCAAACACAGAACCGGTTTGGTGTCTGCAGCTCTTCAGAGCTACCAGTTCGATAGAGCCGGGCAGAACTGATAGCATCCCACCCCTGCTTTCTTGCCTCAGTTAAGTGAATCACTGCAGTTGATAGGTTAGTAATGTGGTTGTTAAGTGAATTTGGCTTCCCCATTGACTTTGCTTGTCAGAACATCACAAAAAGGGATCTCATATGACCTTGGGATACTGCAACCATCATAAATATGAACCAATTGCCAAGCATCTGAATTTCGATCACATGATCATGGGGATGCTGCAAAGATTGTAACTGAAAGATGGTCATAAGTCACTTTTTCAATGCCATTTTAACTTTGGTCACTAAATGAACTGTTGTAAGTCGAGGACTACTTGTAGTTGGGGGGGAATTCCAGCAGAAAAGTAGATATAATAATAAAATATAAATATGAAATATATTCTGCTATATTTATTTATATATAAATAAAAAACACAAAATGGATCATCAGCACCTAAACAAAACCAAGAGTATACACATGAATGTGCATTTGTATTTAATGTTCATTCAAGTAAGAAATGTAAATGTTTTCTTGATCAAATACACTCAGAAACTTTATATAATTGATGTGGATGGGTGCCATCAATTTCTATGCAATCTAAAGGCATTTAATTTGCATTTCTATTATCTTTATGTTATTTTCCAAAGCATTTATGTAATTCCAAAGACATATTTAAGCAAAAGCAGTGAGGCAAGTAATTTTAGATGCAGTTAGTGAAATCATTATGTAAAATTCTCAAAAGACTTTTAAGAAAATTTATCAAACCAAAGTCAGTTTATTTCATGTAATAAGATTGGAATTATCATGTCCATCCATTCAACTATTCTATTCTTATTAACAGATGTATATGGTTTTACTTACTAATGATCAGAATTTCTTTGTTTAAATATTAACCAAATAACTATGCTTCTATATTTTTCTACGTTCCAGCTAATCAAATTACCAGAGAGGCATAAACGAATAAAAGAGGTTCAAACTTTTCAGCTTTTTCTTACAAGAAACTACCGTATTTGAGCACCTAACTATTTTGGCTGCTTTCTTCTCCATTTTCTCTAGTTCTAATTATATGTATTTTCAAATATGATAACCAAAAGTGTACACAGTATTCTAATGGACATGCCATAGATCTGTATATGGGTCATTACAATATTGAACTTCTATTTCAATCTCTTTTCTATTAATCCCTTACATTAATTTTTTCTTCTTCACAGTTACTGCATAATTCATTTTCATGTATATAAGCCATGTACCACAAAATAAATACCTTTTTTTTAGCTTTGAGTAGTTCAGAACCAATCAATCTATATGTAAAGTTGAGAGAATGGGGACATTCAGTTTACATTTTACTTTCTTAAACTGAACTCCAGTTTGCTTGGCCTTTCATCCAGTTTAAAAAGAATCTTCTGCGGCTCTTCACTTTAGATTACTGTTATTGTTACAGTCCTTTAAGTGAATCCTGACTGTTATAAATAGTTTTCTTGGAAACATTTCTCAAAAATGCCCTGCCAATACCTTCTTCCTATGGCTGAAAGAGGGGGTCTGATCCAGAATCATCTAGCTAACTTACATGTCTAAGGCACTTTGCAGTTTCCCCACTCTGATCCAGCACCTTTAGCCATTATGCCAAATTATCTCTTATATTATTATCGTGAATAATTCATATCATAAACAAATTTGGCCAACTTGCATCTTATCCCTAAATCAACATAATTTACAAACAAGTTAAAAAGCACCACTTCCAATATAAATCCTTGACAGATTCTATTTCTTACTTCTATTGCAAGGCTAGATCCCAAGCTGTTCATTTGATTTAATTTCTTATCTTTGTATTGCAGTTCATTCTGTTATTTTCATACTGCATCTTTAACCTGTCAAGATTGTACTGAGCTGTGTTATTATCTTCACTCTTGACATTGCCAAATAACAGTCTGTCCCATGGATCCTTTCATTATTCTTGCACCCTCCATTAGTTCTCTAATATTTCAGTCAGATCAGTTATGCTTTTCAGTACATCCCATTTTGCAAATGTACATATAGATAGGTTTACATGTAGTCCTATGTATTCAAAACAAATAGCTCTTTTCTTCAGCAACTAACAAAGCACCATTCTAATCCACTGTTGAATTTTTCCACCAATCCACTCTCGTCACCTAACATTTTCTTCTGGGTCACAAGATTTCAGAATGTTGACAAGTTTCTCCCAAACTCATCTCTGGTTCCTTCATTATTATTATTAATAATTGGAACATAACATGGGATTATTACGAACCAGCACATTCTTAATTTCATACAGTTGTTGTTGTTCAGTCACTTAATCATGTCCGATTCTTCGCAGCCGCCTGGACTATACCATGCTGACTTTCCTGTCTCTTTGTCTCTGAATTCCAAGTTCATGTTCATTGTGTTGATGACACTACCTAGCCAGAGTGCAATAAATGTAATTTGTGATTACAGTTTGTGGTACATGTCATCTAGATCAACAGTCATTATTCATCTTTGCTAACAGTAATTCAGAACTAAAGAGTTGAACTGGCAAAATATCAAATAGACATTTTTATTTTCCATATAATTTAGGAAACATTACAGAATATAAATGTCACTTAAAAATAATTGCTTTACTATAGCCTCATTTTATTAATGATTCCATAAGCAACATAAAAAGGCACAGTTTAGAATAACATAAAGGTTGTTTGATAACTACATAGGAAACATTGCTTCAAGTTGGGAGGAATTCTATAAAAAAGTTACAATAAATTCATCTAATTTTGGCTCTCAGTTAATCTGGCAGAGAGAATTAATCTATTCTTTGTCTTTTTACTTATTTATATCACTTAAAAGATGTACATTTATTTCCCAAGAATCATGAATAGAAAAGGGGCTGTTTCATACTTGTTTGGAGGAACTCAAAATGAGAAGTCCATGTTCTGTACATGGTGATATGAAGATGAAACATGGAAAGGAAAACCATCAAGGAAATCAGAACACTCAGAAAGCTCCAAGGAGCCCACAGTTCAACTCCTGAACTACAAATATTTTCTTCTTCTACCAGAACTCAAATATGAACTTAACAAGAGAGCACAGAGAATGTAATATCCATAACAAAAGTTTTGAGTAATGCAATGAGCAAATGAAGATATCCAACCTGTTTCTTTTTAGTGTCAATTCTGCAGCTAGAAAGGAACACAATGACACTAGCGGATCAGTGTTGCCTACCCACAGAGCTTATTACTTGGTTGAATGCTCATTTCTGAATGTAAGGGTAGCTGTCCATGGTTGATTGTAGTTTTCCTGAGTTCATTACAGCTTTGGCAGATGCCACATGGTGTGGACAATAGCCAGGAAGATTCAAGAGCAGATTATTAAATTATTGGTACCTAATTAAAATGGTACGTACTTGCTGCATTGTGATAAGCAGAGGGGGAAAGATGCACCAATTGTAGCATTAGATGAATAAATAGAGATAGAATATATGACTGCCATTACATAAAATTTCCTTACTTATAATATAGGTTATGTAAATGATCTAGAGCAAGGTTGTCAAACTCCTGGCCCGTGGGCCAGATGCATCATGTGTTGGCCACACCCATGCCTGGTTTAGCAAAGGGGGGGAAAGTCCTGAAATGTCACGTGACGACAACGTGATGTGAATTTGACACCCCTGATCTAGAGGCTTCCAAGCAACAAGCAAATTTTGGGATAAAAAAACTTAAATACAAGAGGTGCTCAAATCAGGAAAATAATTCCATGCACAAGGTCTGTGCATGGTCAGTTAGGATATGACATTTGTAGTGACAGTTGTGATGCAGAAAGAGCTAGGGAGTCAGAAAGGAATGCAAAATGGTAAAGATGCGCCAATTTTGATTTGTTTATTCCTCATCATTTTTTTTAAACATCTCTGTTCTATGAACTCTAAAGAATGTACCACAGAATCTCAGTGAATGATTACATGAAGATACCCATCAAGAATTAAATAAATATGTCCCTGAGGGTTTGACATAAATTATTTAATGGCTGCAAACCTAGATAGTGCTTTCCATTTCCCATTCTTTACCTCAATCAGAAGGTTTGTCAGGTTGCTTTCCATTTATGTGAACTATGTCCTTATCCATGGTTTTATTACATTTAAATAAGCTGGCATGACCTGCTTTATTAACACAGAGATGAGGAAATTGAAACTCTTTGCGTGAGAATAGATTTGTGGAGAGTGGGGGTGTTTAGGATTTTCTAGTGGTCAGTTCCAGCCAGTCTGGATTACACTGAATTTCATTATATATTACCAATTAAGAGTTGGAATATAAATTGTCTTGGTGGGATAATTTATGCTTGGAAAAGGACAGTACACTCTTTCAGTTATTGTCGATATCAGAATTACACATTAGTGTTGGTTCCATTTTTACTAATATGGTGGCTGGCTAAGGAAGGATGGATATCTTTCTTAAAAGGACAATTTTCTTTTAGCTTCCCTGGCCACTATATTTTTAACATGATTGGATTGATTTGATTCTGCTAATAGTAATCAAGTAAATTAATTTAAAATCTGACTACAAGCTTTGTGTGCTGTGTTAGTGTAAATCTATTAAATCTTTAGTATATTAAGTCCTTGAAATCAATGAAATGTGTATGGATTTTTGCCTAGACTATATCAAATATAGTAATTTTCATGGAATAGCAAATCTAAATGCATACATTTTTCATTAAGCCTTGTTGATTGTGGCATCCTTAAATCAAACTAGGTGCAAATAGTCCAGGGCTTATAAACATTCATTTAATAACTATTCAAAGCTTTGATGGCACTTAAAACACCCCTCTCCCATCCCATTCATGTCAGAGGCACCACTTCCAGATTGAAAGGATTAGCTGATGATATCAATGTTGCTCAGACCAGGCCAGTGGGGGCTTCTTTCATGTCCCCATCAAGGAGCTGGAGCAAATGAAAGGAGCTCATTCCACCACACAGCAGCACTCAGGTCTTGAACACAAGCTCACTAACCTCCAATCCAGCGCCCTAACCATATTATCCACCACACTCCATACTTACTTACAATTGATTCTCATAGTTACAACCATTGCAGTATCCCCACAGTCACATAATCAAAATTCAGGAGTCTAGCAGCCAGCATATGTTTACATTAGTTACAACCTCCTGAATTCATATGGTTTTCTGTACTGAAAATTTTTAAATTGGAAATAATCCAGAATCACTGTGTGTGATTTTGAGCAGCCATATACATTTGTCTAATAACTATATAATACATAAATCTCCACTTGTGACCTTCCCAGGGAGCTCTGATAAGCAGAGTGAATGGGGGAAGCCTGAATGATTGCCTAACTCTCTTAACAAAGGTCATAAAATTGGATAAAACTCTCTTTAACACTTTGCTTAGCAACAGACATTCCAGTCCCAGTTGTGGATGTAAATTGAGGACTACCTGTATGGATTACAATTTTGTTACATTGCTCGAAATTATTGGGTGTTCTAGTTATCAGATGTCTACGTGATTTAACAAAATGCAGCTTAGATTGTTTCTGGGTATCTTGAGGTTACAGAGGGAAAAATTATTGGAAAAAATCTTACTATACACACACACATTATTCTACCTCTTCTCTGTCTTGTTTTTAAAGTGTTAGTTTGTATATGAATCTTGGGAAGATGTAGAAGCTATCAAAAGAAGAGAGCAAAGGTTAACTGTTGCCAGCCTGCCCAATTATACATTTATGTCTTTTTAATCCAGTCCAGTATCTGTGAGTTATTTTTGTTCTATACAGTATACTACAGTTTTCCTTTACAAATATCTTAGTACTCAAATGTTATCAAATTCTATGAATGAATGAATGAATGAATGAATTGAATCTCTTTGTACATGTTGGGCATGTGTGTGTGTGTGTTTGAAATGTTGATTTTATCAAAATCTGCATATGATTAAACATTCTGTTTTGGTGCACATGTCACAAAAAGAACTTGGAAGTGCATTTTGAATGAATCAAATTGAACAGAAACTCATTATAATCTGGGTTATGTGCAATGCAATATTAGAAACTACAATCCATTTCCCGTTGCATCTTATTTTTCCTGGAGTAGCTGAAGATGAAATAATTAGAACATTTTTGTGTGTGTCCTAAAGATAAAAATGGAAGTTTTATTCCTTTCAGAGGTCTAAGGTATCCACTGTATCCCTTGATAACAAAAAAAATCAATATAATAATAAGAATGCCAGTTTTTCCCATAATAGAATATGTGTCCAAGCTACAAATAAGGCATTTGGCCTGAGCCACATTTCAGCAACATAGAAACAAAAGCCGTGGTTTCATGCTGGAAAATGTTTGTTTATAAAACCGCTAGCTAAATTTAAACATTGAAATAAGTACTTTTAAAAATGCAAGTAATTGAATAATCCAAGTGGGGTTTTTTTCTTTGAAAAACAGTTGTAGTTGTGTCATATATTGATCTGTCTATTTATCATATAATAGTAAAGTCAGTGGGAGTGGAGTCAAATTTCTCTTATCTATGTAGAAGTTCTATGGTAAATCAAATGAGATTCTTTGGAGTATTGCCATAGTGCCCAGTGTGGTGTGATTTTCAGGAAAAATAACCATGCAATATTATACTTCAGAGTGAATTACATTCATTATATATATATCAGCAAGCAAAACTGCTTTCTGTTTCTGTTTTGCTTTAGCAATTATTTTTGTTAGTAGAAGCATGGAGTGGTAGTATCTCACCCTAAAATAGTATAATAATCACATCACACTTCTCATCTGGTGTTCAGTCCCAAATTGGAATTACTTGTGTTGCATATCAAAACGTAGAGACAAGCTTCAGAAGAATCTAATTTATTCCTAACTATTCTCCCAATTAGCCAATGAAGTTCTTGCTTAAGGGTAGTTTGTATCATGAACAAAAAGCATTTACAAAGCATGAGGATGCTTTACACTTAAAGCACAAAGAGAAATCTGTGTTGGATGTCTTGATTTTTTTACAGCAAACATACACATGCAGTAGACACAGCAGTGCTTAGCAAAAGGTAGATAAAACTTTTTGTCTCCATGTTTAGTAAAAATGCAAATAAGAATAGAATACTAAATAGAAATCTCCATTCACAATGCAGCTGTTTGCTTTGCTTCAGAAATATAATAGCTAAGAGATCCAATAGATTTTGGGAACCATTTTAATTGGATTCCATGGCTGAGGGTAGACTTTAACTCGAGGGCACCCATCCTAATCCAATACTGATGCAACTTCACACATGTGTATGGTTTTGGCTTCATGTGTTACTTGAACTCATTACAGTTTGAAAATCATGATTTATATCTTAGAGCAAAGATGAATCAAACCATTTGTGGTGTATACCTGGATGGTGGACTAAAACACCTACTAAGGTACTGATTTAACTTGGGAAAGTGCTTGTGTCAACAAAACATTTGTTATCAATTTGCAGTTTCAACAGCACTTGTAAAAACTAAAAGAGGCTTCTGTACTTGTCTAGTGCAATGGCAGACAAAAAAGAGCCCAGCAGAATGAATCCCGGGCTCTTAGAAGTGAGGGGGCCCTACGGCTTTGTGAAGCAGCTTTCAGAGGATACTTCCACTGAGTTTTCACAGGTTGGAGGTGGCTTCTAGAAGACCTGTACAGCCCCATTATATACTTAACTCTTATGACTCTTTACAGTATGCAAAAAAACACTTTTGTTCTATAAGGTGCAGAAACAAAATGCTTTTGTTTTGTTCTGTAAGGTACTGATATTTTAATGTCAAAATAGTCATCAAAACATGTTTTTTAAAATCATGATTTATTTATTCTGAACATAGAATTTAACAATGTCTTGAATAATTACTTGGAACTTGATGTAATTGTTTTTAATATTATCATGTAAGCCAAATCATGTTTTCAGATCCACATGCCTGGAACAAATGTGTGAAAGTCTTTACATACTACCTGAGTAAAGTGAATTTATGTGAGCAACCTTTTATCTATAGCTGTCCCTCCTTTTTTTTAAAAAAAAAGGGTGCCTGAGAACATTTTTAATCTATAAAATCCAGAGCCTTGTGACCAGGGGTGGGATGCTACCGGTTCTGCCTGGTTCTATAGAGCCAGTAGCTCTCTAGAGCAGCAGACACAGAACCGGTTCTGTGTTTGCTGCTGTTTGGCCCACCCGCTTGCCCGGCCTCTTACCTGTCCTTTGTTTCCTGCTTTTTCAACCTCAGCTGCTTTGTGCAGCACAGCTGAGGTTGAAAAAGCAGAGGAAAAGAGGCTTTATGAATGCTGCACACCTGCACGCAGTGCTTTTCAGCTGTCCGGGCGGCACAGTCAAAGGTTATTTTACACACATGCACAGTGTGTGCTCAACACGTAATCAACAAACCGGTAGTAATACCGGTTGAATCCCATCCCTGCTTGTGACCTATTGTCTGGACTACTCAATGCACACTTTATGGGCCTGTTCTTGAAGAACATTTGGAAGTTGCAACTGATGCAGAATGCAGATGCACGTGTAGTAAAAGGTGTTGGGTATTCAACACACGTAACTCCACTGCTTCATGAACTACATTGGTTGCTACTGTGTGGCTGGAAGCAGTTCAAGGTGCAATTCATTTTTAAATCTCTTCAGAGCTTGGAGCCAGCTACCAAAAGACTTGTCTTCTCCCAGTTATCTCATCCAATTTGGTCAGGCAATGTGGGCATCCCATCAGCCAAGAATGTCAACTGATGGGAACCAGGAGACATGCCTTCTCTGCCATAGCCCCTGCCCTCTGGGACATTCTCCTTTCAGATATCAGGATGACCCCAATCCTGTTGGCCTTTTGTATGGCCATGGAAACTTGATTGGGTGCCTGGGCCTTGGGCCTTGAGTGTGCAAAGGGCCCCATTCCTGGTTGCATTAACATCCATAGTAATATCTTTGCTTGGTGCCGTACATATTTATTTTATACTGTTCAAATTGTTTCAATAATTTTAATTTTAGTTTTCATGTCTTATAACGTATGGTACCTATAGTCACTAGTTGAGATGGGTGGCTACACAGATCAAATAAATAAATAAATTTGGGTTATTATTCAAAAAATCTAAAGTTAGCCAGAGAAGTGATTTTTTTTTGAGATCATGGATACACTATTAAAAGAATAGTCAAAATAAGCAAAAACTTAATTGAACAAATTTATTTTAAGCAATATTAAAATTAACAATGAAACTATGAGGATTGTTACATAGTATTTTGAATGACCTTCATTGATAATATACAAAGATACAAATAAAGATTTAGAAGACATGTTGATCTGTTTCCTACTGAGATGGGCAGACCTTCAAATGACATGATAAATTTTGTCATGACTCAGAATCACAAGAGTTACTTTTCCAGCATGGTAAACAGGAATCACGAAATGTGACATGGACAGGAAAGACTAATAGTCACTTCAGCATACTTCATAAGACTTACTAGTTTTATAATAATAATTATATTATAATGTTAATTATTTAGAGGAAGTAACTATCAAATTTGGATGCCTATTTTTTCTCCCTACGTATCCATTAGCTTCATATGGCATCTTTCGTATTACATTTATGCCAATTCATAACTGCCTCTACTGGTATGCAATAAATGACATAAAACTATGAAAAAAGGGAGTGCTCATAAAACATTGAGCCAGTTGTATGAAATGTAATTGATATAATAAAATCCAAAGAAACTTTTTAAAATAATGGGTGACTTTAATATTAAATCAAATAATATTAAGTCAATATTATTTGAGACAATTACTTAAGTTTTCTGCAAAGTGACAACAAAAGGCAAGTATGTACTTCTATGGTGCATTTGTCACCAGCTTTCCCAACCCTACAGTGGATTTAGAATTGTGGTTTTCAGTCAATTGGCTTCAACAAGTTTCCTGCTTATTCTTACTAGACATATGGTAAAATATGGGCTAATGGTGTCACTTTCAGTTAGATGCATATGGGATGCTACAGAATTCTCTCCCACAGTTAGTGTAAGTATAACATCTTTATGAAACAACAATGCCAAGTTTTCCTTAACCATGTCTAATTTTAGGAACTAGAGGTTAAAGTTATCAAGAAACTGGCATATGCGCACAGGAAAAACAGTATGAGAGTCCAGGTCATATGAGGAAAGAAAAAACAAAAATGAATTATGTATACCATGAAGAAGATAAATCTGAGAGATGAAAAGGCAGCCATCTTTAAACTGAAAGACTAGAAAGTTAAATGTATGCTTAATAAATTTATTTTGTATAAGCAAATGGGTTCAAAGTACAAAAAAAACTATTAATAAATATTAAGATGAAGATTAGAGGCATCAACAATTTCTTTTGGCAATTAAAAGTTTATACCCATGGAATTATGTTTTTTTAAAATACTTTTTTATGAAAATAAATAAAGCTTGTATCCCAGCCTCCAGTAACATTTATTCATGGAATGCCTCTGAGCCCCCGAGAAGCGCCAGATACACTGAGTTTCCAATGGAGATGAAGAAAAGGTTTTAGGGGGTTATCCCAATAATTTACCTTCAGGAAAATTGATATTTTTATAATTTGATACACTTTCAGCACAGGCATGTTGTGACAATGTTTATGACATAGTCTCAGGATTCTGATGAACAGAGTGGAATTACCTTCATGAGGGATTTTAAACATGCTCTAACAGTAAATTTTCTCTATAAACAGGTGTATGAGCCAAATTAATTTGAAATCTGTTAAGTTTGCATGAAGAGTCAGACGCGAGGAGTTCCAGCAAAGAGTTTATTTAGTGATTACAGCTCGAATAGACCCGTCCTGGCTTGGCTACGGCTGCCTCTTATAGCCTGCAGCCGTAGCTGCCAGCCAATGGGAGTGCAGGGTTTCTTCCCGCACTATTTAAACCAATACCATTCAACATTTTACAAGAACAGTTCAAATAAACCAATAACATTCAAACCTACATACATAACACCCCTCCCCACTAGGTTCAGTCCATACCAAACCCCAACCTATCTAATGTATTTCCTTAAATAGGTGGGGCTCTTACGTGTTGCTGAGACCTTCATGGTTCAGAAGTTTTAACGTTCTCACCCAGTGAGAGGGAAATGTGTCTGCTGACATTTCCCTGTTGGGACTTCCTGTGAAAGGAGACCCTGATAGACTGTTAGAATCTGGTCTCTCCTCCCAACCCATCTCCATTCCAATGTCAGCACCCAAGTCAGGTGGTGGTGTGCAATCTTCCACTTCTAAGGATGGATCTTGGCATTGTGACAGGGTTCGGGATGGTTCCTGTCGCAATGGCTTGTTACACATGGGGTTGATTCCTGTTTGCTGATTTTCCTCCTGTTCCCCCCCCTTCCCCTAGAAGAGACATCAGGTGAGGGACCCAGAGAGAGACAGGGGCGATGTTCCTGAGGGAACCTGGATCTAAGTTGGTCAATGTGCCTGCTCCAGAGGAGGCCATCCTCTGTTTGTACCCTGTAAGAACGAGGGCCAGTGATGTGAGTTATTTCAGCAGGAATCCACAAAGGTTCACCTATAAGGTTCCTAGCATATACAGAATCTCCCACACTAAAAGAACGAACTTTGGAAGTGGAATCCAGTGGTGCGTGGGTGCGTAAGTGGGATGAAGGCGGTCAAGGGAAGACCTAAGTTTCCTACCCATCAACAACTCTGCTGGGGACAAGTTATTTGATGGGCTGGGAGTGATGTGTTGAGCACTAAGAAGTTTTTCAAGCTTCTCAGTGATATCCCCAGGACCCAGCTGCTGAAGCTTCTCTTTGGTAAAGCGTACCATGCGTTCAGCCCGCCATTGGTCAAGGGTGCCCAGGGGCAGTGAGGGCATGTCTGATACCCTGTTGAGCTAGAAAGGATTCAAAAATGTTAGATGTGAATTGAGGGCCATTGTCAGAAACAAGAACATCTGGTAACCCATGGGTTACAAACAATTTTCTGAGCTGCTTGATGACAGCCTCAGTTGTAGTGGATGTCACGGGAATTACCTCTAGCCATTTGGAATATGCATCTACTATAACTAGAAAAGTGTGCCCTCTTGTAGGGCCTGCAAAATCAATGTGGATTCTAGACCATGGGCTCCTAGGACATTCCCATTCCTGTGTGGGGGCGTGAGGTGGAGCAGGCCTGACTACCTGGCAATTGGGACAAGAGTCTACCCAATTTTCAACCATTTTGTCAATACCTGGCCACCATACATAACTCCTGGCCAAACCTTTCATCCTTACAATCCCAGGATGACCCTCATGTAACATTTCCAAAACCTCCCTTTGCAGTTTTGCAGGAATAACCACCCTGTTACCCCACAAAATACATCCTCTTAATACAGATAATTCAGTTTGCCTGGACTTAAAAGGTTGGGCAAGGTGAGGTAGATCTTGAAAAGGCCAACCTTTCTTAATCCAGCCCATAACAGGTGCCAACACAGCATCTTTGGCAGTCTCTCTGGCAATCTCAGCAGCCTGGACTGGAAGCTTAGCAACGGTCTCCAGGAAAAAGGTGTGAGTTTCAAGTTCAAAGTCCTCCTTGTGGCAAGGTAGTGGGCAACGACTCAGTGCATCAGCATGTCCAATGTCCTTGCCAGGCCTGTGAATCAGTTTGTATGAATAGGCTGCAAGAAATTCAGTCCACCTCAGCATTCTTGGTGACAGGATATTAGGTGTAGGTTTGTCTCCTGCCACAATGCCTAATAAAGGTTTGTGATCTGTAACAATGGTGAATGACCTGCCATACAGATATTCATGAAATTTCTTAACAGCTGCAACAACTGCTAAAGCCTCCTTGTCCAATTGGCTATAATTCCTCTCTGCTTTGGACAAAGTGCGAGAGTAAATGCAATTGGGGCTTCCCTTCCACTGGGAAGCCTGTGACTCAAACCCCCCACTCCAAAAGGGATGCATCACAAGTCAGAACAACAGGCAAATTCTCAGAGAACTGTATCAACACAGCATCAGACGTGATTAGTCTCTTAATACTGTTAAATGCTGACTGTTCCTTCCTCCCCAGATCCAAACAGCTTCTTATCAAGCAGGCGATGTAAAGGCTCAGCAATAGATGCTTTGTGAGGTAGAAACATGTGGTAAAAGTTAATAAGTCCAAGGAAGGCTTGCAAATCTGTCTTGCATCTAGGTTTAGGGCTTCCTTGATTGCTTTAACCTTGGCATCAGTAGGGTGGATGCCATGCTTGTCAATCATGTACCCCAGGAACTCAACTCTGTCTGTTTTGAGTGTACATTTGTCTTCCTTGACTTTTAAACCCGCTTTTCTGAATCTGGTAAGGACTTCTCTGAGTCTCTCTTGAAGCTGAGTGTCATTTTCAGCAGAGATTAACACATCATCAAAATAAGGCACTACCCTGGCAGTCCTTGCAACATTCTTTCCATAAGGCTTTGAAAAATGCCAGGTGCCACGCTTACTCCAAATTGTAGTCTTTACATTTGAAGGCACCTCTATGAGTCACAATTGTTTGTGCCTCTGCAGTGGCATCATCAACTGTTAATTGTTGATATGCCTGAGCCAAGTCCAGTTTGGCAAATACTGTACCCCTGCCAAGGGAATGGAGCAGATGATGCACAACTGGTACTGGGTATGCTCTGCTGCAGCGCATGGTTAAGTGTCCCCTTATAGTCACCACAGATTCTCACTGACCCATCAGCCTTGACTGGTGTGACTATGGGTGTTTCCCATCTGGAGTGGTCAGTAGGCTCTAAAACCCCTTGAGCAATGAGCTTATCTAATTGTGCATCAATTTTTTCCTTTAAAGCAAATGGAACCCTCCTGGGCTTTAAACGAATTGGGGCACCTTGGGGTCTAGGCTGAAAGCAATAGGGGTCCCCATATACTTGCCCAGTCCTTCGCTGAAGACCTCTGGAAACTCAGACTTCAAGGACTCCTCCCATTCAGAGCTGCTCACGTGATTGATGCCAGTCACCTCGATGCCTAGTGGCTTGAACCACTCAAGTCCCAGCAAACTTGGGCGATCCTTGTCCACGATGGTCAGGGGCAAACGCTTGGTGTGGCCTTTAAACTGCACGTTGAAATCTCTTGCTCCAACTACTGGAATCTTGTTCCCTTGGTAGTCTTTGAGAGTCAGTGCTTGCTTCTGGAAATGCTTCTTCTGAATTTTGGGAAAGAGTCTGTGGATAGTGTCCCATGACACCATAGATAAATAAGAGCCTGAGTCCACTTCCATTTGGCAAGGCCTTCCTTCAATAAACACCTTCACGTGTACTTTTCTGCTTTTAAGGGTGAAGAATGCCCAATAGTGATTGTTTGGCGAGTTTCATTCTTGCCATTTGCTTCTAAATTTCCCCCATCTTTTCAAGGAAATTGTTGGGCTTAAAGTCTTTATCAGGAAATTTTTCCTACTAGGTGGAGTTCTGGATGACTTGCAGACTCTGGCTATGTGACCCCGTTTCTCACAACGTAGGCAAATGGAGTCAAAGAACTTGCATTCAGTGCGGGTGGCCCCCCACAGCCTCTGCAATAGAATCCTTGCCTGTTTTCCCAGAGTCTTTTTTTCTTCTCCATTCTGAGTCTAAAAATCCTCCTCTGCCTCACTGCCATCAGAATCAGAGTCTATTTGTTCAAATGGGCTGTTGTGGATTTTTCCCATCAGAATGGCTTGAGGCCTGGCTTGAGGCCTTGTTAATCTTTTTCATGGCCGCTGCTGAGGACTTGGTGGCTTCCGCTGAAACAGCTTCTTCAATGGCCTCTTTAAACGTGATCTTAGGTTTCATTAATAGTTTGCTTTGTAAGACCTTATCTTTGAGGCCTAAAACAAACCGATCACGCATGGCCTCTTCTAAGTTGGTAAAGTCACAAGCACCCCAATGTCCCTTAAACTTGCCACAAAGTCATTAACATTCTCGCTATCCCTTGATCCCGACGGTAAAATTTGTCTCTTAATGAGGCACGATACTTGTGGGGCGAATGGGCTCTTAAAGTTTCTCTAAATCGGGCCATTCCATTACCTTCAGCTCTGCTCCCGCCAACGCCATTTTGAAGACTGCCGGACTGCAGTGCGGAGAAAGACCGCCTCTTCCGCCTCTCGGGATGCCGCGAGATCGTTCCTTCCAGATACATCTGGAAGCGATCCGCATACGATTCCCAGTCTTCCGCCTGGATCGAACGGTGCTGGGGTGTTCAGCCAGCCATCTCGCTCTGTTGCTTGTTCTTCACGCGTCGCTTTCTTCAGGGAAATCCCACCTTCGCCGCCAGTGTTAAGTTTGCATGAAGAGTCAGACGCAGGAGTTCCAGCAAAGAGTTTATTAAGTGACTACAGCTCGAATGGACCCGTCCTGGCTTGGCTACGGCTGCCTCTTATAGCCTGCAGCCGTAGTTGCCAGCCAATGGGAGTGCAGGGTTTCTTCCCGCACTATTTAAACCAATACCATTCGACATTTTACAAGAACAGTTCAAATAAACCAATAACATTCAAACCTACATACATAACAAAATCCATTCCAAATCATAATTGTAAATTATCTCCCCAAAATCTAATATGGCTTTGGACTGCATCTGATAGCTCTGGAACAGCGTTCTGCCCTCCAGAAATGTTGGATTCCCATATGTCTCAGTCAAAATATGCATGGGGGAAATTCTGAGTCTTGCAGTCTAGCATTTCTGGAGCATACAGGTAAAACTCAAAAAATTAGAATAACGTGCAAAAGTTCATTTATTTCAGTAATGCAACTTAAAAAGTGAAACTAATATATAAGATAGACTCATTACATGCAAAGATAGTTCAAGCCGTGATTTGCCATAATTGTGATGATTATGGCTTACAGTTCATGAAAACCCCAAAACCACAATCTCAGAAAATTAGAATATTACATGCAATCAATAAAACAATGATTGTACAGAGAACAATATGGGACCTCTGAAAAGTATAAGCATGCATATGTACTCAGTACTTGGTTTGGGCCCCTTTTGCAGCAATTACTGCCTCAATGCGGCATGGCATGGAAGCTATCAGCCTGTGGCACTGCTGAGGTGTTATGGAAGACCAGGATGCTTCAATAATGGCCTTCAGCTCTTCTGCATTGTTCAGTCTCATGTCTCTCATCTTTCTCTTGGCAATGCCCCATAGATTCTCTATGGGGTTCAGGTCAGGCGAGTTTGCTGGCCAATCAAGCACAGTAATCCCACACTCATTGAACCAGGTTTTGGTGCTTTTGGCAGTGTGGGCAGCTGCCAAGTCCTGCTGGAAAATGAAGTCAGCATCCCCATAAAGCTCATCTACGGAAGGAAGCATGAAATGCTCCAAAATTTCGTGGTAGACGGCTGCGTTGACCCTGGACTTAATGAAGCACAGTGGACCAACACCAGCAGATGACCAAATCAACACAGACTATGGAAACTTCACACTGGACTTCAAGCATCTTGCAGTGTGTGCCTCTCCATTCTTCCTCCATACTCTGTGTCCTTGGTTTCCAAATGAGATGCAAAAGTTGCTCTTATCAGAAAAGAGGACTTTGGACCACTGAGCAACAGACCAGGTCTGTTTTTCTATAGCCCAGGTAAGATGCTTCTGATGTTTGTTGTTCAGGAGTGGCTTGACGATAGGAATACGACATTTGAAGCCCATGTCCAGGATCCATCTGTGTGTGGTGGCTCTTGATGCACTGACTCCAGCCTCAGCCCATCCTTGTGAAAGTCCCCAACACTTTTGAATGGCCTTTTTCTGACAACCCTCTCCAGGCTGCAGTCATCCCTGCTGCTTGTGCACCTTTTTCTTCCACACTTTTCCCTTCCACATAACTTTCTATTAATGTGCTTTGATACAGCACTTTGGGAACATCCAACTTCTTTTGCAATTACCTTTTGAGGCTTTCCCTCCTTATGGAGGGTGTCAATGATGGTTTTCTGCACAATGGTCAGGTCAGCAGTCTTCCCATGATTGTGATTCCTACTGAACCAGACTGAGAGACCATTTAAAGGCTCAGGAACCCTTTGCAGGTGTTATGGCTTAATTAGCTGATTAGAGTGGGACACTTTGAGCCTAGAATATTGCACCTTTTCACAATATTCTAATTTTCTGAGATTGTGGATTTGGGGTTTTCATGAGCTGTAAGCCATAATCATCACAATTATGGCAAATCACGGGTTGAACTATCTTGCTTTGCATGTAATGAGTCTATCTCATATATTAGTTTCACCTTTTAAGTTGCATTACTGAAATAAATGAACTTTTGCATGATATTCTAATTTTTCGAGTTTCACCTGTACAGTATCAGATTTCTGAAGGCTACTCAGAATCTATATAGATGGACAAAGAAAAAGCTCCTACTTACCAGATACATTCGTCTTATCATCTCTGTTTAAGTGGATTTAGAACTGCTAAAACCCAAAATCTATTCCAGTGGGACATAGTTAGGATAAAGAGTTTGCAGTTAACAAACGTTCTGTAGTCTTTTTGAGCTTTTAGTTTTAATTAACTTTGGAAGACAAGTATGCTCCCAAACTGCCCCTATGAAACATTAACAGTTATATCGCAAAGAAAAGAGAACTCAAGGAAAGGGGAGGAAGGAAAAAGAAAGGGTACGATCTCCTTTTCAAAATAGCTCCAAGCCGTTTCAAGCCAACACAAACAGTTGTTGCTACCAAAGCGAAATTTTGTGTGTGTGTGCGCGCGCCTGCCCTCCGGCCCGAGGAAACAGCCGCTATTAGGGTCGCCGAACTGCTGAATAGTGAAGAAGTTGGCTTTTCTCATTCTGAATATCACTATTAATAGTACTGCCTCCACTCTTTCCGTCACGTGAAAAGAAGCAGGGAGAAAAGTATTGAGTGGGTGGAGGAGGCGGCAGGAGCTGCTGTTGCTTGTGCATTCTCCTCCTCTTCGAAGTCACATGCCTGCAATGCCCAGAGAGGACAAGGAAAGCTTGCGCTTTTTTTTCCCCCTTCACCCCGACAATGCTCTGTTCTTGGGGTGACTACAGTTCTCTTTTGGGGTCAGGTCTCCTAATTAGCCCCCGCCTTCTTCCTTGGCATTTGCTCCGAAAATCAACCTCTGCTTCATAAGATAGCCCCCCCTCCTCCATCTCTGCCATTGGTATTCTCAGCTCGCGCGGTTGGCGGAATGGATGGATGGATGTGTGAGAGTAACTGAGTGAGGGATGCGCGTGCACAGGCGCGCGCGCTGTGGCTGGAAAAGGGTGGACCTCTGAGAGCTCGTGCCTTTCCGGACCCCCTCCCCCCCCACCCTCGCTTAGCACTCGCTCAGGAGACTTAGCAGGACGCTTCTTGGTGCGTCGTCTAGTTACTCTTTCTGCTGTCTCAGGGCAAGGCGAAAGTGGTGGGCGAGTCCGGGCGGGGCGGGAAATATGCTATAAGCTTGGGGGGGCTCCTTACTTCTTCTCTCCAGCCATGTGGTGCTTGCACTGTAATTCGGAGAGGACTCAGTCATTGCTGGAGCTGGAGGTTGACAGCTGGTAAGCCATTACCGCCTACTGGAAACAGCGTGGGTTTTCGTAAAGCGAAACGACCAGTCTGGAGGGGAAGGATTTTGTTTTTCTTGTGTTTCAGTTGCAAATTTCAGAACAGCTTTGTTTAGTCCTGAACGACGGTTTTGTGTGATTAGTGGAAAGAGGGAGAGAAAGAGAGTGTAGTTAAGAAAATGATCAGCTGCACATCTGAATACTATTCCGGTGACACAAAGGGTTTCAGTGTCTGGTCTCACTGGCTGTTTTTTTTTCCGGAACAGTTACAACATTCTTGGAATAAAACAAATATAAGAAATAGCATAAATAATAATGTATAAAT
Organism: Naja naja; assembly: GCA_009733165.1. Classification (NCBI taxonomy): domain Eukaryota; kingdom Metazoa; phylum Chordata; class Lepidosauria; order Squamata; family Elapidae; genus Naja; species Naja naja. Next base: position 73,876,710 of record CM019149.1, read on the forward strand.
GACAACTCTTTATTGACATCAACCTACCTACCTACCCATAGACAGAAAATGTGTAAGCACAGAATAGACTACATAGTGTGGTATTCTCTTGTCTTTTTAGGCAGACTTATATCCAGGCAGGGATTTATTTGGAATATTATATATTGCATAATGTTAAATAATCTCTTTTAAATGTTTTGTAAAGGTATCTTGATTATAATAAGCATGTGCAACTTCATCTATCTATCTATCTCCTATCAGTTAGGGTACTTTTATAGACAGTAGTACACTTGTTTGGTTTCAAAGACAATCCTATGGCATTTACATCCATCCTTCAGGATTAAGAAGTATAGCTTAGTCATTTGAATATGGAGAAAAAGGTTATTTAACTCTACAGCAATACTATTGTTTCAATATGGCAAGGGCTGCAGCTTATTTTTGTATATAATTGCAGTTATCACCTTCTCCAATGTACTTGAACACAGAAACTTCTTTATTCATTTTCATTATTTTTTTAAAAAACAAAAAATATGACATCCTTAAGGTAAATGCAAATCTGTTCATTTCAAAAGCCACAATCCGAAATGCAGTAAATGTTGAAACCAGTTGGACTTACAGCTGTATAAGCACTTAGAATTTGGAATAGGATCTTTAGAAAAAGCCACTCTATTAACCATCTATTTGGGAGGGGGGGGAGTTTAATACTCTTGTGTTTATTTTGAAGAAAAAAGCACAGTAGACAGGATTTGAAGTTCAGAATTGGGCTACTCAGAAGGATAATGAGAGGATAAAGTGCCTGATGTGTCTGTTAACAAGACTATATGCTGCACTTTCAGAGAAAAGGAATATTAAGCATTGTAGGATAATGTAGTGTTTTGGATTAACTTTCATAAAGATGTTTCAAGAGTGTATGATAACACGAACATAGCACCTGCCTGTGGTTTTTTTTTAAGCAATTATATATTTTCCGAGTTTATATAGCAGTTGCAGAGGACAATTGTGTGAGTCCAGAAAAAGACATAGCTGTTTTAAAGAGGAGGAAACAGGTGTTGTGCTCATGCTCTTGGCGTACTTGGAAGTGGGCACAAATCAAGTACAAAGTTCTGCACTGGTCTGTATGTTGCTTCTTTTGCTTGCTTGCACACTTCCTGCTTAGCTCTGGAAGTAAGTGCACAAAAAGCAATTTTGAGAAGGGATGACTGCTGCTTTCCAGCCAGTGACTGCCTACAATTACTCAGCTTTTCCCTACCTAAGGATTGAAGGAATGATGGGTGCCATTCTTCATCTAAGAAGCAAAAGGAGATAATGTCCAAGTAATAAATAATCTTACTGATCTGTATGGAAGATGAAATAAAAACAGCTTTGTAAGTTTCTATGTGGAGGATCAACTTTAGTGACTTATCTGCTCTCTTACTAGGTTTTCTTCCAAGTCAGGGGCTTTTCATTCCAAATACATTAAGTACCCTTTGATACAGCCCAGTGAAAAGATTAAATGCTCTGATTCCAAATGCATTGTGTCTATTCCAAATTGGTACTACATGAGGAAGGTAAAGTAAGGAAAATTATGGATTAGATTGCTAACCTACCATGTATATAATCAATGAAGACTGGGGCTGGAGGGAGAGATCTATTGTCATCCATGAGTCATTGAGGGTTCTCAGAGGCTCTGAAGAGCCTTCTGGTTCAACTTGGGGTCCAGAGAACAGCTGGGATTGCTTTCCCTGTACTGCCGCCTTGCTTGAAGTGCTGCATTCCATTTCTGGGCTGGCTTTAGAGATACGAAGTTATCATTGATGAGTCCAATCACCGTGGTGTCGTCTGCGAACTTGATAATGGTGTTAGAGCCATACACAGGCCTGCCACCAGAGGCACCCCTGGCTGGTCCTTTGATATTTCCAGGCCAGACCCCTGGGCCAGATTTAAGCTCCCCGTGGGCCAGATCTGGCCCACGGGCCTTGAGCATCCCTGGTATAGTTGTACAATTAGGGCAGTCTGCACTTCCCCCTTTCCAAACATATCAATATAGCCTACATATTTGTAAGGCAAGGTAGGAGGAACCTTCAGCTGAGGATTGGTAGTGATGGAAGTTGGAAGGATTGCAGGTTATGAATTTTACATGTTGTAAAATCAGATTTTATGTTATTGCCAGCAAAATGTAGGTTCAAAGCCAATTTGCTTTCCAAATTATAGGAAAACGTAACAGGAGGCTAAATAAAGGTGCAAGGGCTTATGTTGTTTGCTAATGTGGATTTCAGTTTATAGTAGATTCTATGTTGGATCCTAAGCATCAGCCAGCATCAATAATCTCCATCATAACAGAGTCAAGCAATCTGGGTGGGTAGAGTATATTTGTATATAATGGAGATTTCAAGAAAGTTGCTAGCAATACTAGAGTTGCATTGCTAGGACCTGCAGTTGTGTTTCAGAGTCTTGTACATAGAGTAATGGAAATTACTAAATATTTCTGGATAGCCTCCCATCTCTGGGTTCCATTTAATTTTTGGTTACTACATCTACCAAGTCCATGGAGGCTGACATAGGCAGGCCAAATGGGAATGTTTGAGACATCTAATTGCATATTATATAAGTATGGTGTTTGATGCTTCAGAAGGAAGAATCTTAGGACAATATATGTAGAGTTGTCAGATTGCCTAAATCAGGGGTATCAAACTCATGTTATCACAGTGGTGACACATGACGTATCTGGACTTCTTTCTTCTGTGGGCGTGGCCAGCACATGAGGCATCCAGCCCACAGGCCAGGAGTTTGACAGCTCTGCTCTAGATTATACCATCTTTTCTTGGGTAGATAGCACAGCTTTGTTGGCTCTCAATCTCAGAGAGAATGATGGTATTTTCCCTTCTACCTACACTCTGCCACAGTTCTTTGAATTTCTATGAATTCAGTTTCTATGAAGAGCTAACAACAGGAGGTCAGAAATATATTCCTGCATCAGGTATTTACCATGTAAAAGGTAACAGTTCACAGTTGGTGGTTACTTGCTTGACTGAATCATCGAAGTTAACCCTCAAGCCAGTCATAGAATTAGCATAATTGTCCAAATAGAACAACTTCTTATCTGTTTTGCAGCTTCTCCATTCTTAGGCCAATTATAAATCCATTCATATCAATTGATAAGAAAATCCTTGGGTCTTAAGGAAATGTATAATTCATTTTGAAGGACAAAGGTAGTGGATTCAGTTGGATTCCCATTATGTTTACCTAGCAAGGAGGTGAGTATTTGATGGTGGAAGGCTGCAACAGATACAGCTGCTTCATCTACAGCTGCTGAGATTTGGTTTAATACTTACCGTATACAGAGAGTGGTGCTTTGATATATTTTATTTATTTTTATTTATTTTATTTTTATTGGACTTATATGCCGCCCCATCTCCAAAGACTCGGGGCGGCTCACAGATTAAAACATATAAATACAATAAATAATTAAAAAGAAATTAAATCACTAAAGCCCAATAAAACCAAATTAAAATTTAAAACTATCCCACACCCCCCGGTAAGGTGATCACAGCCCGACTTGGTCAAATAGCCAGGTCTTCAAATTGCGGCAGAAGGTGCAGAGGTCAGGGGCCAGGCGGAGGTCCATTTTGTCCCAACTCCTGGTCTTCCTGATTCACTATTTGAGTTATCTGGTCCTTCTAGATTGCAACTTGCTCCTGATACTGGAGTAAAGCAGTGGCAACTTATCAGCAGTGATTGCAAGAGATCATATCCCCTGTTCAGTTTGGATCTTATAATATAGGCATTGCTGATGAAAATAGGAGAAAATAGATATTGCTGTCAGATGTCTTTCTAAACATGACAATAAATCTCAACTTTCTAGAGATTTTACTATATATTCTAAAACTTGCTTACCGAACATCACAGAAACAGCAGAGAAAAATTAGTTTTTCTTTTGAGACAAGAACATCAAAACTTATATATGTGTTTTGGATCTAAGATTCAAATTCTAGGTCTTTTCCTCCTGATCTTTCAAGTCAGTGGAAATTTAGCCTCACTGTTCTTGGCCTTAAGATTGTAGGCACATGCTCAGTGTTTATGGAATAGTTCTGTTTTACCTGGAAACTGTTAGATCTTTTCTCACAAACTGTAATCCTTACATGCAACATTGTTTCTGAGAATGCTTCTGTTGTTTCCAATAAAGTCAATAACATATACCAAAATATTAAAAAAAACAATATAGCAATAGTAATAGCACTTTGACTTATATACTTCTTCACAGAGCTTTACAGCCCTCTCTAAGTGGTTTACAGAGTCAGCATAATGCCCCCAAACAATCTGGGTCCTCATTTTACTGTCCTCGGAAGAATGGAAGGCTCAGTCACCCCTGAGCCGGTGAGGATCAAACTCCTGGCAGTCAGCAGAATTACCTGCAATGCTGCATTCTAAACCATGGTGCCACCATGGCTATTCTTTAAAACTGAAACTATGATTGCAAGAATAGAATACTGTCTGTAAAAGAGATACTATCAAAATGCACTGAATTAAAGTGTAATCCCCATGACAATCAATGACCTCATCCAAAGGCCTCACAAAAATGTTAAACAGGGGAAGGAAGAGCACCAAACCCTGTGGACATCTCCTCATCAATCACCCCCAACTGTAAAAAAAAAAATCTCTAGAGGAAGGTGATAAACCAGCAAGCACTGTCCTGTCCACCCTCGATCCCTGTTCAGCCATGCCATATTTATTCCCAAAATCCAGTCTCCCAAGACCAGGGACTGGAAACTTATCAGGCATACCTGGGAAGAAAAGTTGGGTATTATAGCTTCATCAGCTCTAAGTGCCATTAGGGTACCCAGTAGCCATCATACTCTCACACACATCATAACACATTTGATCATACAACATTCATTGGGTGAGTCTCCTTAAATCTGAACCATCCCCTCTTGAGTTTTTTTTCTAGTTGCTAATCCATTGTCCTAAAAGAAAGGTATCTCATTTCAATTGTATTTTAAACCTTTAAAATCTGTTGAATTAATTAATGTATCCAACTTTTCTTTAGATTTTTTTACACATCCACCAAGCATGATAAAATGTCCCTTCATGTTGTTGACATTTCCACCCAAGATTCAAAGTACCTTTATTCAAGACATGGAAAGTTGTGATGAAGAGGAAAGTTATTTATATTTTTTCTTTTTCTTTACTATATTCTTATTTCTTCCTTCCTTTCTGTTTTTTTTTCTTTATATTTTCTTTGCTACATTTACTATTCTCCTTTTTTCATTATTTTACTTTTTCAGCTTGTATTAGACTTATCATTATAATTGCAAACTTTAATAAAATTTATTATTTTTAAAAGGACACATTGTAAACATTCGTTCCACTTAGATCAGGCCAAGTTCTTAGTGTTAGAGTGAGTCAAATTAGAATGATGCTGTAAAATCCATGGTTTTTTAGCTAGATAAAAGCAAAATTACAACTGAATTTAATTGATATTGGATCATCAGGAAATGTTATTCCCCATCTAGATCACCCCTTTAGAGTATTTTTTGCTAGATAAAATAAAAATAAATACTCTACTATTTTTATATGTTATGTTTACCATCTTTTTGAATAGCTGTAACTAAAAATAAGCTTAAAATTAATTAGGTATTATAGAGTTGGGCTTGATTCTTGGTGACTATATGAGCAAATGTTTACTGCTTCGACCTCTCTTTGATAATAATTTATAGGTCTTCAAAGAACAAGCACTTTAATCTTATTAGTTATGTTTTAATTCTCAGCCTTATTAAGTATGGTGGTTTTTTTAAAATCACTATTCACTCTTAGTACATGCCCTAAATATGTGAGTTTCTGCCTATTGATCATTGCTACAGGAGAACAATCAATCATGTAATTGATTGGATATTCTTGCAGTTCATAATATTATTAGTAACAGTATCCAATGCATAATTTGAAGGCATTGATCTGCTTTCCCTATTTCTGAGTATCCAGCTTTTAACAATCACATGTTACAACTGGACCGATCACTGTTTTAACTATTCTGATCCTTGTTATCAAAGAAATACCTTTATGATTGTATCTAAGTTTCTCATTGCTTCCCTCCTTGGTTCTTTACTGCTCCCGTTCACTGTCTTCCTAATTTATCTGTAAAGATCAGGTATGTGACTATGAATTCAGGAGCAAATATGACAAATAGTATGTTGCTATCCTGATTATTATTATTTATTTAGGGTTTTAGAATTGAATTAGTGATAGATCAATATATAAAGAGCTTTGGTGGCTCAGGCTGTTAAATGCCTGCTCTTAAGATCCAGCTGTCTACAATTACTGTAGGCTCGAATCCCACCAGGCTCAAGGTTGACTCAGCCTTCCATCCTCTCGGGGTAGGTAAATTGAGGACCCAAGATTGTTGGGGGCAATTAGCTGACCTTGTAAAAATGCCGCTTAGTAATAAGCAGGCATATACAATGGAATGAGGGCTATTGCTGAGCGCATTGGGTTGTGCTCCAAAAATTGTAAGCCGCCCTGAGTCTTCGGAGAAGGGAGGCATATAAATGTAATTAAATATATATATATATATATATGGAAATGTTTGAATACACAGGAAAAAGGGTCAGATTCATATACAGAAATTGAAGATAATATAAGTCTGGTTCAGTCTGCTCTTCATATGAATTTATGGGCTAGTATATGAAACCAAATGCAACCAGGGTTTTTTGAACTGTATATTTTTTCAACATTCATCTTAAACAAGCTGGCTTTACTAAATGATATGTTGTCTTTTTTGCAGCACCTTTTAAAATTAAATAAGTTTTTATGAATAACAGTATATTATAACTGAAACATACATTGGACGGGACTATGTTGGTGTTCAAGTCTAACTTTCCAACCAGTTAAGGAATCTGTCTTAAAAGAATAAATCAAAACTTGAAGTGCAGTAATTCCTGCCATTCCCTTCTCCTGCTTGTATTTCCCCCACCAACAGCTGTGTGTATATACTTTACTCTTCTTTCAGGACTATACTCAATGGTATTTCATGAGATGAAATGTAATCCAGAAAAGCATATGTGATAATATATTGGTGAGTTCTTAAAGTGTATCAAGACTTTTCATTTTTATAATTTCTTTATTTTACATTTTCTTTTTAATGAAACTATTTGGAGATCTACAATTCCCTAATAATGAAGTGCTTTTTTCTTTCCAGGAAAGATAATTTTAAAACTGTTTTTGTTCTGTTTCTTGCACATTTTTCTTAAAACATTCTCTTCCTTGCTCCCTGATTTCCCCAGCAACCAGCCTTGGGCTACATAGCCACCCAAACTCTGCCCCACTTTTCCATTTGTGTTTAATAAATGAAATGTAAAATGCTGTTTATCTTTTCTTCATCTTTTTCAGTCCTGATTGATTATATGCCATAAATATGGTTTCAGCTTTAACAATCACTTACATAGACCTTCTCTAAGTTAGGAACAGAATATTTAGAATTGACTTTGAAGAGTTACTTAAGCTATTTCTTTATGTTTGTAAATGAAGGATTATTTTCTTATGCTGTCCTGTTTGCATAAAATAAACTTGTAAATAACTTGTCTGAGCTAATTATGCCTTATTGATTCTAAGAGTAGTCACTTTCAAGCTTTGTCCTTCATCCCCATAGTTTGATAAACATGAGTACAAGCTTGAGTTTATTTGCCATCAGTTTGTTAGGAAGTAACTTACATTTTACATGAATACCTGTCAGGCTTATTCTTTCAACAGAAGGAACATTATGCAAAGTGCAAAAAAGTTACAAGAAAAACAAGCCAAAGAGATTAAATATATAACATAAGAAAAACAAAGGCAAATATTGCTAAATCTAGGTTATCATAACACCATTTATGTGTAACTTGTAATGTATACATTATATACACTGTATATTCCCTAAAAACCCAGCTATTTTGATCTTTGCTGCATTAAGTTTCACATTCATGTACTGTATCTAAATATTTCCAAAATATTTCCACTATCTGACTGAGTAAAGATGGGTAATCACAGTCTTAGAGAAATATATGGAAGTTGTGTTAAAATGTGTCCAAAAGTATAACCAAACAGATAACTTGTGACAATTGTACAGTTGAGTCAAAACACATGCAAAGGAATATAGCAAGACAAAACAGCCATAAACTGTGCAATGATTCACTTAGCAGCAATATTGAATTTAAGTGAATTACACTAGGAAAGTTTCTGGAAGGCTCTAATATTTATGTTGTTCCGAACATCTGTTATTGCTCAAGATTTGACATCTCTTTCTCTAAAAGTTAAGTACTTTAATTTTTTAATCAGATTCACACAAGAAAATATTTTTGTGTTTCATGTATAGCAGGGCTGTCAAACTCCCGGCCTACAGGCCAGATGCATCACGTGCTCGCCACGCCCATGCCTGGTTTAGTGAAGGGGAAAATCCTGTCAGACTCAGACTCACCAGGACGACGTGAGTTTGACACCCCTGAAGTATAGTGTCAAAGAGTTTGTTTACAAACTTGAACTACCTTTTGGCATTTTACTGAAAATTATTGTAGTACTCATATTTACAACATATCCTTTCAATGTTATTGAAGCCCACAAAATAATTTTCTTTAATACAGAAATTATTATTGTATGTTACTGTTACTATGCTATCATACCATGGGAAGGGGGCTAAAGAAGATCATGATTGTGAAATAGCAAGATATCAGTTTCAGAGGCATAGCAGCAATAGTTTCTAACAAAAGAGCAATCAGCATATTTAATTTTAGATTGTCTCAGGCGAATTTTTTTGTGCAGACATCTGCCTTTATGCCTACAATGTGGAATGAAATCTTTCTCACAATGAAACACTGCAGCTTCTTAATGGTCTACCCACAAGTGATCTACCAGTCACTTGTGCTGGAATCTAATTAAACTACCTTTAATTAAAAACTACCTTTCCTGAGTTATTATGGCATACACTAGTTTGGTCCAGATGCAGAATACAGAGACACAGAATTGTATTATAATCATGATTTTCTGGTTTTGATTTCCAGTATTTTGCACTGAATTCTGTGTCATAAAGTAAGTTATGGTTTCGGTTTAAATGCTAGGAATAGCGAGCATCAATATCAGGAATATGAATATGTGTCTCTTCCCAATCCTAGTTCGAAATCCTTAATCCCTATGCCATGGTTTCACAAACTGTTAAGGGAAACTCTGAGTCCAAGGAAAGTGTGAAAAACTTTTTAGTTATATTAAATAAATCCACCTTTCCCAAGGTTTCCTTTTATTGTTTTCCCTATTCATTTGTGCTTGTTTCAGTGTTTGGATTTTTAGGGGAGCTGTGATGACAAAAAGGTTAGGGACCCCTGGCACTGATATTTGAAAATTCTAGATATCTTTGATTCTTCTGCTGCCCAAAATCGCTTTGGATAATGAGATGTGCAGCATATAAATTTAATAAAAATAAACACATGTGAAAGATAAAGACTAGAGCAAGATGCTGTTTCTAAAATGTACTGTGAAAAAGCTTTTCTCTTTACTGTGTTCCAAGGTGGAATGATATTCATCAAATTGTTCGTTTGACTAGTTTAAGAAGCCTTGGCCAACAGATTGAACAATTAACTTTACATAATTTTATACAGTTTTAGAAAAAGGTTCAATTTTTAAAAACATTCATGAGTATGACATTAATTTTTTAAAATTGGCATGCTTTGGGTCCAGTTAGCTAAGAAATTCCAGTTGGTGGATGCTTTCTGCTGTACAGTCCACCCTATGGAACATGCTTCCTTTGGAGATCAGAATGGCCACTGCCCTACTGGCTTTTCATAAGTTCTGGATGCATGCCTCGGTCTGGGTCAGAGACACTAAGTATATGCAAGAAACTGTTTCTTGGTTAATTTAGGGATTATGATGTGTGATTTATTTTTACCTACTATATGTATGTTTTCATTTTTGTATTATAATTGTTTTTATTTTATTTTTCATTATAAATTGAAAGAAAGAAAGAAAGAAAGAAAGAAAGAAAGAAAGAAAGAAAGAAAGAAAGAAATGTATTTTGAAGTATGTCACAGTAAATTACTATATGTGTAGCCAATAGTGCTTTGGATCTGCAAGTCTATATTGAAAGCATTGTACAGCAGAATGTCAGTGAAGATTTTTATTATACAATGCAGGGGTGAAATTCACCTAGGCCCACTTCGGGAGAGGTGGTAGGGATGATTTGAATAGGTAGAAAATCACCCCGGTTGCTCCTGGTTGCTATTGTTATTCTACGAAGCCACGTCCACAGCCAGTAGGGGAAAATTTTGAATTTCACCCCTGATACAATGTAGCTTTAAAGTTTATTTCTAGAGGTTTCTGCTTTGTTCTTAAAATGATTTTGTTCTTTAAATTTCCTTCAGCCTATAAGTATAAATATTATTTGAAAAGGGAGTACAATTTGGTCAAAATTGTTCCCAGCTGTTTGTGCTATCTCTTGTGAGCAGGGTGATTAGGGGACTGGAGACTAAAACATATGAAGAACAGTTACAGGAACTGGGCATGGCTAGTCTAGTGAAGAGAAGGACCAGGGGAGACATCATAGCAGTCTTCCAATATTTGAGTGGCTGCCACAGAGAGGAAGGGGTCAAGCTATTTTCTAAAGCACCTGTAGGCCAGACAAGGAATAATGGATGGAAACTGAACAAGGAGAGATTTAACCTGGAAATAAGGAGAAACTTTCTGACAGTGAGAACAATCAACCAATGGAACAGGTTGCCCTCAGAAGTTGTGGGAGCACCATCACTTGAGACTTTCAAGAAGAGATTGGACTGCCATTGTCAGAAATGGTGTAGGGTCTCCCGCTTGGGTGGGGAGTTGGACTAGATGACCTATAAGGTCTTCCGATTATCTGTTATCTGTTATCCTTTCAAATAGCAATAGAGAAAATACTACCAGAATGAATCAAGTAGCAGAGTTTATCAGCTTGATTTGATTTATATCTTGGATAATTACATTGTTTAACATTACCTTTACAAACAAAGCTTTCCATGAAATTTAATCAATGCTTAAAGGCTTCTCTGAAGGGCACTAAATGACTCTAATGTTAAAATATGAAGAGGCTGCCACAAAGTGGGAACGTTATTATTTGCCTCCCAAAAAATCTAAATTGAATATTTTATTATTGAGGATGATATCCAAAGTTGCCTCTCATATCTAGATGGCTTAGCAGAGCAGGGGAGCACTTAAGCAATCAAGTGGAAATAAGGCTGACTTGGAAGAGGGAAAGATTCTTCTACTGAAGCAAGTGCTATGCAGCTGATTGCCTTCTAGCATCCAAAGAAATCATTGTTGTCCCTTTGTTTGAAGAAATTTACTGTATACATATATATGTAGGTCTTGGTCTATTCGGGTTTATTATATATATATACAAGAGACAAGAGACAGAAAGACTGGGCACAAACATTCCCTCGCCCCAATTCTCTCCTTCCCATACATAAAATTAGGAAACTGTTCCATCATATACAGACATTTTCAATACATGTTCAATGCATTTATTGGACTTTTTGCTGGAAAAAAATGAGGCCAAACAACTACAGAGAAATGATTCTGTTTCTGTTTAAAAGCCAGTTCCAGCAGTGAAGCCAGAAAGATAACAGGTGTTCTTCACAGAATCTTGAACCATGGTTGCTTTTTATAGTAACAAGGATGAAGGAAAGTAGACCAGACTTATCTTGACTATATTTGCAGATCCTTGCAATTCTTCCCAGGTGCCCTTTCATTACTTTTATGCAAAGTAAGCAAGTGTGTGGTTGACAAGAATAATCTTTATTCCCATCCTCTTTGACCAGAGACCAAATGACTTCAAAGTACTAGTCCGCTGCTTAGATACATTGCAAACTGAAGCTTTGTGCAGGAGACAGGAGAAAAATGGTTGCTTGTGATGAGGCAACAGCATCCTACTGATGAGAAAAGCAATTCAAAATGTTACCAGAGAAAATGGTCATATCAGGTGGCAACACTTGGCCAACATTTCCTGGGTTTGGAAGTGAGCAGGATTCATTTCCAATAAATCAGTTCCATTATGAATGCTATGGTATATCAAAGCTACTTTCAAATTGACTTCAAATTTTATATGAATTAATCTAATATTGCAAAGTGTTGTATACAGAACTTGTATACAGAACTTGAGAATAAATTGTTTTCCATTGTAGAGACTAGAGGTAGATTTCTATCTTATATAAATAAGCTCTGAAAGACAAAAAATTACATTTAGAAATAATTTGAATGTTTTTGCTTTTAAATGCTAAATATTATTAAATAGTGTTAACCCATGAATATTCTTAGTGTTTCCCATGTACTAGCACAGTAATAACCTCCGCTTCCTTGCTAGAGTTCATTTTCTTATGTGGTAAAGAAGGGAGAAAAGAAATCTGAGGGAAAATCTAGGTTATGTAAGGCAACATAGTGATGTTATTGTTGAAATACAGTAAACATCAAAACTAAAAACTCAATACTATATGTATCTCCTTGGAAATAAACATCATCAAATTCTGTGTGAATATTTTCAAGGAAATGGGTATAGCCATAATATTGGAGATACAGATTAAAAAGAATGAAAATCAGGATGTCCCTGGTTTTATCTCAAGCTTACCAGTGAGGATCACTTTATCAGTGCACCTTGTCATTAACTTTATGCTCAGAGTCATTGGAGCTACTGAACCCTTCCATGATGTTTAAAAACAATTGAGCATCTCTGAAATTTATTTTTTAATTGTGTTTAGTTAGAAAAGGTCCATTAAACATCAATAGGATTTCATGGGCTGAGAACAGTGTTTTAATTAAGCTTGCTAATTCAATTTTAGTGTAATGCTAACAAAATTCTTTTTAGATTAATATTGTTAATAGAGTTGCGGCAGCTAAAAAGTGAAAAAAATTATAGGAAGAGGGCATTTGGAAGGGGATGTTTAGGCTACACCACTAGGCCTACTATCCTATGTCCCTTATAGTCAATTAACAATTTACTTTTATCCTTGTACTTTCTGTTGAATAGTATATAAGCCTGAAGCTTATATTTATTTGTTTTTCTATTTATTTAGGTATTGTAAGTCCATGTCATTTTGTTGAAATCTAACTTTAAATAATTTTATTTAAAAAAAACTAGCTGATATGCAGCTCTATTATATTGTGGCTTTGAAGATTTCCTTTCTTTGGTTTTGGCACAGACTTTTGGATTTCTAAGAAAAGCAGGCTTTTTGCTGACAAGTGTTTTTGGTGAAACATAGCAAGCATGTGTAGTCATCATATGAACTCTGAACTAAATACCCAAACAGAATATTTAATGGATAAAATTGCTGCTTTAAAGCAATATTTGTTTGAAGATTTTTACTGTTTATTTAGGCCTTACCACACACTCAAATATTTCCTCAAATTTATTCAAAATAGTTAAGAATAACCCCTGGAGTTTTTTCTATGAGACTAGCCATCCAAAATAATTTTTGCAGAAATTTCTTTAACATTCTCATGAAAACTTAAATAGTGATTGTAGTGTTACTTGTTTATGCTAAGATTTGTAATAATACCCAATAAACTATATTTTAGTTAATGCTGAATAAGAAATTCTCTGTATCTGAACTAATTTCCTCAGTTGTTGATCAGAATATTATGTGATTTATTATTTCATTTATGTTACTGTGTCCTCAATAAATCATAGTGAATATGTAGCACAATAAGCACAGCACACATCAATTCCAGTTTTTAAAATAGAATTCCAGCAATGAAAACTTTGGAATATATCATGAAGCCTTGTAATATATTGCAAAGAGAGTATTGATTTAAATTATGTCCTGAAGTATCATACAGAAATAAAGAAAATAATACTTTTGAAAGTACATACCATTAAATACTTTTCAGAAAGTCCTTCATTAGATCTCCTTTATGATTTTTTTCTTCAACAAACTATCTTCCTTTCTAATCTTATTTTTATATGCTTGCTATAGGATTTGGTCTCCAAAATGGTACCATTGGCATTTTATCAGATCTTTGACAACCAGGTCATTGTAGCCCATAAAGCTAGGTACACTGTGTAAAGAGTTCAATTCCCAGTAGTAAGGTCTGATAAGACCTAATACTAACAATAATAGCTTTATGTATCTAAATAAGATCCAGTAAAGACAAAAACTTAAACTGTCTCCTGGCTGATAGTGTTTTTATACTTTCCCCCCAAATTCAGTTTATAATCTTCTAAATACAGTAACATCTATACATTCTGTTTCTTCAAATGTGTTTCATTGCTGATCCTTGATACTTTATTATTTTTCATGATATAAGAAAATAAGATATAGCAATAGGAAAGAGGTCTTGAATCTATTTTAAAAAGTAAAACTAGAAACAATAGGATCTTTTGAAGAGAAAGGAAAACTGCTCTGAATCTTTCTGGAATGTTCTGTAAAGTTTATATGTTCCATGGAGTCTATAATGTTAAAAGTAAAACTTAGCTTTAGCACTTGTAATAGTTCTGCATCATCATTGCAGGCATATATATGCCAAAACAAGCGTTTAGTATGTGCTTAACAAAATATTGATAGTATTTGAACACCTTTAATCCAAAAAGGCAGAGTTTTACTATTCAATTTAGGTTGGCTTAGTTGTCATTGTTGTGCAATGCATGCAGGTTAATTCAGAGACAAGCCCAATATTTATGGCATCTTATGATGATGTGTTGGTTAAAATAATTTATGGAGGGAAGACTGGGATGAGCCAACTTCCTTTGGGAAGACTACAGGCCTGCTGGTGTGAAGTTAGTTTGCCCTCTTGTGGTACACTGGTGCAACAAATGAACTAGTGATGATTGGCTGCCAGGACTTCTACTACTATAACATTGCTGCCTCCCTGGCCTTATATGCCATACACTAAAATAATAATAACAATTTATGGTATATGAAATCAAATAGTTAAATTGCTGTTATTTTAGAAGTTTACTTTTGATACTTAATCCTAAAATTCATTGTACTAGCATGGAAGGGCTGAGCACAGAGCACATAACACTGTAAAGACTTAAGATCACTGGGAAGTGTAGTCAGATATCTTAGGCAAAGGTACTAGCACAAAATGTCCATTGAGTGTATGACTGCCTTTGGTATAAAAGTCAGTATTCTTTTGACATGCAAGAATAAATTTAACATTTTATTCATTTGTGGAAATAGCAAATAAACCATGGTGGCAATACAGTTTGAGAAACTTTGTGGTAAAATTCAGAAATTATTTATTAGCATAGTCTCTCAAAATAATTTCATTGAGCTTACTGAGCTTCCAGTTTGCTCACTCCTCAAATCATAGCCCATTACTACATATTTAAACTTCTTTCTCCAGTTACATGAAAAATGCTTGAGCAGACTACATGAGGAAGATCCTCACTGATTCAGTTGGCTAAAAAAGAGTTTGTGGGCAATAAATAATGATGAACACACTCTGTTGAATAATAAAAAGAAAGGCTCTTACTTTTGAATGGGAGACTACCTGAGTTGTGGGCTAGACTGGAAAGTAGGGGAAACCTTGGAAGAAGACAACAGCAAAGCATTTAAATATTCTTATTAATAAAGCTACAAAGGAGCATTCCTGAAGTCACCAGAAATTGAGTTCAACTCACAGAATTCACTTTATTTTAGTTGGCAAGCACAATTGGCAAAAATATTGTAATTCACTGAGGAATTTGATCCTTGTTCAATTTTTCTTTCAAATATTTTTTTACCTTGCATGGGTAAAGTTTAAATGATTGAAAATGTTTTTAATTAGTAGTATTACATTAAGAATAGTATAAACTATTTTAGTAAGCAAGACATGTTGGCACATAAAGGATTTAGAAGATTTTGCTTTTTCTTCCATAGTTTGCAGACTGCTCAGAGTCTTGGCTTTCATTTCTGGCGACTGAGATTAAACCACAGCCATGTTTCAAATGGTCTCATTCTCATGGAATATGCTGTGGATACTGATATTTTACAAAATGTGCTGTATTTTTACCTTCTGAATGTACTCAGTAGTTATACGTGACCTTTCATGTATATTCCAAAAGTTGATGCATCTCTCAAGTAAAATACATTTCATAACCTTACACTCATCCTCCACGTGGAATAAATAAGTCATGAAATTTAACCTTGTGCACTAAGATGATTCAGTGTGTACGGTGTAAGGCTAACAACACTGTTCCTGAATCAATTAGAATTTTCAGAGCTAATGTGATTTCACTTCTGCTCTTTTGATTGAAGCTCTGCCTTTTTAAAAACACAAAAAGTAATGCATGAGATATTCATGAGAACCTTCAGTTTATGACCAGTGTCCTAATGGGATTTGAATTAAGATCGTCATTCATAACTGCCTTAACATTCCTTATCTAGGTTGCCACTGAATATGCTTAGATGTAACTACTAAAACAATATGTTATATCCTTTGGCAACACAAGTAGTCCTCAACTTATAACTATTTGTTTACTGCCCATTCAAAGTTGAAAAAAGTCCACACACTTAAGACCATCATAGCATCCCTATGGCCACCTGATCAAAATTTGGGTTCTTGGTGACCAGCGTATTTAGGACAGTTGCTGTGTCCTGGAGTCCTATTATCGCCATTTGTGGCCTCCCCTGCTAGCTTCCAACAAAGTGAATGGGGGAAAGCCAGATTCACTTAATGACTGCATGATTCCATTAACAACTGCAATGATTCACCATGGCAAAAAAGTCATAAAATTGAATGCAGTTCACTTAACAACCACCTTGTTTAGCAGTGGAAATTCTGGTTTCAATTGTGGTCAAAAGTTCAGGACCGCCTGTATCTGTTGTATTATGACAGGCAGTCTACATCCTTATGCAAGTATCTTTGCTAATTCAATTTTTCATAGACACCCAAATCCATTTTCCTTTTATATTTATATTCATTTCTTTATGTATTTAGGTTTAAGTGCATTCAAAATAGATTGCATATTATATTTGTATACTTACATTTTTATCATAGCATTTAAGTATATTTTTAGAGAACAATGTGCTATTATCAAATATAAACCATGTTAAAATATCAGTGGAACATTAAAAAGCTGCTTTTTAAAAATACTGTTCAGTCTTTTATAAATATTTATAGTTGAGGGAATTCAAAGCTATAGCGTAATTGGAGAGAAAATAGAACAGTGTCACACATTATAAGTTACATTTTATTCCATTTTGGGTTAGTATGTGGAGTGATCTCAGCCTTTGGCTTATTAACTTTTGAAGAAACCATGAACTTACTCAGGAAGGCAAATCTAGATTCCCATGAAAAGTCTAATAAGCACTTGAAATATGAACCCCTACTTTGTTGGATATTTTTAATCCATATTAATGCTATTGTCGAGTTGAAGGAAGCTGTTTTTAAAAGTGAATAATAAAGTCTCATATGAAATACGTAATTTAGTTTTTATAGTCTACATTTATAATGTTCATATTCATTCTGAAACCACATTATAGAATAACAAGTAAGGTTTGCTTTTAATCAGCTATTGTTTAAATATTAATGATTTTGTGTACTCAAAACAGAGAAATCATCTCAACAATTTAATGTCTCATACCAATCTTCCTTTTGGTAATGGGTATATGCAGGCAGCTATGACAGTGATGGAGGTAGGTAGATATGTGTGTGTATTCTTTTGAGGAAGACAGGGTGTTAGCAGTTTTGGTGATTGAATTCTTGTGGGTTTTGAATAAATTTGAGATTTTTATTTTTTATTGATTATGCACCATCAAGTTATTGTCATGGTGTTGATGATCACATCAATATATTTTCTCCTTGATGATTTGTCTCTAACCTGGTCTTTTGGATTTTCCAAAAGTACACCCATTGCAACTATAACTGAGTTAATCCACCATGCTGTTGATCATCCTCTTCTCTTTCCTGCCCACTTTTTCCCAGGACTACAGCCTTCTCCAGAGAATTGGGCCTTTTCATAACGTGTGCAAAGAAAGAGATTACAATATTCTATTGATTATGATGTCTTTCAAGGCTGTTTGTTTACCAAATTGCTATCTCTTGTATAAGAATCAAGGGTTTACAGTTAGCCCACTTCATACACTGCTGGTCTTTGGTCAGTGACTTACGGGATTCAGATCTGGCAAGAGAGGTATATTCCTGGTCCCATGTACTAAGGAATGTCACCATGTGGGACCCAGGTAGAAAGCCTTTCCTGCTCTGGCACCCCTCCTTTCTATTCCCCTTGAACCTAGATGGGGCCCTGGCCTTTAAGAAGAGCCTAATGACATGACTACATCATCAGGATTTCGGAGGGGGGGTTGTCCGAGGATAGTCATGAGCATTTTCAGTGGTTATACTGGATGGGATGTATTGTTTGCTGACTGTGATTATGTTTTTAGTTTTTAATTGTGATCTAATGTAATTGTATGCTTGTTTTTATTTATATTTTTATTCTTGTTTTTAGTCACTGGGAACTGCCCCAAATCACATATGTGTGAGGGGTGGCTATACAAATTAAGTAAGTAAATGTAACTAAGTGTAAGAGCCTTGGTGGTGCAGGCTGTTAAACACCTAGCACTTAGCTCCAGCTGCCTGCAGTTAGTGCAGGCTCGAATCCCACCAGGCTCAAGGTTGACTCAGCCTTCCAT
Organism: Naja naja; assembly: GCA_009733165.1. NCBI lineage: Eukaryota > Metazoa > Chordata > Lepidosauria > Squamata > Elapidae > Naja > Naja naja. The sequence goes on from CM019149.1 coordinate 73,895,258, forward strand.
TCCCCCAGAGTAGGTAAATGGAGGACCCAAGATTGTTGGGGTCAATAAGCTGACTTTGTAAAAATGCTGCTGGGGGGCCCCAGTAATAAGCAGGCATATACAATAGAATGAAGGCTATTGCTGAGCACATTGGATTGTGCTCCAAAGATTGTAAGCCGCCCTGAGTCTCCGAAGAAGGGCGGCATATAAATGTGAATAAAAAATAAAATAAATTCTGAGGATAAAATTACCATTCTTACACTGTTTAACATTTACATAAAATCAATAAATAAAACCCTCTTCAAAAATTTTAGGAATTTTTTTCTATGTTAGGTGCATGATCATTATTATTTATCTTGGCATTCATCTAACAGTAACTCATATTCTTGCTGGCTACTGTGTTGGTTCATTCATCTCCACGGAGATTTGGCAGGAACTTGTTTTTCTTGTGGGTTTGGCATGTTTCTAAATCCTGTTGAAGCATTTTAGAGCCATTGAACAATTTATATTTTGGCAAGAAAGAAGAAACTTGAATATTTATTTTTACTTTATAAAGTTGTAATAGTAAGATTGAAAATAAGAGTGGGATGGAGAAGGTAATTAAAATGAGATAATTAGTTTGAAACCTGCTCAATGTTCATGTTTCTAGAATATATTATTTATTGCATTATTGTATGGGTGTGGAGTACTTCACTTCTCCTGCAACATTTACTGAAACCTGAATTAAAACCATGCTTGATCTTTCAGGAGAAATACCAAATCTCATAATATGTTGGGATCTACAAGTAATTTATTGCATAATAGATGTTCTGGTGTCAGATCTGCAAAAATTGATGGACATTTTCTTGTGTTTTATGGGGAAAGCTGAATTTCTTTTAGGATTGCAATGGGCACTACTTTGCTCTCGTATAACTGGATACTGGTTCCCATTGTTTCACTAAGCTGATTCCAGAAATGATTAATTTACTGTTCTTATTGCTAATAATGTGATATACATGACATAGATATTTTTATTCAGAAATTCCTATTAAAAATTATATGAGGCAATGTTTAGAGTTGCCAAGAAAATGATAGTAATGTTTGAAATTTCTAAATCTTCGTTTTATCTATGTTGCATTGTATTACATTATAAACAAACAAAATATTTGAAAAAACTGTGCCAGAAATTTGTAAATATGATCATTTGTAGCTTCATAAAATGTGTATCTGAAAGTGAATATTTTAGACATGATTAATAGTTCATAGTTAATTAATAATTTAATTGTGAGCTGCCCAGAGTCATTTGCTAAGATGGGCATCTATAGAAATCAACCAACCAAACAAGCCAGCATTTATTATATATATATGGAACTGCAGCAGTAAAAAGCAATACTATACATTAACCATGTTGCATTTTACTCTCCTTTTTTTCAGTGTTGAGGGTGAAGCTCCTGGAAGTGAAACTGGCACATCCCTGGATAGTTCATCTGCTTATCATCAAGGAACTATAACTCACAGTTCAGCTCTAAGTCCAGATCATTATGACCATTCTCCATATGGTCTATATTCTGTCTCCCCTGGACAGCAAAGGCCTCGGAGGCCGAAGCTTCAGCACTCAACGTCAATATTAAGAAAACAAGCAGAAGAAGAGGCTATTAAAAGGTCACGGTCCCTCTCAGAAAGCTATGAACTCTCATCTGACTTGCAGGATAAACAGGTATTTGAGCTGTGCTGCTATGTTAATCAAATTTTTTTAAAAAAGAAAGAAATGTACTAATTATCAACTTTCTTGAGATACTTTTTTCATGAGCCCCTAGAATTTAGCATTTTTGTGTACAGGTAGTCCTTGATTTGCAACCACAATTATGACCCAAATTTCTATTGCTAAGCAAGGTGATTGTTAAGTGCATCATGCTTTTGGCCCCAGTTGCTAAGCAAATCACTTTGGTCGTTAAATGAATCACATGTTTGTTAAGCAAATTGGCTTTGCCCATTCATTTTGCTTATTGGAAGCAAAGGTTGAAAATGGTAATCATGTGACCCCCCCCACCGATGTTGTAACCATCATAAAGTCATGCTGGTTTCCATCATTCAAATTCTAATAGTGTGACTGTAGGGAAGCTGTGATAGTCATAAGTTCAAAAAAACAGTCATAAGTCACTTTTTTCAATGATGTTGTAATGTCAAACAACATCAAGGTATTGTAATAGTTTTGACTTGAAAGTTCCCAGTTTATAGCTGGCACAGGTAGCACTAAGACAGGGCTGTCAAACTTCCAGTGTCACAGGAGTGTCATGTGACGTATCGTGACTTTTCCCCTTCACTAAACAGGGCGTGGCCAGTGCATAAATTTGACAGCCCTGCACTAAGAGAACATCTTTATGCCTGATAATTGGACAGGAATGGTATTATGCCCTCCCTGTGCTGGAAGCACCCGCCCTCCTGGCCAGTTTCTCTGCAGTTTGCTGAAAGATGCCAGCCATATCATTGCTGTTCCTTCCTCTTCTCTCTTTTCTGAACTTCTTTTCATAACATAACAAATGACCATGAAGCATAAGGAAGACCTGAGGGACTCCAGCTACTTCACCTGTCCTGCTGTTTCCCCAGCTCCTTGGCAAACATGGTTACAGGGTAGCTTCCAGGAGTTTTAACAAGGAGTTGTTGCATTGCTGAAAAGAAGAAGAGAAAAGCCAGGATCTCCTCTTACTTGCTTCCCACTGCTTTTAAAGTCTTTGTGGCTCTTCTCAGGTGGAAAACAGAGGAAAAGCAATAATCACTGTTACTTAGAGCTTTATGTGCTGCAGCTGTTACATTGTAAGGCTTTGAGAAAGGAAGGCAGAGGGAAAAACAAAAGTAGTGTAGTATCCCCAGCAACTTGGCCAGGAAGGGAATTCCTACAGTAGAAGGGTAAGCCATCATCCATGGTCAAGCAGCAGGAGCAAGTATGTGCTTCTGGTATGGGCTCTGCCACAGCACTCTGTCATTTTGTCTCTTCAGCTTCCAAAATTTTCTAACCATTGGTCCAGAAATTAGCCACACAGTTAGCGCTGGTATATAGCCTACTGTTGCTCAGTAGGAAGTGCAAGTTACCCCAAAAATCTCTTTATGTTTCAAGGTGACTATTTTACATCTGCAACAGCCTTATGAGGTAGATGCACCATAGGCTGAAATCGTAATTGATTGGAAACCTCAAAACTTTCTGCTTTCCAAACTTTCCAAGTAATTATAACTGGAGAATGCCAAATGGCAATTGGTTTTCTTTCTTTTTTTATGTGACAGAATGTATTTGATCATTTTTAGCCTGCTTCCCATTAAAAATAATCAGAAAATAAGCTACAGTTGCAGGAATTATAACCTCCATAAAGGATGACATGTACCAAATTGAAAACAAAACGTTTTTTTCATTAGACAACTGCCAATATCTGTTTCTTGGCACAATTGGAAACGATTTTCAGGCATAGTTGCTGCTTCTTAAGGGGATTACATTCAGGTTTCAGATGATAGGATTCAGTTCAGAGGATTCATGTTGTCATTCATGAAATAATGGTGTTCTGGTTACTTAAAAAGCAGTGCCATATAGGTGGCCAAAGTGAGATGGTTAAAAAAAAGAACTCTATTTTATAGTGAAACTTTTTATTTAATACATTTGTGGTTAATGGCATGGAATGATTCCTTTCCTTTTGACCCATGAGACTTTTGTATTATATGTGAAAAGGCTTCACTGTTGCAGTTCTTAAGCTAATGAACTCCTCCTCCTGCAGCCCTTATGATGATTTGAGTTTGAAACCCATGCTTTAGAGATTACATATTATAAAATACATTCTCTTTTTAGGTTGAAATGCTAGAACGAAAATATGGAGGCCGTCTCATAACTAGACATGCTGCTCGTACTATACAGACTGCTTTCCGCCAGTATCAGATGAACAAAAACTTTGAGCGGCTTAGAAGTTCTATGTCTGAAAATCGTATGTCAAGACGCATTGTACTATCCAATATGAGAATGCAGTTTTCATTTGAAGGACCTGAGAAAGTTCACAGTTCCTACTTTGAGGGGAAGCAAGTTTCTGTTACAAATGATGGATCAAAAATAGGAGCCCTTGTCCAGTCTGGATGTAATGATCTTGCTGAATCGACTACAATGAAATCTCCAGCGGCTTCCACAGACTTTGCTGATGCCATAACAGAATTGGAGGATGCTTTTTCAAGACAAGTAAAATCTCTTGCAGAATCCATTGATGATGCGTTAAACTGTCGTAGTTTACACTCTGATGAGGTACAGGTACCTGACCAAGTCAGAAGTCGTGAAATAGAAAGAGATAGCTGTGGTCCAACTAAATCAACAAGCCATAATGTTGATCATAGGAAACTTGATGAAATGACTGCATCCTACAGTGATGTTACATTATATATCGATGAGGAAGAATTATCCCCACCACTTCCCCTTTCTCATCCTATAGAAAGACCATCGAGCACAGAGTCTGACTTGAGACTTAGATCAATAAACCCTTCTCAAGAATACTGGTCTATGACACATAAAGACCATAAAATAGACACCGACACAAGTTGTAGGAGTACCCCTTCATTGGAATCCCAAGAACAGAGAATGAGGATGGATCATCTTCCTTTGCTAACCATAGAACCACCAAGTGACAGTTCAGTCGATTTAAGTGACCGTTCTGAAAGAGGATCACTGAAGAGGCAAAATGCCTATGATCGGGGAATTAGTAGTCAGCAAGGTAGCCCAAAACACATATCACATGGCCTCCCTAGCAAAGTAATATCCCGAGAAGATCCAGAAACTAGGCATAGACCTAGGCCTATTGACAGCCACTTGGCTATTAATGGAACAGCTAACAGGCAAAGCAAATCTGAATCTGATTATTCTGATGGAGATAATGATAGCATCAACAGCACTTCCAATTCTAACGACACAATAAACTGCAGTTCAGAATCATCTTCTCGAGACAGCTTAAGGGAACAAACTTTGAGCAAGCAAACATACCACAAAGAAACTCGGAATAGTTGGGATTCTCCTGCCTTCAGTAATGATATCATCAGGAAACGTCACTATAGAATTGGACTGAATCTTTTTAATAAGTGAGTACAGTGATTTTTCCTTTCTTATGAAATGATATTTACTTCATGCCTTGGGGCTCTTATATATAGCAAGAAGTAATTTATCCTTACAGTCATGACTAAACTGCCTTGGTAACCTTGCATCATTTCTCATAATTTCATAGTGTGCATTTTTAACGGGTAGTCTTTTTAAACTTCTAAATCCTCTGTATCCATTTCAGAAGAAATTAAATATTGAAGGCATGTTTGAAAAGCTCATGTAGACAATGCAAAAATAGAAAATCAATTACAGAAGAGGCCACATTCTCGATGTTCATCTTTTTTTTATTCTCATCCAGCTGTGATTTTCCATGTGCCAGCTAAAGAACAGACAAAAATAATTAACAGTTATTACAGTGATTTCTGCTGGCCAAAGACTAGGATTAAGACTAGGAATATTTTCAAAATGCAATATGCTTTTATAAATAGTTACAATATTTTTATGTTGTTGTTGTTTTCATAGCTAAGACTGTCATTCTATGGAGCTAGAAATTCTGATTACTATTGTCTCAGTAACACTACATGTATAATAAAACTTTATCTCTTCATTTTAATCAATGTTTTCAAAGCAGTTTAATTTAAAATAGTTCTATATTCTTATTGGAAGGCAATTAAAATAATAGCAAAGATTTTAATATCTAATTTTTTTAAAAAAAACTATAAATTGTGAAATATTTTTAATATTACCAATGCTCTATAATACAGGTAGTATTTGACTTACAACCACAATTGAACCTGGAATTTTTTTTAAAATTCATATTTATATGCCGCCCTTCTCCGGAGACTCAGGGCGGCTTACAATTTTTGGAACGCAACCCAATGCACTCAGCAATAGCCTTCATTCCATTGTATATGCCTGCTTATTACTAAGTGGCATTTTTACAAAGTCAGCTTATTGCCCCCAACAATCTTGGGTCCTCAATTTACCTACCCCCAGAGGATGGAAGGCTGAGACAACCTTGAGCCTGATGGGATTCGAGCCTGCACTAATTGCAGGCAGCTGGAATTAAGTGCTAGGCATTTAACAGCCTGCACCACCAAGGCTCTTATTTTGGTTGTGAGTCATTATGGTCTTAAGCAGGTCACCATGTGACCGGGCTCAATTTTATGATCACATTCTAGCTTTCCCAGGCACTGTCAATAAACAGCTGCACTCGTCTGTTAAGCGACCTTCAGGTGCCTGAAGGTGGGGGACTCCCTGGCACAAATCTGCTTCAATATTCTCTAGGAATGTAGGCTTTATGGTTTTAACCCACGAAAGTTAAGCCAAAATTTATCTGTAAAACCATTGAACTTATGAGCACCCTGTGCGAAGAAGAAAGAGAAGAAATGTTAAAGGCAGCCAAACATTTTCTTTTGGAATTGAGAGGCATGTATAAGCGCACAATCGTGCCTACCATCCCTGTCCTATTGTCCCCAATTATTCGTACCCATTTCCTGTATTTATACTTATGTTTATTATCTTGTAAGCTATTGACAAATAAATAAAATAAAATAAATTGAGGGTGCTCTGTGTAGCCTTAGGAGAGCTGTGTTCTTTGCAGAGCCTTTAGAAGGGGAGGACAGCTCTCTTTTTCTTTTTCACCTTGGAGCTGCCTGAAGGTCAGGTGGTGTATGAAACGCAGGATGCTTAGGGTGGCTGTGCAGGCACTTCCCAGGCATTTGGCATTTCATGGGGAAGTAGTTCTTCTCACTCCAGTATACCCTTGATGTGTCCTGGATGTTTGGAACTTCCCACAGTCAGGTGTTTTGTAACCCACTGTTACAACAGCCCTTCATGGGAGGGTGTCATGGCTGCTTCATACTGCCAGTTGGGAATTCCCTGGTGTTTCAAGGCACTGATGGAGGCAGAGGGGGAATAGGCAGGTCTGGGGGTTGTAGCAATCCTGCAGCCAGTCATAAGCACAAGTTGGGCACAGGTAATAATTAACTTCAGGATGAAAATATCAAAATAAAAAAACTGGAATCCATATATTCTTAACATACCTGAAACATATTTCATAAATTCATTCAGGACTATATCAATCATCTTTTTAATTTAACCAGATTAGAAGATCAGGTTCATCCGCAGCTATATCCTTAATATCGACCACCAGATGAATAATATAAGATGCTTATCTATTTTTTTAAAATCCATATTGAAATGGATATATTACAGATGGTATTATGTTTTATAGCCTCCTAGCTAATGTTGCTGTTAATATTTTAGTATTTATATTAAGGAGAGATGTTGGTCTGTAGCTAGATACAATGAAATTCAGGTAATCCTTGTTTAGCAACCACAATCGGGACTGTCAACTCCAGTCATTAATTGAAATGATCACCAATCAAAACTGACTAAGCATATGATCTTACTTCAGCTTTTCTTTGCTTCTGTAGACCCTGCAAATATCATAAAAATGAGGGTTGGTCATAAAGTTACTTTTTCATTATTGTCAAAACTGTGAATGGTTGCTAAACAAGGTAGTTTCTAAACTAGGACTATCTCTAGAGATCCAACACTGTATGAGCCAACAGTTCTATATTAACAAGAAAGGCATCTGGTGTGGAGGAATTTGCCCAGTTTCATAGTATGCAAATCCATTGGCTATGATATTTGAAGTGTTCATTAACTTCAGTTAAAATTACTACATAGCTTATTTATAGAAAATCAAAATTTCAGAATATTAAATTTCATTCAAGACTCACAACTCGGTTAAATAAATATTGTTTTGAACAGTTTCCTTCTCTTCTTAAACTCTATAGATCTTCATGTAATCCTTTGTGTTGCTGATTTATTTTGTTTTGACATCAGTACAGAATCAATCAATATTTATTATGCTCGTTAGTACACGTATTTTGTAGTCTCACAAGAAAACGTTTGTGCAGATAAATAAGGAGAACCTGTGAGGAATTATCAACTGTTCTATCACTTGGTGGCTTGACAGTGTGAGATTGTTAATGAGTATTAGATCCTAAAATAATGTTCCTTCAAAGGAGGGTTGACTTTCATAAACTGTTAGAATTGTTTTGCTCAATTGATAGACAGAAGAAAGCATGTTTTTTTGTTAACAAGGGAATTTTGAAAAAAACTAGACTAAGTAATTCTTTGCAATAACTTAGTTTGCTGCTTTGTGAGACATTTTAGCTCATTTTTTCCAATTCAGCTTTTTTGTATAGTTGGTTTCCTCATTTTTCCAACTAATGCTGAATAATATATATTCCAGGAATAGGGCAGACAAGTATGAATTCAAGACATGCAGTTTGGTGAATCACAGTGGAAAGTTTGGACTTCACATATTTATTTATATACCTTATCTTATGAAATACTTTTTTAAAAATTGAGTAATCATTTGCCTTCTATAGCATGGAGGTCTGAAAACAAACAAGCAAACAAAACCCCAACCACTGTTGACTTGCATATTTTTGATACTTATTTTAATTTGACCCATGCTGCACAAAATTAAAATGGCATAAGCAATTGAGCAGCCTGCACCTTCTTCTACAACAGGGCTGTCAAGCTCGTGGCCAGTGGGCCGGATGCATTACATGCTGGCCACCCAGTTTAGCTAAGGGGGGGAAAGCAGTTTAGCGAAGGGGGGATAAGTCACGTGACGCCACCGTGACAACACAAGTTTGACACCCCTGCCCTATAGGTTATGTGAATATTCCCTCAAAGAAATGGTATAAAAAGGAACCGTTTATGTAATTTGCTATAACAAATAATCCAATGAGCTCCAAATCTCAGGGCTGCATTCTATACTAATTTTTAGTTGGTGTGCAGGAATGAATACCATCCTGAAGTGATTATGTATGTATGAAGAAAGCAAACAATTACAATACTGTATGAAACAATGTATTATTCTGTACAACTGCATATATGACTGTACATATGTTTAAACCCTCCATAATACTATTTTTGTTTATTAATTAATAAGCTGAAGCTTTAAACATAACTTTGACCTTGATTAACATGGTTACAAATTTGAGATGTTATAATCTGTTCATCTTGAGCTGAATATTTTTGTTCCTGTGTGTTCCAGTATTGCCTCTTTCTAAAGTAAAGCTGTGCAGTGCTTCAAATACAAAAAAATCCAAAAAAAGTTATTTAGAGCATGTAGAGCATAAATATAATACCTGCGTCTTAACCAGGGGTGGTATTCAATTTTTTTACTACCAGTTCTGTGGGCGTGTCTTGATGGGCGTGGCAGGGGAAGGATACTGTAAAATTTCCAGTCAGAAGTGGTATTTGCCGGTTCTCTGAACTACTCAAAATTTCCGGTACTGGTTCTCCAAAACCGATCAGAACCTGCTGAATACTACCTCTGGTCTTAACTTTTTTAAGTAGCTATATCTTTTCCAAAATGGTGCAGCTATTCCTAGAGCAGATAGCCATATGAACTTGAGAAAAATATAGTTACTTTAAATGATCACCAACACATTCTACAAGTACACTTCTCCAGATTCTGAAGTACCTTTCCTTCATTATTTCTGAAATACTGTACCGATCTTTAGGAGTCTAGACAATAGATATTTTTAAGACTAAATTAATTAGAATTCACTATAAATTTAATTATGCTTTGGGGTGGGTGGGTTTTAATTTACTTATACATCCTTACAGTTAATATAAGGCATTTTTATTGTTTTTCACTTAATTTTTCTTGAATAATGTATATTATTTTCTTAAGATGTTTACTTGAGAAAATGAAATTAATACTGTCTCAACAGCCAAGCTAGCAATTTCATTAAAATCTATGATACAGACATCCAGACTATCCCATCCCTATTTCCTAGTATCTTTTCTTTAATCCTCCCCCTTCTTCCAATAGTATTTAGCAAGTCTATTTTGTAGATTCAGTATGAATCTTTTTTTGTGTGTGAACATTTCAAAAACATCTTGAAAACTTTAGCAGTAAAGAAAATTACTGATAACTCTTTCCGGGTTTGATAGTTATATATCTCCTTTAAGCATTGAAGCATCAACCTGCTTCATTTGAAAGTCCAGTACATCTTCTGCATCCTTCTCATTACTTGTCACATTTATATACACATTCAGATTAATTTTAAACTTATCCAGAATATCTTGTTCTTCTTTCATTACATCCTAACCTAAACTGTCCATCTATCCATCATTTTCTGACAATTTCAAAGACCTTCTGTCATACATTTTTCATAGTTTTCAATCAAGCAATTCACTGCTAGAATATATTTCCTTCCATTTTTTATCCTCTAGTTCCCTCTAGTATCCAATTTTAAAGTCCCATTATCTTGTTTTAACTAATGAAAGGGCAAACAATACAATATTTTCACAAAAAAAATCTTCCAAAGATTTAAAATTGTAATTTCAAGTCCACCTGAAACCTTAATCCATTATTCAGATTTCTGAAATCCATAAGTTAAGCACTCTTTTGCTGTTTAATACAGAAAGTAATATTTTTTCAAAAACTTTTAAACCTGTATTTAAAAATTATTTCTCTAAGGAGAAGGTAATAACCTAGTGAATGCAGTATGAAAGAGCTTAATCTGAAAGAGCTTAATCTTTCTAAATGATTTGAAAAAAGCACAAATCCAAAGTATTAGGGCTTGGTTGTCCCTAAAAAAGCCCGCATTGATGACTGTGCTAAGATGATTCCACTCTCATCTTTTCAACTCCCAATCATTCAACCCATAAGATAACGTAAAACATCAATTCCTGCAGTTTATCCTTGAGGAGCAACTGTAGAGAGTCTTACGGGTTCCAGGGAGATAGATATTGATGGCTTGGATTCTGCATCAGGCTGTCTTTTCCATCGTAACACTGTCCCATGACTAAAATGTGTAATTTGCCATATCTCTCAACTGAAAGTCCAAATCATCCCATTTTCAAAGAGCCTGAAAATATGGCTGTTCAGAAAAGCATTTGTGATATTTGAAATCAGGGCCTGATTTCAAACATTAGGGCCTTGCTGTTTATATTTTTTATTTTTATATATTAATTATGTGTTATTACTGGAAAGATACTCGAGGTCAACATATAAGCCAAATAGATAAATAAGATCGTCTTATTTATATCTGCATTAAATATTACTCCACAACAGCAGTATTAGTAGCAATACTTCCTTTTACATTTAAATAATCAAAAATCATAAAAAGGAATAAGGTTTTTTTAGGCCATGGATGGATCTAAGTAATAGATTAATGGAAGGACAGGCTCTTTTTTAAGATAAGGGTGTCAAGGTCAGTGTTATGTATGCAGGTTTGAAGTCATTGGTTTAGTTTGAACTGTTCTTGTAAAATGTTAGAAATGATTGGTTTAAAAAGTGCGGGAAAACCCTGCACTCTGATTGGCTGTCAACTGCGGCTGCTGGCTATAAGTAGCAGCCGCAGCCCAGCCAAAGTGGGTCCGTTCTGAGCTGTAGTCACTAATAAACAAAAGAGCTTGAAGCACTCCGCGTCTGTCTCTTCATGCAAACATAACAGTCAGAGTTTCTTTTACAGCCATATAAAGAAAGAATATAAATGTTCCCAAATATTGAAAAAGTCAATTTCACTGAGAAATCCCTGGAAACTGAAATTATTAAATGATTCCTTGCCTATCGGGCCCATCCTTTCTCATATGAAACATTTTAGGCAAATTATTTGCTTGAAGAGATATCTGGATTATAATTCAGCAAAATGTCACCATCTCAATGCTTTCATTAGTAACCAGGATTGTGAAATGCTAACCAGAAAAAAGGAGCTTGATGGCTTGCACAGTTATGCAATTGTTATATTAACACATTTAATGTGTTATTGCATTTCTTATTCTTTGGAATTCAGCATAGAGCTTCCGTAGAAAAATTAGGGACAGATGCTTTTCAGTTATTTAGAAAATCACTTTAAAAATACGGAACAAAAAGCAATATTGTCCCAACAGCAAATAAAAGCAAGAGAAATATAATCAATATATTGAATCTAAAGCACTATACGTATAATCAGAGTAAATAATTGATAACCATAACCCTTAAACATGCATCTAACCAAGTGCAAAAACTATTTACTGTACAATGCTTTGTGTAATCGGTCAGCTTATCTGACTTTGTATATTACAGTAACTCATAATTATAAATTTCTAAGACAGATTTTTACCAGTTCCGTGTACTTGGGATGTCAATCTTTCTATTTGATTATAGTGAATTTCTATTCCAAATTTTTTAGCAATGGCATTTTGATAAAGCAATTCAGCAAGACTTCCGATAACCGTTTACAGTACCAGTCATAATGGCTATGTTTTAATTCTAGTACTAGAACTAGTGTGTCTTTCAGTATCATTGCTGGGATAGAGAAGTTGTAGTCATGTCCTGCTTGTTGTTGTCTCTATTATAGTAATAACGTACACCAATATGGTACTGTCATTCCCAGCTTATGTATTATTAGGCATTGAAAAGTCTAATCAAGCTAGAACCTTGTGCAACTTTTTACATGACTCAAATTTCCCTCCCAAATTATCTGAAACCTGGAAAAAATACTGCATGGGATTTAAGCAATCTTGCCTAGAAATCACTTGGGTAGGAAAACTCACACAATCTTATATAGGGGTGTCATAACCTATTACAAGACTTTGGCATTTTTGTTCAAATCTTCATGAGAATTTATTGTTTTTGTGAAATGTTATCAATTTTAAAAACTGTATTTTTGTTTTTAGTTCTAATTTAATTCTAGGGAGTTTTAAATACCATTCTGGGTAAAATATTATTATCTGCACCATGTTGATTATTAGTACCATGACTTTGGGATTGTCATAAATCAATTTTTCATAAATCAATTTTTATTTAACATCCCCCCCATCCCAAAAGGAAAAGAGGAGAGGGGAGACTGAACTTTTATTGGACCTAGCTATATATTGCTTCTATAAAATTTTCAGCTGAATAAGATTTAATAATAACGCATGGACTACATTTTCAATTGAGAAGCAGCAGGTAGAAAAAAGATGTTTTCCCTCGTTTTCTCTATAAACCTTGCTTATTCCAGAGTTCGGACATTTCTGCATTTCAGGATTTTAAAAAACAGTCTTGTTTTGTTAAGTGGAGGAAATTTTAATGCAGTCTACCTTACATACCTGTCATTCTGTTTTAAAAGTTGTACAAATAGTCTTTGGGCCTTTTCTCTTTCTTCTCTCTGATTTCCATATCATTGAACATCTGACTCCCCCAGAGGACTGCTGAGAAACTATTATTTTAAATATCTCACAGTGCCATGGAACTATAATACCTGAAGCCCTCTATTAAGTTTAGATTCCCAACTGCTCACTGCTGCTGCTGCTAACCAGCACAGCTCATGGACACTGGAGGGGGCTCAACAAATTGCTTTTTGCTGAGGTTCCCTACAATTTTATAAGCTACCCTTATTATTTGCAACTCAGTGCTCAGAAAAATGGGAATCGCAGAACATCTCATTATTCTCATCAGAAACTTGTATAGAGGTCAGACAGCTACAGTACAAACAGAACATGGTGAAAAAGACTGACTCCATTTTGGCAAAGGAATGAGATAAAACTGTATACTCACTAAATGATGACATTGCCTTGATAGCTGAAAATGTAAAGGTTCTGTAAACCCTAGTAATAAAAATCAAGGCATACAGTGAAAAATAGATCTAAAATTAAATATAAAGATGAACAAACTAATGACAAGAATAACCAGCCTTAGAAGGGAAAATGAAGATATTGCATTGGTGGAAAATTTCTGCCTTTTGAGATCAACCATCAACAGTAAAAGAACAACCAATCAAGAACAGCCAATCAAGAAATACACCACAGACTAGCACTTGGTAGAGCAGCCATGAAAGCCTTGAAAAAGATATTCAAATGCATGATGTATCTGTACAAATGACAGAATTGTGTAAGCCATGGTATTATCTGTGACAGTGAGTGTGACACTCTTATGGAAGTGAAAGTTGGACTTTGAAGAAGCAAGATGGGAAGAATATTGACACTTTTGATCTTTGGTGTTGGAGAAGGATCCAGAGGATACCACCTTTAAACAAGACAAGAAAACAAATCAATAGATTATAAATGATGCAACAAAAATTCTCACAGGAGGCAGAAATGACCAGGCTCAAATTATCCTACATTATGCAAGGGTCTAGATCCCTGAATCTAATGCTGGGAAAGTTTGAAGGAAACAGAAGAAGAGGATGATCAACAGTGGTGAAGAGACTCAGTCACAATAGATGTGCCTTGGGAGACCTGAAGGACCCAGTTAGGGACAGATCATAATGGATGAATGATCATACTGTCAATGTAATCCCAAAGAGTGTACAATAACTTAATAGCACATGATCAATCAATATTATTTGCAGCAGTAGATAAAAGTAATGACTCCTTGTCATTCTCAATTCCTGGTAATATCTTGACTCTGCACAAAATGGATGTGATTGGTTGTGGCCTTTTTCTGGTACTCCCACCAGTAGATAAAATGCCTTAATTTTTTAACTTAAAGCTTTTAGTTTTAGAGGGAGAAACAGCATTACATTCTTTGGATTCTGTGTTGTTCAGTTATGATAAGATTAGTAGATTATGCTCTGTCTGTGTCTTTAAAATAGAATGGATAACAGATCATATGAATAATATATCTGTCGAATTCTGCATATCTTCATTTCATAAATCAAAGGTATTTTTTATCTCGTAAATGTTGATGCAAATTATGTTGCTTTTTAGTTTCATTTGAAATTGAACCATAATAACCACCACAGTGTTATTTACATATGCCTGGCAAGAACTACTTAGGTCCGTGATGGTGGGCCTATGGCACATGTGCCACAAGTGGCACGCAGAGCCCTCTCTATGGGCACGCAAGCTATTGCCTCAGCTCAGCTCTGCGGCGCATGTGCGCGCCTCCCACCGGCCAGCTAGTCTTTAGATGTCTGCCACGCATGTGTAGGGGGCATGCGGGGGTGCATGCGCAAGGGGGTGGGGTGAATGCACGGGGGTGGGGCGAATACACAGGAGACACTCACATATGTGGGAGACACATGCATATGCGGGAGACTCATGTGCAAGAGATGTGCGTGCATTGGATTTTGGGAATGTGCACGTGTGCAAGCTTTGGGCACTTGGTGCTGAAAAGGTTAGCCATCACTGACTTAGGTGGTTTTGCACATAAACTGTTTTGTTACAATACATTATTTTCAAAGTGCATAGCGTTACAGATGTATCTATGCTTTTAATCTTCTTATGAGTTTCATATGTCTCATTTATACTAACTAAAACTTGTACCTAGCAAACTACTGTGACTGTGGACCTTTTCCCTTTTCTTGTAGCAATTAATTGGTTTTCTGTTCTTATGTGTTAATAGTATATGTTCAAATGCATTTTAATCACTGTTTTTGAAAGACTAACATTGTGCTAATAAATATAATCTTTGATTTTGTCTGTTCCCTTCTATTTTTCTGGAAAATTCAGTATTTCTTCCATGTTCCTTAATCTTTGAATCACATGCTACTTTGTAACATTTGTTAAATTTGTGATATTTGGAAAAGAAAAGAAAACTAAAAATTGTATTTTAAAATACTGATACATTTAGCTATTTGTAGACTACCCCAAATTTTGAAACCTTGGATCTTATAGTCAAATGTTTCACATTTACACAGTGAAAAACAAATTATAAAATATGTATTTTAAAATGGTATAAGTAATTTGGTTATCAATTTTGGTTATCAATGATACTGATCATAGTAATAACATCTCACTAATCAGATATTGTAGGAAGAAAACCCATATTAGTTTATAATAGCCAAAACGTAGAAGGAGTCTGGTGGCAATGTTTCCAACTAATATATTTTATTAAAAATCAGCTTTCGTAAGCTGCAGCTCACCAGCTAAAATCCTCTTTTGCCCAATTCACCCAATTTACCCAATCATACTAGGTATTAAATATCTTTCTTCATAAAAGTAAACATGCAGCAAGTCATTTATGATTAGATATTTATAGCAGGGGTGTCAAACGCGATTTCATTGAGGACCACATCAGGGTTGTGTTTGACCTAGGGGTGGGGCATGGCCAGGGGGCGTGGCCAGCTCAACATCACTCAAGCTGGGGGTGCCTATGGTGGCCCGAGCACTCTGACAGAGAAAACGGGCTCCTGAGCTCTGTTTTTGGCTGCAACAGCTTCCTGCAGCCCTCTGCTAATGAAAACAGAGCTCAGGAGGGCCATGCATGGCCATCCCGAGCTCCGTTTTTGTTGGCAGACGCACTGCGGCCAGTCCTTTGCTGTTTCCAGGGTAGCCCTATGGGCCAGATCGAAGCACCCCATCAGCTGCATCCGGCCATTAGGCCTTGAGTTTGACACCCCTGATTTATAGTCATATTGAACATGACGATTGAACATTCCATTTTATGGAATGCTCCCACAGGCAGGGCCTCCTTGGGGTACCGTCAGTTAGACATTGTCGATTGGCGGTGCCCAGGGGTAGGGCCTTCTCTGTGGGAGCACCCACCGTGTGGAACCAACTCCCCTTGGGCCTTCATTTGGCCCCTGATTTCCGCTCCTTCCACCGTGACCTGAAGACCTGGCCCTTTCAACAGGCCGGTCTGGACTGACCAGGGGGGGAGGGATTGTTTTAGTGCTATTTTAATTAATTTTAATTAATTATTTTATTCTCATTAGGCTTGTAACTGTTTAATTGTTTTTTATTGTAAATTTTGTACTGGTTTTATTGTTAGCCGCCCTGAGTCCTTAGGGAGAGAGGGCTGCATACAAGTCTAATAAAATAATAAATAAAATAAATAATAATAATTTAAGATATCCAATTTTAAACGAGAAAAAATGAACACTAAACTGCTATTTCAATTCCTTTGTTTCAATTCCTAAGATACATTCACTTCTAATTAGATGCAGAAGTTATTTTTTTTTGTATTGCTGCATAATGCAATGTCTGAAACATGTTTCCATTTTTTGAATTTACATTGTACACATATGCTGTATAATATAAGCATAATTCATGGCATATAGTGACTAATAAGCAGGCTAATCAAAACCAAAGGCGGTTTTTGCTTCAAGGGTGTGTTCAAATCTCTGCCAAAACCTTTTGTTTCCTGTTTTCTGAATGCGATGTTTCCATATCAGTACTAGATCTTTGCAAGTGCGAAACAAATAGAATAGTTGTGATGCTAAATTTCTAGAACTGAATCAAAATCAACTGGCATATAGGTTAGGCATAACCCAACTTTTATTTACAATTATTTAGATAGTGGAAATCTAACGATGGAAAAGTCTTATCCCTGAGGGTGCTAAAATGAATATTTGAATAGCAAATAAATACTTGGGCTTAGCAAGTGCACTGTTCTCAATTCTTTTTATTTTTTCCTTGGGACACTATTTTTCTATTACTCCTGATTATGGATTTTGATATACTAATAAAAGTCATTTTATTCCAAAATAATATTGCAAAACATAATAGGATAGTTCTGATAGAAGAAATCTGAGTTCAAATCAGCTGAATATGAATCTCCCTTTGGATAATTTTTCTGGTTCACTGTCTCTACCATGAAAGGTGTTTCTACATCCACAAAGGTGTTAAAAGGGAAAATAGAGTTACAACTGAATTTCATCTAGAGTTCTGTATAAATGATGATCATATTATTGCTAGGATGTATAAACTTTTGTTAAAAATTGAAATAGAAGACAAAAAAGTTACAGATTGTATATTCCAGGAATCTCCAAACCTGGCAACTTGAAGCCTGAGGGACTTCAACTCCCAGAATTCCCCAGCCAGCTTTGCTCAAAACAATTTTGAAAGCTTAAAACATTCAGTATTCAAAATATTTTGCACATTGCATGAGTGGGCTTGCACAACATATCACCCTTCCTCTGACCATTGCAAAGATCCATGAGGCTGGCAGGGCTATATGGTTATGAAACTTGAAGTAGTTGCAGTTGTTTATGTATAAGATGAGTGAGATGCTCTGATTTACAGTAAAAGCTGCATGCGGATAAGGACTGTTGAGTCTTGTTTAATTTTTTACCTCCACCCAATATCTGCATTTTTTCAGCATAGCTATAAAAAACACCTGTTTATTTCAAAGTACAGGTTTAAACAAAAATATTTAGATTACAAGGCTTTTAGGACAACGCAGACCCTGGAGAAAAAAACAAAACATGGAATCTTGAATTTGTGTTTTTTTTTTCCTTTAGAAAACCAGAAAAAGGAATCCAGTACCTGATCGACAGAGGTTTTGTGCCAGATACGCCTGTTGGAGTTGCCCATTTCCTCTTACAGAGAAAAGGTCTCAGCAGACAAATGATTGGAGAGTTCCTGGGGAACCGACAAAAGCAATTTAACAGGGATGTTTTAGAGTAAGTAACTTATATGAAACTCTTGTTACCTATTTAAGTATACCAATTTAAGTATGTGCTACATTAAAAAAAAAGCTGATGATCTGAGCGTGAAGAAATCATTCCGTTTACTATCGCATCCCTGCCTCTCAGCAGGACTAATGCAGATACGGGTATAGAAACAGTTTGTTTTCTTTGCTGTTTTGCACTTTATGATTATTTTTTACAAATTTTATTTGTAAAATACACAATACAAAGAAAAATGAAAATAATGAGAAAGTAGGGAAAGAAAAAGTGTAGGATAAAAGGGGAAAGAAAAAGAAAAGCATTGACTTCCAACTCTTTTTATCACCATAGAATAAGGTAATAACATAAAACCATAACTTTTAATTTTCACATAGTAGCCATTTTTATAACAACAAACCAATCTAATCAGCAAAACCCAAATCAAAGTTTCAATTTTTTTTGCCTCAAGCACAAAATACAGTATAGAAGTGGTTTCCAATTAAAACAAAGTTAGTCTTTTCTTTAATTAAAGCATCTCTGCTATCTCCATCATCCTTTGCAGCCAAATTTATGATTATTTAAAATAGGCACAGGTTCATCCAGTTGCAAATGGTGTATTTGTTGTTTTTTGAAGCAAAATATGGTTTTCATTTTTAAAAAGTGACAGGTTTTGATTATATAAGTCAACAGTGCCTTGCATAATGATTATAGCTAACCAATCACATTTCCTGCCAGTTTCAAAATGCTAACAGCACCATGAACCAGACAGTACTCCTGTGGGAAAGTGCAAAAAACATTCAGCCAATCCCCTGTTCAAGGTGCTCCTGTTCTGTAAAAATATTAATGTGCACACACACATGGGCAATTCTAACATATAGCCCCCTCCTCCTTTTCAATAAATACATTCATTAAATATATTCATTTAACCAGGTTGCTTAAAAAAAACTGTGAGTGGTGTGTTTAAGAGAAGATTAATTGGCTGCAAAGCAATTCTTTTGGCACTAAGGAGTGCCTCAGAAGCAGCAAAACTTACATTATATCATGCCAGCCCTTTTGTGACCAGATGTTTTTCCAGGAGCTGCAATCTGTTAACAGAAATGGAATAGGAGAAGCTGCATTCTAAACAATGACGGTAGATAAGCACCAGATTTTAAGACACTTAAAACCTATTGTTGAGAATAGATAATACTGGTTCCTTAAGTCTAGAAATTGATATAAAGTAAGAATTCCCATCAGTGGAAAAACAGAGTTTTGTGGAATTACAGTGATTCAAAGGAAAGAACCAGCTTTGCCTTAGTTTCAAATACATTAACATAGAACCAGAAATAGATTAACTTCACAAGAATAGGACTGCAAGAATATGCCAAATACTTAATGAAGCATCACTGTGGAAAATAAAAGTTCATTTGATGTTGAAGGGATATGAGTAGGCAATATGTCCTCTCTTGTGGTTTTGTGTGTAGCTACTGAGCCTCTTCATTGACATATGAAATCTTAGAAGTATACAGTAGAGTAACTTGCCTCCATGAGATGATATTCTGGGCTATGAAGCTAAGAATAGTCAAATCTAACTGATTCACTGATAAGAGACCACTAATAAACACCATGGCAGGGTAAACTGGAAAATCTAAACCCATTCCATAAGATGACAGTGATGAACTCATTTGCATACTTTTGCCAAGAAAGTTTCATGGAGGTGTCTCTAGTCATCTGAGCTTAATTAAGTAGACGTTAGTAATTGGGACGTTAGTAATTGGGAAATGTAATTTATATTATATGCAAGTCCCTTGTGAGCTCTTCCTGGACTGATATGGCCTATTTGTTTTATATTCATCTGAATACTGAAGCAAACTGTACTTAAAAAATATCTTACCTGATCTTCAATCTTTCCTGAAAAAAATTGACATTTCTGTTCAGTTCAATTCCAAGGCTCTATATTTGTAACAGTGTCCCTGTAGTTTCAAATGCTGCTGGAGAACTTATTTAAAACTATCAGATGAAATGTTTTGTATAGGAATTAGACTACATAAAAATACTGATATCTTTTTATATGCTGCATAAAAATTAGGAAAGTTATTTCTTATGCCACTTTTTATTTTCTCTAGTTATTCAACTTTTTATGGATTAAACATTTATTCTTCTTTTAAGCCATGGAGTAGAGATTGAGCTACTTAAACCAGCACTGGCATACAGCCAAAACATTAACACATCACAATCTGCACTTAAATCAATCTGTATTAATTAGCTTATACCTTAGTATGTTACTTTGTGCTGTGGACAAGAAAGCAGAAAAATACCATTCACATGCTATGGCAGTTCATATTTTTTCCTTTATATAAATGTCAGAACTTTAAAAAAAACAAAATTAATTAGATACTCAAAATGCTAAGTTTATGATATAGCTACATCCTAGCTTAGTTTTCATATAACTATCTATTTAATTTATGCATTACTATCATAGCTAATTAGGTTGTAGGAGAAATTTTCCAATGACTAAAGTGCAAAATAGTAAATCAGAAATAGATTAGAAACTAATTTGACACTCAGGCATTCCATTAACTGTTTAATGGCTGACCTCAATCATGCTAAGTATGTAATCAAGATAAATTCAATCCAGACAGTCTCTCTAATGACATTTTATGAATGGACAAGCAAGTTTTCACCCTTCATTCAAAAATTGGTTCCCATTTGCCTTATCTTGGTTGTGGGTTTGTACCAATTATAGCATTATGGGAAAATTCCATGTCAAAAGAAAATGAATCCAGAGAGATCTTAGAAACCAACAATATATTGAATAAGGGTAAACTTTGTTTGTCAGGAAAAATTGGGCCTCATGAATCCAGACTATACAGCCCAAATTCTGATTTAGACTCAAAGCCTGCAGGAACAATGGTATCCTCATGCAGAGAATCAAAAGACATAATGCATATTCAAAGCTGCGGGATTTACAAGAAAAATTACCTGAGGAGTATTGATCTACTCAGAAGACACTACCATATTGGTCCTGAATAGACTTGCATTCTGAACTGCATTAGATATTTGCTAATTTTAATGTAAGTGAATCTTTTTATATAAGGATTTCTGTCTGAGACCAAGCCAGGGTTAGACATATGCATATTTTACATATAGTTGACTATTTAAATTTTGACCATTTGGAATTTGACTCATCCCTTTTAGACTAGAGCTTTGATTACTTATGTAACTATGTCTGCTCTGCTGAGTCCAATGGCTGAGGCAGGGCAGTACAGTTTCTACAAGAATCACTGGGAATCAGATGGCATACAAGTTTTAAACATTATTATTATTATTATTATTATTATTACAATTACATACTTTTTTGTTTAAATTTAGAACAAAAATCTAATAACCCATTTTAGACAACAGTCAATCCTGAGGAATACCAGTGACATCAGTTCCTGTCAGAGAAGTCTCTGAATATGTTGCTGACATTTTGTGTGACAATTGTGTCAATATAACTGAATCTCTCACTATTATTTAGTCTTTCTTTGCCAGTCCCCTTCCTGACATTATAGGAGATTATAGGAGAAAAAGTAGAAAGCATACCTATCAATTTTATTATAATAGAAATATAAATAAAAATTCCTTGTGTGTCCAATCACACTTGGCCAATAAATTATTCTATTCTATTCTATTCTATTCTATTCTATTCTATTCTATTCTATTCTATTGTAGACCAGTTAAATTTACAAAAAGAAAACTGGTTGTGGGAAACCAAACTAAATTAATGCTTTCTTTGTTTCAGCTGTGTTGTGGATGAGATGGACTTCTCAGCTATGGAACTGGATGAAGCTCTCAGGAAATTTCAAGCTCATATCCGTGTCCAAGGAGAAGCTCAGAAAGTAGAACGACTCATTGAAGCTTTTAGGTATGATAATGCAAGCTGCAGAAGCTGACTGAAAATTTATAAGTCTCAGGAACAGTGCGGTTGAATATAGTTATTTTTAAAAAATTTGCATAAGCGATTATTCAGATAATCTGTTAAAATTACATTATGCGTATATGTCCCAAAGGTGCTTTTTTTTCAAGGGGCAACTTGACTTTCTGGTTTTTCTTTGAAGACATTTTGCTTCATATTCAAGAAGCTTCTTCAGCTTAAGAAGCTTCAAGAAGCTGAAGAAACTTCTTGGATGAGAAGCAAAACATGCTTTAAAAAAACCCAGAAGGTCCAGTTGCCTCTTGAAAAAACATATTTGGGACAACTATGGTGTGGATGACTAAGAATTTCCATAGACAATATGTATATATGTTGTAATTCCTGGTAGCTTAATTTGGTTATTCTTTTGTCATTTATTTTAAACTGAAGCAACAAAATGGTACTATTTCAATTTAAACTTTTTAAAAGAAGTTAAATATATAGTCTCAATTTAAAATGCATATAGTTAATGTGATAAGCAAAGACATTCCTCATTAAAACCTATTCAAATGTTCTTTATACTGGTGGAAAGTAAATCTAAAAGTTATCCAGTGTTCCTAAAATAAAGGTATATACCCTCAGGCATTGATTTATAGTTGTTAAATCAATGGCATCATTAAGCAGAGAAAAGAAAATGCTTCTATCACCACTAAAACCAGGTGGCAATCCTGTGTCTATGGTATATAATAGGAATCTCTGTGATTACTGCTGCGTTATATGAATAGTTACATTTTTTTGATGACTCACTTAGGCTCTGTAAGTTTGCTCTGAAGCAAGGATATTTTACAAGCAACATGTAATACTTTTTATGAATTTGGCTTTTCAATTCACCCAAATTAGTATTATATATCCAGTTGACAAATGTCAGTCATATTATGCCTATAGTTTGCAATAGTTTTCAAATTACTTAGTATAAAGCACATGTTTAAATTTTAGTTGTGTTGGTGAAGTGTGCAAATTTAGGAAATTAATTGCATAAAATGATAACAGTTGTATTTTTGATATATCAGTAATCTTTTACATAATACATGACATTTAATAAAGTATTCTGCAGCATAGACTGTTATTAGATCAGAGAATAGAATAACAGAGTAAATACTGCTTTATTTTACATTTTATACTGCTAAATGAATAATGCTAAGAATATAATTTAGCTTTCTGTATGAATGTATTGGATTTTTTTTATAAATGCCGTATCAACTTATCCTTGAATCTCACCTACTATTTTTCTAAAATGTCTTTTCTAGCCAGAGATACTGCATCTGCAATCCAGGGGTTGTAAGGCAGTTCAGAAATCCTGACACCATCTTCATTCTTGCCTTTGCGATAATATTATTAAATACAGATATGTATAGTCCAAATGTAAAACCAGAACGTAAAATGAAGCTCGAAGATTTTGTCAAAAATCTAAGAGGTAGGCATAACATGAAGATTTGTCATTGTCTAGAGATCTGGATATATTATATTGCCAACTGTACTGCAGCTGTTCAACAAAAGTAACCCCATGGCGAGTTAGGTGGCAAATAAATTTAATAATAATAAAGTGTTGAGAATTTAGCCATTCTATTTCAGAAGCTTTGGAGGAACTAGTCTACCCTACCTGCTTCCTAGGGAGGAATTAGTCCATCTTACCTGCTTTCATTTTTTTTGGAAGCAGGCTAAGGAACGATATTGATAGATTTCATCATTTCAAATTCTGCACCATACTTGGGTTCCTTCTAGGTCTGAACCCAAGATGGGTATAATTGTGTATTCAACAATTTTTAAATGGTTTGAGTGCTCTTTTGACATTATAAGGTGGCTTGGGAATCTATGTGAAGAACAAAGTGTATCTATTTGTATGTGTCTGTATATATATGTTTGCCTATAGATACAGGTATATATATTCATCAATAAATAAGTTCTTCTGTTTTGACTACAAAGGCAGACTTAAAAATGCTTCTATTTATTTAAATCAGGAAATGACAATGAATAGCCTATGGATACCAGTTTGCCTGTGGATATCTCTCTTACTACTATCCAGATTCATTAATATAAGCTGACTTTTTAAAAAAAATAATTGTGATTGAAAATTTAGTAATAGTAATTGCTACTTTTACTAGTAAATATTAACTATAAAAGTAATAATAAAATACTATATAAACTAAACTCAAAAAAGATAAAATAATAAAGAAAGAGAAAGTAGAAGGTTCAAGAAAAGTGGGAAAAGGGGAAAAAGAAAGACAAAAATATAAGGAAAAGCAGAACGATATTTAAAGAATAATTTCCAATCTTCAACACAAACGAATTTAGTAATTCCTTACCTCCTCCCCTATAAGGTGACATTCAAGTTTCTTTTCTTTTTGTAACTCATCCCTTATCAATACACAAATACACAATACACAAATAATAAATTATTAAAATTTCAGTCCTGGTGCTAGAAAAAAACTCTGTAAGGAACTTGGATTTCTATAGATTTCTATAGTAACATGTCTTAGTTTAATCTTGGTCAAACAAACCAACTGTATATTGCTTCCTTTTGATTCTAGCAATCTACAAGAAATCTAGGATTTGATCTGTCTTTAAATTTTTTTTACCCATTTTTCCCAGGCTTCTTTGAGCCTTATTAAACCTGTTTTTTAAATCCAGTAAGATGTCATTATCTGGATCATTCTCTTGGTTTATCATTTGTATTTCCATTGTATTTCCATTTTAATTGTCATTATCTTATAATACACAATTGTTTTATTTTTCTATATTTCAACAATATAGGGTGTTTCAGCTCTTTATCTTGTAGATATTCTAAGATATTCTCTTTCACAACAGTCATTTCCTCTTTAACATCTTTTGGACATACATAAAAACAAACTGTTGTACTGACATTGTAGCTGCTAGTTTTCTGGCTCTGTGCTTTGAATATCTCCTGAAGTGTTTCAAATGTCACATCATTTTCTGTTGTTTTGTCCCAATACTGACCAAAGCCAAAAGGCAAGCCTATCTTAATCCAGCCTTTATTATCTTTTTATAAATAACTCAAGGTGGCAAACATATCTAATGATGCTTCTTTTTCCTATTTTCCCCACAAGAACAATCCTCAGAGGAGAGTTGGCTGACAGAGAGTGACTGGCCCAAAGTTACCCAGTTGGCTTTTAAAGCTAAGGCAGCAATAGAACTCACAATTTCCTGGCACCTTAACCACTAGACCAGTTTGGCTTTCTTTTTTTTCTTTTTCTTTTACGCCTGGAATCATTAGTCCCCTTTAGTGCTCAGTTTCTGAAATCATAGAATATTGGATTTCTGTTACAACTTAAAATAGACTAAACAATTTAGTTCCCAGGAAGGTGCTCTTTACTGATATTATTATATCTAACATCCTACAGCAGAAATTCTAATATTACAAATTTGTCTGTACCCTGAATTCACTTATAACTTTATTGGATTAAAGTCTTATTTAGCTTTTTGATATTTATTTCACTTTCTGTAAACTCTTAGGTTTATAGCTAAGTTTTCTTTCATTCTGGAATGAAGGCAAATTTACCATGTGACTTCACAAGCTTGTCATTTTGAAGATCTCTATTAGCCTTAAGATAGTTAATTAGTTCAAAGTTATTAGAAATTATGATTAGCAAACCAAGTGTCCATAAAAAGGTTTTCTTGCAATTGAGATTAGAGTGGTTTTCCTTTGTCTCCCAATGCTCAAACCCATGGCAATCCTGCAGTCTCCTTCTGAGGAACAGCTGTGCAGAGTTCCATGGGACTTGTCTACTCACTGATCTTTTGTTGTAACTGCGGTGTTGTTTCTGCTCATTCAGAGATGTGTTAGCCATTTGTCATTTGTCACCTAGAAGTCTGGCTTTTTAAAAAAAATGTTTAATTTAATATAAATAATATAATATAAATTCCTGTCAAACAGGCAACAAATAGTAAAAATAGGGAGCGCTATATCTAACCCTGCTCCAGTTAACAGTGGTGTCCCCAAGGCAGCGTTCTAGGACCCACACTCTTTATACTCTATATAAATGAACTTTGCGATCACCTTATAAGCAACTGGGTCCTCTTTGCGGATCACGTAAAACTATTCAACACCACTGACAATGCTACTATCCTTCAAAGCGACCTTGATTATGTGTCTGAATGGTCAAACAATTGGCAACTCCAAATCTCGACCAACAAATGCTCTGTCCTACACATTGGTAAAAAAAATCAGTACACCAAATACAAACTAGGAGGATATGACCTCGTTGATGATCCTCACTCTGTCAAGGACCTTGGAGTTCTCATATCAAATGACCTAAGCGCCAGAACTCACTGTAACAGGATTGCCAAAAAGGCATTAAGAGTTGTAAATCTAATCTTACGAAGCTTCTCCTCTGGAAACATCGAATTGCTAACTAGAGCATACAAACCTTTTGCCAGACCAATAGTTGAATACAGCTCATCAGTCTGGAATCCACACTGCATATCAGACATTAATACAATCGAGCGAGTCCAGAAGTATTTCACAAGAAGAGTACTACACTCCTCTGCTTGCAACAGATTACCCTATATCACCAGGCTTGAGATTTTGGACTTGGACAACTTTGAACTATGCTGCCTACAGTTAGACTTAAGCATAACACACAAAATTATCTGCTACAATGCCCTACCAGTCAATGACTACTTCAGCTTCAACCACAACAATACAAGAGCACACAACAGATACAAACTCAATGTAAACCACTTCAAACTTGGTTGCAGAAAGTACAACTTCAGCAACAGAGTGGTCAATGCCTGGAATGTACTACCTGACTCTGTTGTTACATCCTCTAACCCCCACTCCGTTAACCTCAAACTAGCCACTATTGACCTCACCCCATTCCTAAGAGGTCTGTAAGGGGCGTGCATAAATGCACCATCATGCCTACCGTCCCTGTCCTATTGTCCCCATTTATTCGTACCTATCTCCTGTATTCTTACTCATGTTTATACTTATATCTATTACCTTGTAAGCGATTGACAAATCAAATAAATAAATAAAAATAAAAATGTTATAAAGCTTCAATCAGTTGCATGTTCTTTTTTTGTCCCTAGAATGCTTCTGGCCTTACTTGGGCCTTACAAGCTTTCCTACAAAATAAAATTGATAGATGATTTTACCTCACATTTTGTTTAGAAGTATGTCTAGCTGCAGAGAGAGAGAGAGGGAGGGAGAGGGAGAGAGAGAGAGAGTCTGAATTGGTAGCAAATCTTCTGAGGATTGATATAGGTGAAGGGAATGAATCTCTCCAGTTTGTCTTCTGGTAAATTGGTGGTCTGTAATCACAACAAGCAACCCCTTCAGGAGAACAACTTGATCCTAAAATACCAGGTGGCCACAAGCAGTTCCCTACTCCTGCTTTGGAGTGGAATAATTGGCATTTGTGCATTTTACTAACAGGATTGTAGAAGAAAAATATATCTTACAGCCTTTATGTAATAGTTTCTTTGTTTTTTGTTATTTGTGCATTTATGCCATAAAAAACCAAGTTACAAAAATAAAACCAGACTATAAGCAGAACAAAACAGACAACATAAGTACAAAGACATGTTTGTTTATCCTTAAAATCATGTTTGCTATCCGCAGCATGAAGTACTTTCTCCCCAGCAAATCTGTCTATAGCCCAAACACTTTATCCTTACCTTACTTTTAAACAACATGATGGTGAATGTATGGATAATTCCATAGTCACAGTGTCTGTAAATTACTACTTCTATGCTAATATTGGTACATACCTATTCCAGATTATTTGTTTATGTGAGCAGTGTGTTAATGCAATAATTTATAGAAGAAATATTGTCAATGTTTGTGATGGAGGCTCAGTACAGTAACCACTGCTACCATTAAACTATACAGCTGCAAATGGGTATTCAACAGTAGTAATCATCAAGTATTGTTCATTTAGCATTTCTGCATTCTATAAACTGTACTTCTAATTATAACCATCCCTATGTGTTGCAGAAAGAAATACATATTAAATGAAGCAATCAGATGACCAAGAATTAGATTTATTTTATGAAGTTATCTGTCTCTGATAATGAGTCATGATGGCTGTGTGTCAAATAGATCTAGATAGGACTTTGTTAATATCATAGAATATATGATATTATCATTGAAATGGCCAGAGGAATAGAAAAGTTCTTTTTTGATATAAACTTTTTTAAAATCATGTCAATGGAAATTAGCACTTTTATTTCAACATTACAATATTTTATACTGAAGTGACAGTATTCTGGAAATAACAGTATAGAAACAGGCTTGAGGGCTGCAGAGTAGTCATTTCTGGGGAATCCATGGTGCTGTCTGAGCTTAGTCATTTTCTTGCAGATGTTTCATTACCAAACTAAATAATATCATAAACAATATCCACATACCATTCAAAAGAGACGATCAAAAAGCTAGAACACTTTCTCACCAGCAATCAACACTCTGATGAGCAGAGATTAACATCAAGATTAGCATTAAACCAACAATCAAGAAGCAAACAATACTCCAATCAAGGAACTACCAACTCAGACGAACAAGCTGAGTTGGGAGTTTACCTAGTTGACTGGAGTAAACAACAGCCCAATCTAGGAACCACCAAGACCATTCCCACCAACACTGATAGGGAAAGCCACTTGTATGAAAGCCACTTGTTTAAAATGAGAGTGTATACTAGCACTGATATTCCTTATCTAGTTTGGTAATGAAACATCTGCAAGAAAACAATCAAAGCACAATCAGATCACTAAGGACCCTGTTGTTCACCCCTGATTTACAAATATTTTCTTCTAACATACGATACTTATTTCTGTTTTATATCATTTCTGGGACAGGATCAAATAATGTTTATTGGTCCCTAAATAATAACTACTTTTAAAATGAGTCAATTAAGAGGGGGCTGTTGTCTCCATTTTTTCTTCAGGTTTTTGCAAAGGCTAGACAAGATGCACCATTAATCTTAAATAAAAGGGTTTTTTATGTTCTTACAGTTGTTGGTTGCTGTAGGTTCACAGTTAATAGTTGTGTGTGAATGGAACACTTAATTTGCCTATTTCTGTTTAACAGTGGAAATGTTCCCATATTAATGAGCTTTATGCCTGTTTTTTTTCATTGCAAAAGGGCTGTTTGTGATATAGTATAGAGAAATCCAGACTTTAAATAGCATAATGGTAATATTAGCAGCCAGGACCTGCTTTGTGGTTGATATTCTAGACCAATTTTATTTATTTATTAAATTTCTATTCCGCCAATCTCCTGTACAAGGTGACTGGTAGTATCCAAAATCAGATACTATCTTTGATTTGGCGTTATATGAAAGATAATATAATGAAAGTGCAAAGATATATTAATCAGCAATAATCACAATCACTTTTCCAGGTGTAGATGATGGTGAAGATATTCCACGAGAGATGCTCATTGGAATATATGAGAGAATCCGAAAACGGGAACTCAAGACCAATGAGGATCATGTGTCACAGGTCCAAAAGGTTGAAAAGCTCATAGTAGGAAAAAAGCCGGTAAGTTTCTTTTATGGATATGATTATGCATAAACTTAGACTGGATTGTCACAGAATGTTGCCAGAATATTCCAGGACAATGAGAGTCTTCTAAAAAATCATAGTATGTTTATAATCATAAAATCAAAAATGGAAGAAAATTGAATAACCTTGTACTGGTAGAGTATTACAGTACTTTTACAAATAGCAGGATTTAGATTTCATGGCATTTGAAAGAATGGTTAGGTCTGAATGGGATGGCTAAAAGTCCAGCTTTATAAAAAAAAAAAGCCTTAGAATTGTGTGCTTCTTTCTCCTCTGGTTTGCCTTTGATGGATGTTTTCACTTTGACTTGACTGATTGTTGATAAAGTGCTGTCAAGGTGGTGTCATTTCTTATTAACCACATAGAGATTTTTTTCTAGGTTTATCCGACTGT
This sequence comes from Naja naja, assembly GCA_009733165.1. NCBI lineage: Eukaryota > Metazoa > Chordata > Lepidosauria > Squamata > Elapidae > Naja > Naja naja. The sequence goes on from CM019149.1 coordinate 73,925,457, forward strand.
ACCCTGGCCTTTTAAATCTCAATTAAGTTTCCCCCAGTTAATCTAAATAGTGATTTGAAATCTGTTTCAACAAACCACAGTTAACATTAACTAGCTTTTGTCTGGTTTCTGAAGATATTATGTCAAGTTGCTGTTATTCTAAAATACTATTTCCTGTGCATGGGAACAGGGAAAAAGATTAGAGAGGAAGTGCTGAGGGATGCACAGAGTGAGGGTCGTGTTTTTTCTTTGAAAACCTACCTGGCAAAATGAAAGGAATGGTTCTTTTTCATTACATTCATTGAAATTCAAAATGCTGCACCAATGTAAAAAGTATGGTCTAGCCTATCTTCAGGGAATTTCTGGATGATATAGCTGGTGCTTCTGTTGAAGCTCTTTGGAATTAATTATATCGAGAAAGATAAATAATGCAAATGTATATGTTGGAAGTGATTAGAACTATCTTCTGCTATCACTTAATTGCCCATGGAGCTTAAATGACTATACCAGCTGGCGTCAAGGAAGTGAGCTTTCAGAATAAAAGAATAACAGAGTTGGAAAGGACCTTGGAGGTCCAAACCTAAGGGAACCCTATAGCAGAGAACTGTATACCATTTCAGACAAGTGATTGTCCAATCTCTTCTAAAAACCTCCAGTATTGGAGCACCTATAACTTCTAGAGACAAGTCTGATTAATTGTTCTAACTCTCAGGAAATGTCTCCTTAGTTCTAGGTTGGTATTTTCCTTGATTAGTTTCCATCCATTGCTTCTTGCCATTTGGAGAATAGCTTGACCCCCTCTTCTTTGTGGTAGCCCCTTAGATATTGGAACACTGCTCTCATGTCATCCCTTGTCCTTCTTTTCATTAAACCAGCCATACCCAATTCCTGCAACTGTTTTTAGTTACCTAATCATCTTCGTTGCTCTTCTCTACACATCCTGCATGCAAATCCATGCTATATATTTTGCTTTGAGAGTATATAATTTGTTATGTATGCAGAGTTTGAATATGATTGGTTGTTCTTGTAAAATGTTTGAAATCGTTGGTTTAAAAGTGCGGGAAAACCCTGCACTCTGATTGGCTGTCAGCCGCGGTAGCCGGCTATAAAAAGCTACCGCAGCTGAGCCTTTTCGGGTCCGTTCTGAGCTGAAGTCACAATAAACTTTGAGTTGAAGCACTCCGCGTCCTGCCTCTCTATGCAAACTTAACATAATTGGTCCTCTGCAATAACAGCTTCTCCTCTGAATTGAGGCTCTCTCTATTATCTCTTTAAGTTTTCTTTTTGAAATTCCATTCTGTTTGTACATAGTTTTCGGTCTTCTACATGTAGAAAAGAAAAGCAATAAAAATTATTTCTATGCCATTAAATAAACTTTACCTGAGCAATACAAAGATACTAATAACAAGAAATTTGTCCTGTGTTTCTGGAATGGAAGGAAGCTATAAAGAAATGTCCATGTTTGTCTATCTTTGCTATATCTCAGATGAACAACAAGTTCAACATGTAATATGATACCATTGTTTTCAAGCCAAGGTGATTTGTCAAGATGCTATTGCCATAAATACTAAAAATGCCACTTCAAAAGCAGAACAGATAAAAGCACTGCAAATAATTTTATAATTCAGTTTTATAATTCAAGTTTTCAATTATTTCATGTTCCTAACTCTTTTGGTGATTGTACAATCGCTACAATCTATATTATGGAAATGTGTATTTTATATACATTTAATCATAATAAGACAGAAATATTTGCTTGATAAGGTACAATATTGTATTTTTCCGAAGTTTAATTATATTTTTGTGTCTTTTACCATAGATTGGATCTCTACATCATGGGCTTGGTTGTGTAAGTGTTTGCTTTCATATTTATATATTCAGTAAGCAGATCTCACCATAATTTTAGAAATTGGCCCTTTATAAACTTGAATATTATATATTTGATTTGGTACAGTATTCTAGTTAGTACATAGAAAAAACTGAATCACTAATCTAATAAAATATTTCTGTTATACAAATGGAGTTGATTAGTGCTTTCTAGGTAGGATTCAGTTCAAGAAATTTATAAGGCTGCAAGGAGCAGCCTTATAAATTTCAGGGAAATCAGTTATAATACGTTGCATTTCTGTTTCTGATTTATAGGTTCTGTCTCTCCCGCATCGGCGACTTGTTTGTTACTGTAGGCTTTTTGAAGTTCCAGATCCAAATAAGCCTCAGAAGCTTGGATTACATCAGCGAGAAATATTTTTATTTAATGATCTCCTTGTGGTATGTGCCACATAATTTATATTATTTTGTTATAAAGGAGAACCATTATTAAGCAAGAAAGCTTTCCATAGCCCTGGTGGATAAGATACAAATGTACAACTAAATTGGATCTCCTAGTTCCCATCTGTAATCTAGCAGACCAGAGCTGCATATATCAAGCCCTTAAATTATATTTTAAAAAACCAAAGCTGCTTGGTGGATTGGACTCAATCCTTCCTCTCTAAAGTAATTGCTTGTCAATACATTTTACCTATTAAAAGCAATAGGCATATTAGTGTTGAGTTAACCTTGTCCTCACACACTTAACATGATGCATATTCATCAATGGTACAAGAACATTAATCTCCCTCAAAAAGGAATGAATTGAATATTCTGGGTTTAAAGAATTATATTTTGCTTTCTTATGAGAGAAAATAGTATACATTGGTATATATCAGAATTCTCAAATGCTCCATTCTTGTATTAGAGTTAAAGTTCACTACCATTTGAAAGTTTTACTACCATTTGAAACAATGTGAGAAGTACAAGGGTAATAGGATCCTAGAAATTTTTGCCATTTAAAAATGGCCTAATTCTATGCATTCTTAGTGGTATTATAACTTTTGTTATTGCTCAAGGCTTGCCTAACCAGCTATTCTACAAAGAGTATCCTTTCCAACTCTTTCCTTGATTATATAAGTATGGCATTGAGGCAGAATTAATATTTAGAATGCTTGTTGATGTGCAGTACCCAAATGTGATCTATATCATTTAAGACCATAAAGCTATGTATTACAAAGTAAATCTAGAATGCTCATAATTTAGTTAGATAATATGGTTCTTTATTTTTATTTATTTGTCTGTTAATATTTTAGGTCACTAAAATTTTTCAAAAGAAGAAAAATTCAGTCACATATAGTTTTCGACAGTCCTTTACCCTCTATGGAATGCAAGTTCTCCTGTTCGAAAATCAGTGTAAGTTCATTTATCTGATTTGAACACTCATTGTAAATCATTTTTAAGATTGAATGTATCTTTTAGTTACATTTTTCTAACTCCCACTTAACTTGACTTCAAATGCCTGGAAATATCATTACTCAAGAAGCAGCTGCAAAGAGTCTTACTAAGGCCATTGAGTTTTGCAATAATTATGACCCCAATGATTGTAATGATTGTAAGTCATGGTAGTCATTAAATGCATTACTATATGACAATGCCTAATTTTACAACTTTTTTTCTGCGGTCATTAAACAAATCCATTTTCTTCAATGGGCATTTTTTTTCCAGAATTCGGAAATAAATCCCAGAAACTGTTTAAAAAAATCATCCAAAAATGTGGCCACAGGATCTTGCAGACAACAATAAATGCAAAACAGAATTAGATTAGAGAATTAGAATTCTTTTGTTGGCCAAGTGTGATTGGACACACAAGGAATTTGTCTTGGGGCATATGCTCTCAGTATACATAAAAGAAAAGATACAGAAAAGAATATATGACCATGGGGGTGGGGCTGCTGCCATAGTTGCTCTGGAACTGGGTCATAAGTAGCTCTGGGAAGCTCTGTCATAACTTTGCTCAGTGAATGGTCATTAAGTAAAGACTACCTGTAAATGGCATTGTGAATGCAACTAATTAAGGTTTAAATAATGTTTGGCATTGTAAAATGTCTTCTAAAACCAAAGAACTTAACAATTGATCAGTCCATGCCAAAGTCACGTCTTCAAGTTTCTAGGTAGAGCAAATTTTGCTTGTTGGATTAGATAATTTCCTGATGACCATTCAATGTCTCTTGAATGTATTAGTTTTGGATACCATCACTGCACAGACATTGCTTGTAGTTCCATCTGCATGTACCCCAAGTGCAGGATATCCTTACATTGATTTTCCTAAAGACTTTCTAAGTTAACATTCGGAAAATATGAAAACGTTATTGAAAGTATTGCTGTAAGAGGAATTAACACGCACTGGAAAATTTGCTAAAATTATGCTTTCCAGTAGCTGAACGATAAATACCTAGTGTCAGAAATGGTGATTTAGTTTGTTAGAAATGTGCAGTGCAGTGAATGTAGATCTCTGAAGGTCTTCTTTAGATGAGAATAAGAAAAAAGTCTTTATGTATTAAAAGAAATCTTTGATGTATTGAAATATTTTTATACATGGAGCTGTGGAGAAATAATGAAATGAAATTAATACAAATGGGATATTTTTTGGTTTTGTTTTTTGCTACCTCTTAGATTATCCAAATGGCATACGACTGACATCAGCTGTTCCAGGAGCAGATATCAAAGTTTTAATAAATTTCAATGCTCCAAATCCCCAGGACAGAAAGAAATTTACAGATGATCTGAGGGAATCTGTTGCAGAAGTGCAAGAAATGGAAAAACACAGAATAGAGTGTAAGTACAAAGGTAGATACAGTGTACCTATACTTAATTGCCAATTTCATGAAACACTTCTTTCAAGTGCTTTGCACAGCTTTAATAGAAATACATATATAAATGCCTCCAAGCATATCATGTACATATATTTATATAAAGCTCTACATCGCACAGAGCTTGAATATTTGCAAAACCATTTATCTAGAGTTGTGCATCCCTATCCAGAAAGTTATGTTAGGATTAGTGTGCTTAGGCTCTATCTATTAAAAATATCATTTTGTATGACCCAGAAGGCATGACTTCTGTGTTGTGCTGCTGCTATAAGAAATAGCCTTCTCTCTGAGGCTGAAGAGACCCAACTCTGCAGGCCTTAAAGAAAGCCTTGAAGACTCAGCTGTTTCAATACGGGGTGAGTCTTTATGTCTGCCAGCCATTGACTTTGAATTGTGAAGGGTCCTTGGTTTTCTCTAAGCTTGGTTGTTTCATTGCCCACAGTAGGTAACATCATCAGTAAACGGCTGCAAGAAAGCAACCAAGCTCAGAGAGCACCAAATGAGAGCACCTCATTTCAACCCTGAGCTACAAATATTCTTCTTTTTTGGTACGGTACTATGAGTTGTGTTTTGTAAATAGTTGTACCAGGTACGCCTGTTTGAAATGGAAAATGACATTTTAGCACATAGAATACTCCCCTACATTGAACTGAGTGGGGATTTATCCCATGATACAGAAGTCCTGTCATGTATAGCACAATTGATGGATTGCAGTGCAGTATTTGTCCAAGTTTTAAAATTGTTTCTTTTTCAATTGTATTTATTTATTAGATTTATATTTGCCTTCCTTCCAGGAAGAAATGGTAGAGTATCTAGTACAGTAGTCTCTTTCCCAACTTCTCCCCAGGTGTAAATTGGGCTGAGAAAAAGCAATGGGACCAATGCAGCTCCAATGCATTACATAAATTGTTATTGTCATACATAAGTATCATAAAATGAAGACACAGAATAACAGGTATAACTGACAGATCATCAGTAAGCATGTCCATGATGTGGGGGAGGTAGACAGACAGACAGACAATTTTTATGTTGGAGGAGTTATAGAATCTATATAGCAATAGCACAGAAGGTAAAAGTTCCATTTGCTTATGTGGCCAAAATAATGCACTTCTGATCTACTGGAATACATTAAACAGAAGGTTTTAATTCATCATAGAACTCTCTTTTACCTTTTTTCAGCTGAATTAGAAAAACAGAAAGGTGTAGTGCGACCAAACATGTCTCAGTGCTCTAGCCTGAAAAAAGAGTCTGGCAATGGAACGTTGAACCGGGCCTGCCTGGATGACAGCTATGCCACAGGGGAAGGCCTCAAAAGGAGCGCTCTTAGCAGCTCCCTTAGAGATCTTTCCGAAGCTGGTAAGCTTGGCATTTTTTCTCTCTTAGATTAATTTTGGCATATTGCAAGATTTTGTCTGTGAATATGAATATCTAGAAATTAATCCATAAAAATTATGCGCTAATTTTTTTCTATTTTTCCTTTGCATTTGAAAATATTGGATTGCTATAGCTGGTCTTTGTATATATATTTTTAAAGAGGAACAAAAGGAAATGTATATTTTATATTGCAATCATTAAATAATAATATATTTTTGTAAGGAATAATTAGTTTTGCTTTTTATCTTTGCTTTCTTCTGTTTATTAATGTCATCAGGGGAAAAAAATCCACCCGAATCACTGTGTACTGGCTGCTGCTTATGCTTTTTGTGGTTGTTTGTATCCATGTAGAATACTGATGAATGAAATTGAGTGAAGCCCTGCTAAATTCTATAGAGAAATACAGATCAGACATACCTGTGTGATTGATGCTACTTAATTGTGTTGCTCAGAAAACAGATTCTAGATTTTGCCAAATGTGGCTTATGTATATATTGTACTGCTATTTACCAGTATGATGGTGGAGAACCATCATGACAAAGTAGTTACTCCAGTTTTGCATTACTGCTTTGTGGCTTAAAATGGATTGTGATAGCAGTTTAACATATATTGAAATATATATATGTTACATACCCGATTTTGGATTATATACATTTTCTATGTATGCAGGAATTAGATAAATACCTCTATTATGTTTGGAAATCAGTGGTGTATTTTGCATGTCAAGCAGGACATTTCAGCCATGCGTGCATAATATTAGACACAGAAATGATTCCTACTGTTGCTACTAGTATTGCTCTGCATTTTAACATCATGCACATCATCCTAAATTAAATATATCAGCTATAAATACATGATTTAATTAATATTTTTCCTATTTCTTGTTTTCATTATTATACAAAGTAACATGCAGCCCTCTTTTAAAAATCGGATGTTCATTTTACGGATGTTCTGAATTTAATGTATAATGAAAGGAATACAATCAATATTTTGTCTATAGCTCTTAAGTATGCAGTATGAATCATTACATGCAAACATTTATTTGCTCATCAGAATATATGCATATGTATTTTTTATCTTTGTAGGTTATATTCTGTTTCATAGTATTTTTATTCACTTTAAACAACTTAGAGGGCAATTCAGTGACCTTTAAATATATTAGTTTCACTTTAAAGGTACTTGTGTGATTTGGATGAAATCTCAGTAATTGTTACGTAATTTCATGTAAGAATGGTTTCACTTTTTGCTTTTGCTTTTCACATGAGAATGGCAACATGGCATTTTTAGAAACAGGAATTTCACTGTTGTACTGATCATCTGAGAGGATTATGAATATTTCATCTAATAAGAAGCTTTTTATTTTCTTATTTCAGACATTATCATGTAGATAGTTTCATCCTGCCTCTTTACAATAAACAAGATGAATTTTTAATGATCACAAATAATTAATATGCCTAGAGCATGTGGCATCTGCTGGCATAAGCAATACTGACAGTTGTTTTCCAAAGCCAAACATGGATATCAGGCAAAGGGATTAAGTGATAAACATATTAACATTTGATAAACTTTAATATTTTTCATTTTAATATTATGGAATTTTTATGTTTGGACTTGTGCAGTGCAGTTAATTTGAAAACACAAATGGAGTCAATTGGGGGTGTTAAACATAGATTATTTCAGTTATCAAGAAAGAAAATCAGGCCTTTTCTGTAATAATAAAATGGTTTTTGTAATTACAGGAATGAGTTCAAGCATAAAAATGGTTAGGAAATTTCATTATTGCTGTTTTGAATAAGAGAATTAAAATAATGAAATAAATTGTGGTGTAGATTTGTAAATGACTAAAAGCTTAAGATACAATCCAGTCTCTAGATGGATCAGTTTCATTCCTGAAACCTTAATGGAGAAGGTGTGAATAACATCTAAGATAGAGGATTTTTATATAGACAGATTTTAGGGAAAACTTGTCAAAATTATTCCCAAATGTTATATGTGAGCTTGCCATATTTGATTGTGCTAGGGGTTTCAGCCCTAGCCCTACCCTTGGAGGCCACATGTGACCTCCCATTCATTTTCTGAGTTTATATACCTTTAATCTGTTTACCCCATCCCACCTCCAACAGCTGCCATGGTCTTCCTTTCTTTCCAGAACCTGGTTTGCACGCTTTATCTCCAAGAAAGCTTGAAGGCAAGGGTTGAATAGGGATTATGAATATAAAGGCAGACAAATACCACCATTTCTTCTTCTTAGGTCCACCTAGAGGAAGTCACCTGGTCAAGTCAGGTGAGAAAGGCTTCTGGAGTGTGTGTCAAAAGCTAGAAGCTCTGATTGTCTGAATCAGAGGAGTGTCAGCCTTGCAAGATAGTCCAGATGAGAAGTACATCCAGGAATACCAGCTCTTATCTTTGTATATCGCAAAGTACCCCTCCTGTCCCTCACTTTTTACTTTTCCCAAAACTAGGGAGGGTCCCTTCTGAGTCACTTTTGCCCCTCCTCTTCCTTGGGATTCAAATTTCATTTATCAGGTGACTAGGCTGAGACTCTTCCTCCTGTCTCCCAAGATCATTCCCATATATATTATTACAAATTCTCACTCTCAGAGAGAGAAGAGAGAGAAAAGGAGATTGCCATCACATCCTTCTTCCATTGTATGAGCTGTGGCTTCTAGAAGCAGCCTGAGTGCTGGAAAACTCAGAACAGGCAACAGCAGCTCCAGTGATAACTTCAAGGGGAAGATAGCAATGAAGCCACAATAAGGCTTCCAGGGCTGGAATTTGATTTCCAAAATCAAAAAATGGGCACTACTGCTATTTAATTTTTATTTTAGGAAATTATAATAGTATGCAGTACAGAGTTAATATAGTACTGTATCATAATTTAACTTCTCAAGATGTAGGGTGTTCTGCTGTATTTAAATCCAAATTCTTAGAGCACTTAAGTTAGGTATTCCAAGTATTCTCCAGTAAACATGGACCCTAAACCCCATTGTAATGTATGGAAGTGGGTATATAAAATCAGTAATGTATTGATTGCTTGATCTTTAGGCTGAGAAAAAAATATATGATATCTACAAAGTGCATCTTTTCAGTTGTCATATTCCTTGATAGTATGTGATGTAATTTTGGAGCAAGTAGTTACTAACATTGACATGAACTAGAGTTATGAGTATTAATTTTCCTATAATATCCAGTTTGAGTATCTTTTTTAAATCTGGAAAAAGGAATTAGAAACACTGGATCACAGAAGGTAACTAACAGTGTCAAAGTATCAGTTTTGGCACTTCTACAAGAGAGAGATACACACACACACACACATCAAATCTTAAATTTAAATGCAGAAACTACTACAATGTATTTGACAGATGACCATCTAATGTCTTTTGGAGCCCTCCAGTTGTTTAAAGACCCCAAATTATCAGTTTCTGCATTGATGTATTATAATAGTCAACCTGCACAGGATAAATGTCATGAAAATTCTTTGACTCATAGTAATTGCTAAATTGCTAGTAAAATTATGATTGGTTTCATTTTGTTGTTATTTAGGGTAACTCCCAAAATACTTATGAAATAAACTTATGTAGAAGAAAACTTAAAAACATTGAATATGCATGGAATATGTTAATTTTTCTGAAATCTCCCCTTCTTTACCAAAATCTTGCTTTCCTGAGTAAGATGGGAAATATATAATTTAATATATAAATAAATAATTTTAAGAATATCAAGATGGCTTTTTCAATGGCACTTTCCATAGACTGTTTATATAAAGTGATTTGGGATTGCATGTAACAATAAAATGTAAGATTTTTAAAATATAAATTAGAACTAAATTGCTTCACCTAGGTGTTGGATTTGATAGTAAGAGTACTCTTTATGGAACTGTTGAGATATATCATACAGAATCATCTGATCTTCTGCTTTCTATTTCATAATATGCTTAATGTTTTATTTGTTCTTTGCCAATCACATTAACTGTTTCTGAGGCTTCTCAGGACAAAGGAATAATGAGAATTCCTTTTAATTTTCCATCATAGCATAGACTTCTTGCCTGTTATAGTAATAAGTAATATCCCCAATACCATAAATATACTTTTAGGTTGCAAGCATCTTATCTCTCCTTTCTGACTCCATTTTTCTTGCTTACACTTGTGACCCAGAACATCACTATCCATGCACAAGAGGGCAAATTTGAAGTGAACATGTAGTTTGCTGAATTACCCAAAGGAAACATTAGAGAGGGAATTAAAAAAAAACTAATGAAAACTGCATAAAGAAGGATAATACAATTGATTAGTGTTTGCCAATGTTGGCAACATTAAAATGACTTCAACTCCCAGAATTCTAAGGAAACCGGAAAAGGAGGGCTATGGGAGATACTGTAAATACTAAAAGGTTAACAAGTTTTTTTGTGCATCAGTCATTTTCTGATTGATACTAAGAAGTTATTTTAAAATTTTCCCACTTGGGCAGGGGGTTGGACTAGATGACCTATAAGGTCCCTTCCAACTCTGATTATCTGTTATCTGTTTAAAATGTCTTCAACAAAAGACATTGCTTAAAAATCAAGGAATAAATCAAGGAGTTCATGGAACTAGGATTGAGAACAGTTTTTGCAGACATCCCCATAAAAATTGCAAATCCCAACCACCTCCAAATATCACACAGGAGTGAGCATGGCTAATGGCACAGAATGCTGAACAATTGGAAGTGAGGTTGGATGGTAGAAAAAAGTGACTAAAAACCATGAAGCTTCTATTTTGCAACATTTTATTCTACATTCTCAGTTGAATCTCATTAGTAGATCAGTAGATTCAATAAAGAGTTGAAAAATCTTTGCACAACTTACACTGAGACCACAAATATTAATTTTTAATACATTTATTTTTTTATTTTTTTAATTATTTATTTATTTATTAAATTTATATCCCGCCTCTCTTCCCCCATCGGGGAACTCGAGGCGGCGTACAACAAGATAAAAGCAGTTGCCTATACAATATAAAATCAAAAAAACTCATTCATACCATCCAAACACACAAGAGGGAAGAACAAAGGTTTCAATTCCATGCCCTCCAACAAAGCCAGGTCTTAACGGCTTTGCGGAAAGCAGGTAGATTGAGGATGGTTCTAATCTCCGCATGGAGCGTATTCCAGAGGGACGGTGCTGCCACAGAGAAGGCTCTCACCCACGGCCCCGCCAGCCGACATTGTCTGGCCGATGGTATCCGGAGCAAGCCCTCCCTGTGGGATCTATCTGGGCGCTGGGAGGCATACGGTAGCAGTAGGTGGTCTCAAAGGGCTTTAAAAGTTGTCACTAGCACCTTGAATTGTACCCGGAAGACCACCAGTAGTCAATGCAGCCCACAGAGGATAGGTGTTATATGGGCGCACCTAGGTGCACCCATAATCACTCAGTGACGCATTTTGCACCAGCTGAAGTCTCCGAGTGCTCTTCAAGGGCAGCCCCATGTAGAGCGCATTGCAGTAGTCCAATCGGGAGGTGATAAGGGCATGAGCGACCATGTGTAAAGCCCTTCGATCAAGGAAGGGTCGCAACTGGCACAACAGGCAAAACTGTGCAAAGGCCCCTCTGGTCACAGCCGTAAGGTGGTGATCAAATTGTAGCTGTGGATCCAGAAGGACCCCCAAGTTGCAAACTCGTTCTGAGGGGAGCAATTTCTCTCCCCAGTACCAAAGTTGGATAATCAACTGAAGCCCGAGGGGGCAGGACCCACAGCCACTCGGTCTTGAGTGATCACTACATGAGTGATCTCTGTGAGATTAATCAAAATTTTCCATCATCATTCTTTTATCACACCTTTATATAAACTGTATCATTAATAGAAACTGGAATAGGCCACCTTAAAATATTCCCGAACTAATATAGAAGTATTGATTTAGACTGATATTTCTTTATCTAAACACATTTTTTTAATCCTATGAAAGTGCATTTAGTAATTCAATTATATTGTAAATTGCCCAAGTCTCTCCATCAGTGAGTTGGCTGGCATAAAATTTTAATAAATAAAATAAACTAATTTAGGACAGCATGTAACTTCATTCAGACTTTTATCACATAGTACTAACTTTAGGACTTGTACGGGCTACGAAATAGGTCTTACAGTAACCATAATTCTAAAATGGAGATTTTCTAAGGAAACATGCCTTTCAAACATGCCTGTTTGAAAGAAACCCAACTTGACAAATATTTTAACAGGGTTGTGCAGATCCTTTGAAAGAGATGCTTTGTAACATATGATCGGGCCTAAAAAGCTTTTGATTCCTAGATTCATGAAGGCAGCTGTGTCTCTTTCCAAGCTCACATGCCTGCTTCTTCCCTTTACCTATTACTTTGTTCCCAGAAAAAGAAATATCTGCTTTAATTTTCATTGTACACGCTGTCATGTGATATACAGCACTTCTTTGAAAGGCTTTGCACATTTGTAAGTAAAAATATGATCACGAATACCAGCCTGTCCTAGTTTTTAAAAAAATAGAAAACAGATTACACAGAATAATATGGAATAACTTATTATTGTTGGAGGTAACTTTTGAGTGTCAGATTTTTATTTTAAACCAATATTTTTAACTGGCTAATGATATTATATTCACCATATTTATATAATATTCTGTTTTATTTTTACCTTAAAATAATAAAGGGTGTTGCATAGCATCTTGGACCTTAGGATCTTACACTTTTTTTTCTATTGAGACTCGGAGTCAATAGAACTTAGAATCTTAGTTTTTTTCTGTTGAAAATTTTCTTCTGTATCATTAAACTACTCACTATGCATCAATTTCATTCTTGTGGAATTTACTCTGACTTTCTAAAAATAAGTAGAATGCTTCCTTCTTGTCCCTTTGAGCTTGACTTTCTATGTTTTGTTAACTACTACATATAGAAGTAGATATTATACATCCATCTTTACATTATTGTTTGGCTGCTAGACAATAATCATTGTAATGCTCAGAATTATCATAAAAATTGCCCTCATCCCCTTTTATTTTAAGTCTTCGTTCACATTTAAGAAGGAAGGACTTCTTAAGACAGAAAGTATCTTTTCTCTTGAGGGCAAAACAAGAAATGTTGAGCATTTCTACCTGAACAACACTTCAGGACTGTTGTTTATTTCCATGCTGTTTCCACAGTTGGCAAATCTAATATTTAAGCTGGGTCTTTAAATCCTTTCAATTTAAATTTAGAGCCACTCTGAGTCATTGAGAGTTGGATGGCAAGCAAGTTTAATAAATTATCATCATTATGGCATAATGTTACATTTCATATAAAGTAAAATTACCAGTGGTGTCTTGGAATCTGTGTTTTTCCATGGGGTAGTGGGTTCCCATATATTAGGAATGGGCACTCAACAAACTTTTAGTGTGAAGTATCTGATCTGAGAACCCATCTTGAAAATCATTGTAAATCCATGTAAATGTATAAGCATCACACAGTGAACAAACAAATCTTGAACATAGCATTGGATTAATTATTTTTGTATGTAAAATTAAATTTAGTTTCCTTTGTCATGCTTATATGAATTCTATTATCTTTCACATAATTATCATGTAATAATAGCAAAAATGCAGCCACCATACTTGAAGTCCTTGAGTATGACTAAAAACATTTAAATGGATTTTTGAGAAATACATAACCATTATTTTAAAAAAATTAAATCCTATCCAGTATGGCCATTTTATATAAACATTTTACAGGATAACACACACATAGAGAGACAATTGTTCATATGTATAATTATGAATATATATTAAAATGCCCATAGATCTCCACAAAAATACAAATACAAATTTATAATGAAACTAGTGGCTTTAACTTCTAATTCTTCCATTATAAATCATGAGCTGTGTTCAGACTTGGCCATGTTTAAAGTAGGTATCATTGAAATCCATGGAACAAAAAATTAACGATGATTAAATTAAGTACCATTGCTTCCAGTAGGCTTACACTAAGTCTGGTTTCAGCCACATTAAAATAGAAATCTCTTCGTCGACTTCCAGGCAGTATAAATTACATTCTTACCTGAGCATGAAGCCCACTGAAAAATACAGAAATTGCTTTTGAGTCAATGTGCGTAGAGTTTAATTTTAACTGTGTAGTTCTGTAACAATTTCTGGGCTATCACAACATGCAAAATTAATCTTCAGGCTGCCAGAAAAAAGTCCTGCAATACATTAGGGAAAGTGGCTATTGATTCCCCAGGTCTTGTCTTGGTCTCTAATCTATGGTATTGCATGTCCTGGGCAGGCAAGCGTGGGCGTCGCAGCAGTGCAGGATCGCTAGACAGCAATATGGAAGTAAGTAGGAAGTTACTGATGTCTAGCTGGATGTGATGTGCATTTCAAACCTTTATTTTATATACATATTTTGCTCTTTTTTTCTTCTAACATACAACCTGCCTGCCTCAAATAAAATGCATGCCAAGGCTTTATAGTTTTAGCCTTTAAAAATCAACACTTCTTCTGGTATGTTTAGATCATGCATCATTTTTTTATTTCAGCTGCTGTTCTCCCCTTCTGTTCCTGCAAGCATGACTAAATGAATACGATGTGCCCTTTTGCCATTGTCACTCTGGTCCCTGTGTAAAGGCCCGATGATTCTTTGTTACACAGTGCACTTATTGTGCTGTTTGTTATTTAATGCAAAGTATTGAATTCATGCTTAGTCATTCACATTGCTTACTTTCTGGTTAAATTGTGAAATGTATGCAGTCGTGACATCATGGAATTGCATAGATAGGGCATGGGAAAAGAAAACATATAAAACAGGGTGAATTCAATGTGGATTTCATGAGATTTCATTCATCTTCAAACCATTTTATACTGTTCATGTCTTTGAATTCAGCCTGCAGATTTGTGTGTGTGTGTGTGTGTGTGTTGCGCGTGCTTGCGTATGTAATGTACGTATGTATGTATGTATGTATGTATGTATGTTAAAACTGAATAGAGTGCAGTCCACATATAGTACACAAAGCATCTGCAGTTAATTGTCTGTAAAGAAAACAAAAGAATCCAGGGACTAACAAAAAAGTTGGATAGCTAAAAGATAAATAGTTGAAAATTACTAGGCAGCACATCAGCCTGCAAAAAGATAGAAGCAATCCATTTGCAAGAAAATATTTATTTTCTACATTACAAAGAAAAACAGGCTATTTTAATTATAATTCTATTGAAAATTTTATCATGAAATCTGACTACTAATAGTGTATAACTGCCTTCAGGTTAATTCAACATAAATGTATATATTTCTGTCCTTGAAGAGAAAAATAAATAACATGACTATATTTTTAGTAGGGTAAAAAATGTAAAGCAAAATCAAAGATTTTGTGGTAACTGATTACTTTTTATTATTTAATAATTTCAGGGTTCTTTATTTTAAGAAAGCCACCAGTATTTGTTAATGGATCATACTTAGTATTTCCCACTTACAACTTGAAAAAAGAAATTGGCAGAAAAAGAGACAGATTTCTCCTGCAGTTCATAAAGCTATTTCTCCATATGAGCTTTCAAATAAAACATGATGGTCACTGTGAAATTTTTCTTTTACACATATTTTTAAGATTTTTTTTAATTTTTATTTTCTATTAATTTCTTTTTAGGGGTCCATCATTAACAGTCCTCATATGCGCCGAAGAGCTACATCAACCCGAGAGTGTCCATCTCGCCCTCACCAGACTATGCCTAATTCTTCCTCACTACTAGGGTCCTTATTTGGTAGTAAGCGAGGGAAGCCTTCCCAAGGCCATTTAGTATCCGGCCCACCACCGCCACCTCAGCACCCTCCCATAATGTCACACCCGCAGCACTCTCAACATCCTCCTGCCATGCACCATTCGGGTCCAGCTGAAGGGCAGACCCAGGCACAAGTGCACAGCCATCACTCTCAGTACTGCCATATGCAGAATCCGCCTCCTTATCACCATCACCATCACTATCATCCGCCCCAGCACATCCAGCATCCGCACCAGTACCATCATGGGCCGCACTCGCAGCATGTAGCTCATGCCCAGCATTCGTACCTGCCACATTCCCACACCCCATATTCCCATGCTCCCCATCCTCCCTTACCCCCTCCTCATTTGGCACATCCTTCCCATGCTTCCCATCACCATGCACAGCCAGTAGCCCCCTCTACTTCAGCCAGCACGAAGCCCAAGCATAGTGGCATCAGCACAATAGTCTAGAAGCCAGCCAGCCACCCAGCCACAGCTGTAGCTCTAGGCCTAGATGTAAAGGCACTTACAGGAAACAGAAGCAGCCTATAATTCTGGTTATTTTTTTAATTTATTTTAAAAGATCCGAACCAGAAGCAACTTAATTGACTCCTTTGCCTTAAGGATTCAATGGATCAATGCATATTAACCTCACAATGCTGGTCTTACAGTTCGGTGGTGACCTTTTCCCTCCTTTTTCTCTAGTAGCCTTGAAAATATGCTGCTTGCTGAAAATGTTAAGCTACCTTTTTTCATCCGCATGACCATTTTTAACAAGTAATGAAAACATAACTTACTCAAAATAAAAGGAAAACTATGAAATAAAATTAATGTGGCATTCTTGCTCTTTAATTTACAATGGGCAAAAAAAGTAGACCTCATATGGTTGATGAAAATACGTAAGTAAACTCTATGTAATATAAATATATAAATATAGACATATAGATATATATATATACAGAAAGAGAGCGAAAGAGAGAGAGAGGCTGTATAGCTAACATTTATGCTTAGAACAAAGCTTTTGTAGTCCACAAAGCTAGCAATATATACTTTTCCATAATTTCCCTTACTGATAAAGGGCAGTAAAATAAAGGAGTAGCAAACGGAAGTGTAGACCAAAAAACTAAAGAACAAATTCCAGGCATTTCAGTACACATTGAAAGTTCTCTGGATTTGAGAAAATAAAATCTTTAAGCAATCTTTGCAAAATGTGCCAAATAACATAGCATATAACTGTTGCAAACAAATATGCTTTGTACTTTATTAGTATAATAATATACTTATTCAGTATTATAACTGCTCTGCTATTTCAGGTAAGCAAACTAGTTAAGATGCAGTAACTATACAGTAGCAACACGAGACAACCTTTACTATAGGTTTTCTCTACATTTTGGTTCCTCCAGTTCTTAGACACTTTAAAGGCTGTGATAACTGTGAACTTACATAGTTTACATTTCTTTTGTATTTGTGTATGTTTTAATAAACACACACAAAGATTTACATAGAAGGTATTTACATACGCTGCATGAATATTCATCTCAGACCCTGAAATAGCCAACATCATTCTTTTCGGCCGCATTGCCTCTTTACCATTTAATACTCAGTTTTTATCAATGAAAACTTCAGACTTTTTTTCCACATGAAAGCAATCAGAAACTTGAAAGTTTATTTTAGTATTGAGTATAGATTTTTATAACTGTAATTCCATGTAGCCATGTGCTGGCAGCAGGATTTTCTCACCATTTTTCTCATCACATTTGTTAGTTTTATCCAGCACTCAGCAGGCTGAGTCTATGCTCGAACTGTCATAGTCCAGTTAGTCCAAGACATCTTGTAAAATCCAACTGTGCTGTTGTTGCTTATGTGTTGTACTGAGTCATTTGCAAGACCATATGACATTTCTTTGTAAACCTAAGTCCTATTTTTTTAAAAATAAAATCATACATGGAGCATACTTTGTAGTTTCAGCATTTTGAGCCACCTCAATCACGACTTTACATCTAAAAGGCAGAAACAAAAGGAACCGCAGAGCTGCACCAGCAGAATTGTGAATGTTGATTTAAAAGAAGAAGAGGAAAAATGTTCCCGTGAAAGATGGGTAAAGCCAAACAAAAACTGATTATTGCTTCTGAAAGAAGTCATAACGTATGAAACAACTTCCCTATACTGGTGATTTCTGATCTCCAGTTTTCTTCCCTCACTTTCTAATATATGAATTATATGGAGTACCAGCAAAAAAAAGCTCAGTAGTTTTGTTAACTTTCATTCACCAGAAACAACCACTTAAGAGAGTTTGATGTTTAAATTTGAAAATTATTTCTTATGCAATATACAACACCTTTTCCTGTCCTTGGTTTTCTCTCCATCTAATTTAACTTCATAGGAAATTTTAATAAAAATAATATTATCATCCAAGCTGTCCTAGATTGTGCAGATTACCTAAGAGGGAACATCACAAACCAAGGATCTCTTCACATTTAAATTTGGGTTTTCTTCTTATAAGGAATAATACAACTGTATGCATGTCATCTAATGTTAGTAGTATTGAGGCTACACTCTCCATAACGTATATTTGCAAAGTATTTCAGTGTTACTGTTGATATTAGTTGAAGTAAAGTGTTAACATATTTAAATATGTCAGCTTTTCTTCAAACCTTTGTACCAATAGTAGAGTTGAATTGTAACTTATAAGTTGTTCCAGAAAAGATAAGATAGGACATTTTTTCCTTTATGTTGCTCATTGTATAATTTGCATATATCAAACTCAAAGCAATGGGCTGGATAGTCATTATTTTACATTTCAAGCATTAATATCTGTATTATCTATTGCATATTTTAAAAATGCCATCCATCTTTTATACTCATTGTTTTGATATTCCAGGAAAATCAAAAGATTTTAGGTTTATAGATTCATATGCATTTAGTTAGATACAAGTTTTATCTTTTATAATTATACAGAAAAAGTAATCATCACACATTTTGATGATTAGCAAATATAAAAAATAATCAATAAACCCATTCAATCAATATGTTATTGCATAAAAATCCAGTGTTATTGCCATTTAAACAATACATCCAAGGAAGAGAAATACCTTTAGGTTTTAAAAGAAAAAAGAAAAACACTTCTCCATGTTTTGGAAAATGAAAGTAATCATTATTACGATTTATATGCTTCTGTAGAAAATAGATTTAATTTTTTAAAAGATATTGGAAAGTTTTATGTTTTCGTTATTGATTAAAAACCAGTATAAAGCACTACTGAACCACATCTCTTTCTCTCAGTGAAAACTCTTAAGAAAAATGGACCTTGTAAAAATATCTTTTCTGGGACAACCATCAATTATATATTTCTTTTAATTAAGAATGAAATGTAAATCAATGTAAAGAAAACCAAAGTTATCCTATTATAATGTAAATGTCTTGTATTGCTAAAAGTCTTACAGCATAACTTGTAGGATGATTTTCCCATCAAGCACTGCATGCAGCTGAATCCTCGTTTCTTGATTTTTAAATGAGCTGAAAAGCGGTCAGCAGCTACTTAACGATGACACTTTACATGTTGACTTGCTGTTTCATATACAGCTGTTCATTTTCTGCAATTAAGCATGAGTTTCGCTGTTTCCATTGTAAAATATCATCCCACCTTGCCTGCAAAAAAAGTGTGTACATAGTTCAAAGAAAAAATGACCAGTCATAAGATACAATTTTGAAGGAGGGGAAAAGGGAGTGGAAACAGGACCAAGTAGGAAGAATAATTAATAATTCTCTAAACTGTATATAGTGTGTAAATTAGTATTAATATAAGTCTGCAGTCACTTTTCAGGTTACACACAGTACCTGTCCCTGCTAGGAACTAAATCCCAGCTTTGAATAGTATTAAACCGTTAGAATTAGATTGAATGCAGACTGTTAAAAAGACTTCAAGAAACATCATGCTCATGAGAAGCTTCTGTAAAGGGAGATTTAAGAGATTTTGTAACTGTTGGAAAAGAAAGAGTGCTTTCATTTTAATATGCATTTGTTTGTAAGTAGTATCAGACTTTATTGTTGTTAAACTATAACTGTGATTATGTGGGAAATCAAATAAATCACTTTGAACTCACCCAGTTTCTCATTCTTTGTAGAACATATATTTTTTCATATTAATTGAATAAAATTATTTATGCCACTTTAATTCTTGGAAATCTCATTTTGCATTGTTTTAAGAAGAATTACATTCAAAATAAGGAAAGAAGGATTACTTGCATTCATTCATTTCAGATAATGGATTGAGTAATGTACATAGTATTATTGCTTATCCTTCAATTTCACTATAGATCCTCTGCTTCACATCAACTGTTGTTCCATTATAATCATCAAAGGAATATTAATGTTGATGTTAATGATACAAGGAACATTAAAAAAAAAGAAACTGTAGGCTTGATTTTGGCTGCTCAAGAGTCAGCTAGTTAAACTAATGAATAGAATTGAAAAAGATTCAAAGTGCAGTGTGTGTGAAGAAGCAGAAGAAACAATAAATAGATAATACACTCAGCTCATGCAAGATCACACAAACTGACTTTTAATGAGATAACATAGTGGCCAAAACGATTCACTGGAGCAGTATTACTGGAACATATACCAGTAATGTCCCAAAGGTGCTTTTTCAGGAGGCTAAATGGAATTCCATTCCTCATTATCCTGCCAGAGCTGAAGAAGCTTCTTGGTTGAGAAGCAAAACGTCTTCAAAAGAAAAAACAAAATCCAGTTGCCTCCTAAAAAGTACCTTTGGGACAACCATGACCTGGATGACTGAGAATCTCTACAGACATGTACCAGTAATGAAAAATTGCAGGAACATACAGTTGAAAAAGTAGTCAAAAATGAGTGAAAATATTTCAGGATTTTCAAATCGGACTGATAAAGTCACAGTTCATAGCACACTAAATTGCCCACACTTTCTTCAGTGTGAGCAATTGATACATAATACTAGGGGACAGTAAAGTAAAAAAATTGGAGAATATCACAAAAAATCAAAGTCGAGAGATTATGGCATAAACCAGCCATTCTAAGTGATTATCGGAACAATGAATGCCATACGAAAAAATCTTGGGTGGCGTTTAGAAAATCTGCATAGACGAAATGTTCATCTGTCAATTGCAAAAGGCCACACAGCTTGGACACTATGTTGATACAGTATGACCTCCTACCTACGTTCTTGGAAGAACTTGATACATATAGAAATCCATCAGAATTGGGGATTGAGAAGTATGAATGTGTTTCTCCAGTAATTTTCATCTCAAGGGTGGGGGATATTTTGTAATCTAAGGTCCAAAAATGGTCTTTGGGTAAACATACATTTCAAGGAATACTAAAATATGCAGGCTGGTTTTTGGAGAAGCTAATAAATTATTCCATATATCTTTTTGTTGTGTCTTTGAATTGGGTTTTGTTTTTTTGGATCTCTGTAAACTGGACAAGTCTTTGCAGTTTTCTTCACAAGATTTTCCCAAAATGTTTTGCCATTGCCTTTTTCCTAGGGCTGAGAGACAGGGGCTGGCCCAAGGTATCAGCTGGTTTTGTCTGTAAGACAGGACTAAAACTCATGTTTCCCAGTTTCTGGCTTGTGCCTTAACCTCTACACCAAATTGGCTCTATCTCAGATTGAGGGAAGCAAAAATACAGTTTTTACATTACAGTTCAGAAATATCCTTTTTTAAAAGCCTGGTTAATGTAGTTTTATTCTATGGGCTTTATGCTTATAAAAATAGACTACAGGTAATCCTTGATTTACAACAGTTCATTTAGTGACCCTTCAAAGTTACAACTGCAATGAAAAAAGTGACAATTTTTCACATTTAAGACCATTGCAGCATTCCAACGGATATTTGGCACTGCTCCCCTCTCCCTTTCTGTTGGCAACTCTAAAAGACCATAGAAATATTTTATGAGTTTTCATTTGATTTTTGATTTTATTGGACTTATATGCCGCCTTTCTCCCTGAGGACTCAGGGTGGCTCACAACATTCAAATACAAATACAAATAAGTTAGATAAAATACTATTAAACATTAAGCCCAATAAATTTTAAAACCCACAAACTAATCAAAAAACAGTTTAAAAACCCATCCCACTCCACTTCAGTCCAGGCTGGATTGCTGAAAAAACCAGGTCTTCAGGTCATGGCGGAAGGAACGGAGGTCCAGGGCCAATCAGAGCCCCAAAGGGAGTTGGTTCCACAGGGTGGGCGCTACCACAGAGAAGGCCCTACCCCTGGGGTCACCAGCCGACACTGGCCAACGGCACCCCAAGGAGGCCCTGTCTGTGGGAGCGTACAGGGTGAAGGGATGTCGATGCTGGCAGGAGACGTTCCCACAAGTACCCTGGACCCAAGCCATGCAGGACTTTATATCTTAACACGAGCACCTTGAATCTCCCTCGAAGGGCAGCCGGCAACCAATGCAGCTCGCGCAGGAGGGGTGTAATGTGGGAGTATCAGGAAGCTCCCATCACCGCCCACGTGGCCGCATTCTGTACCAGTTGAAACCTCCGAGTGATCCGCAAGGGAAGTCCCATGTAGAGAGCGTTAGAGTCGGGAAGTAACGAGTGCATGAGTGACTGTCCGCAGGGCATCTCGGTCCAGATAGGGGCACAACTGGCGCACCAGATGAACCTGGGCGAACGCCCCCCTGGTCACAGCTCCCACCTGATCCTCCAAATTGAGCTATGAATCCAGGAGGACCCCCAAGTTGTGAACCCTATCCATGGGGGGCAACACCTCTCCCCCCATGACCAATTATGGGATATCCTGGACCCGAGATGCTGGTACGCACGGCCACTCAATGTTGGCAGAGTTGAGCCAGAGCCTGTTCCTACCCATCCAGATCTGCACTGCATCCAGACAGCGGGACATCACGGAGAGGGCATCACTGATTTGGTCCGGGGTGGATATGTAAAGCTGGGTATCATCCGCATATTGGTGATACCTCACCCCAAAACCACGGATGATCTCACCCAGCGGCTTCATATAGATGTTGAACAGGAGAGGCGAGAGGACCGACCCCTGTGGCACCCACAAGTGAGGGGCTTCAGGCTCGACCTCTGCCCCCCTGCCAACACCAATTGCAAATGACCCAAGAGGTAGGAGAACCACCGTAAAATGGTGCCTCCTACCCCCAACCCCCTGACACGTCACAATAGGATACCATGGTCGATGGTATCAAAAGCCACCGAGAGATCTAATAGGACTAGGACAGAGGAAAATCCCCTATTCCGAGCCCTCCAGAGATCATCCATCAGCGCGACCAATGCTGTCTCCGTGCTGTACCCGGGCCGGAAGCCCGATTGGTACAGATCTAGGTAATTGGCTTCCTCCAGGAACCTCGGAAGCTGCTGAACCATCACGCTCTCAACAACCTTTGCATCAAAGCGAAGGTTGGAGACTGGGCAGAAGTTTATTCAAAATGGCTGGGTCCAAGGCAGGCTTCTTAAGGAGGGGTTTCACCACTGCCTCTTTCAAGGCGGGAAAAGAGCCCTCCCTCAATGAAGCGTTGACTACTGCCTGGAGCCAGCCACGTGTAACCTCTCTGGAGGCATAAACCAACCAGGAGGGACACGGGTCTAATAAACATGTGGTGGAGCTCAGCCTCTGCATGATCCTGTCCATTTCGTCCAAGGACACAGACTCAAACTCATCCCAGATAATATTAGCCAGACTCATCGTCACTCCTTCCTCCGACTCCTGCCAGTCGGAGTTAAAGCCAGCCCAAATCTGAGTGACCTTATCCAGCAGATGCTGACTAAATTCCTCAGCCCTACCCTGCAAAGGGTCCTCCCTCACCTCCCTATGTAGGAGGGAACGAGTGACCTTGAACAAGGCGGCCGGGCAATCATCTGCGAATGCAATGAGAGCAGAGAAGTATGCCTCGCCGCTCCCATCACCACCAGATAAGTCCTAATATAGGCTCTTAGTTGACATACTTTGTGAAATAAATGAATAAATTTTATCATATGCACTCTGGTTCTCTCTCCAAAAAATAGAACAAAGATGTGATTTTTAGTCTATCAAAGAATTTATTATTAAATGGTGAAAAAATCACATTTGTTAATTGAACAGTGTGAAGATGTAACTATTACACAAAGCATTGCATTAAATTGAAAGAGATACAGCTTTTTCATTTAATCATAAAATTAATTTTAGTTCTCTCTGTTGTTCTGAATATATGGAAATTTCTTAATAAATGTTATTGAAATAGGTTAAAGTATTTGAAAGGATGAATCACCAAACAATAGATAATTTAGAAATATGGCTTTATAAATCTCAAAATAAATAAATAAGAAAATTAAGTTTCAAAATATTCCAGTAACAGAAGAACAATTATTATCTCATTCTAAACTTGTTAACAGAAAGCTGTAGTAGAAAACTTCTTCCCTTCTGCACTTTTTCTGCTAAAAATTACTCTCCCAAATTTTCTTCTAAAAGAAAAATTGAGCACACTGTATGTAACATATTAAATACAACTGTCAGATACCTGCTTGTTCTCCCAGATCATGGGATAAACCTTTTGGTTTCAATTCTGTCTCCCGGTCAGCTATACTATTTATTTCCTTTATCCATGTTTAAAAAAAAAACTATAAAGTGCCTAGAGTTATAGTGGAGTCAAGCAACTAGACAGAAATCATTCCTAAAAACACAAACTTAGGATTCATCAAATGATAAAAGTCCAAAGCAGACCTCTTTTTACTATAAGCCTTTTTCTTTTCTTTTCTTTCTTTTTTTCTTTCTTTCCTTCCTTCTTTCCTTTCTTTCTTTCTTCTGTTTTCTTTCTAGAAAAAAAGAAGCCAGATCACTCAGGCTGCTCCTTTGTTGTTGTTTTAAATCTACTATTGGGAAATACAACACATAAATAAAAAGGGAAATAAAGTAGCACAAAACGATCCACTGAAAACATAAAATCAAATGGCGCGAGAAAGGCGCCGGCGTTAGTGCAAATGTAAATACAGAACATCACGATCCCCAGTTCCGGGAAGGATCAAACATTCAGAATACTTCGAGACAGGTTGAAACAGATGTTGGGGGGCTGACTCTGTAAACCGCTTAGCCTTAGAAAGGGCTGTAAAGCGCTGTGAAGTGGTATACAAATCTTAGTGCTATTGCTAATATGCCACAGACTCTTAACAGCTAAAAAGAGACGACGCCGAGAAGCCTGCAAAAGGTTTTGCAGTAAAAGTCAAAATCAATCCAGGTTTCATTTTCCACGCAAAGCCCGAATCTGCCCTGGTTCCCTTCCAAACAGCTTCGGAAGCCTTTCGCACATGAGTGCTAGACGTCGGGTACTGCTGCGGCAACGTGGGCTGCCTTGGAACGGGTGATTCGACATTGCGTCATTAACGTGCGCCGGTCGTTTCCTCGCCGCCGGGGCGAAGGGAAAGAAGCAGTGTCCGGAGACATGAGTGGGCTCGCTCTGCTTTTGCGAGTGGCGCGAACGGCGCTCCCACCCGGGGCCAGGTTGTTTCGCACCGGCTGCCGTCGGCCCGCTTTTGTTAAGAGCTTTTCCTAGGGAACTTTCAAGAGGTGAGGCCGCCGAAAGCTTCGCGGTTTCCCTGGGCTGGGGGACCTTGGGATTCAAGGGAAGACCCAGGTTTCCAGCATCTCAGGAATCCCTTGGCGAAGCAGGGATCTGCTTTTTCACTGCGGGTGGTGGTTCTCAAGTTAAATGTCGATGGAGATTCTCGGTCATCCAGGACATGGTTGTCCCAAAGGTGCTTTTTCAAGAGGCAACTGGACTTTCTGGTTTTTCTTTGAAGACGTTTCGCTTTTCATAGTCTTCCAATATTTGAGGGGCTGCCGCAGAGAGGAAGGGATCAATCTATTTTCTAAAGCACCTGTAGGCCAGACAAGGAATAATGGATGGAAACTGAACAAGGAGAGATTTAACCTGGGGAGAGATTCAACTAGGGGGCGTGCCTACCGCCCTGTCCGATTTCTTTTTATTTTTCTTATATGTATCCATTTCATGTATTCATAACTATGTTTATACTTATACCTGTTATCTTATAATCGCTTGTCAAATAAATAAATAAATAAAAATAAATAAGGAGAAATTTTCTGACAGAACAATCAACCAATGGAACAGCTTGCCCTCAGAAGTTGTGGGAGCACCATCACTTGAGACTTTCAAGAAGAGATTGGACTGCCATTTGTCAGAAATGGTGTAGGGTCTCCCGCTTGGGCAGTGGGTTGGACTAGATGACCTATAAGGTCCCTTCCAACTCTGATTATCTGTTATCATCCAAGAAGCTTCTTCAGCTCTGACTGGATGGTGGGGAAATTTCTTGGATGAGAAGCGAAACGTCTTCAAAGGAAAACCAGAAAGTCCAGTTGCCTCTTGGAAAAAACACCTTTGGGATTCTCACGGTAGAGTTAGAAAAAAAAAGCCTTTCCTTCTCTCTTGTGTTTCATCTCAATTCGGATCTCAAATTGTCTAAATTTTAGGCTGTAGCTATGTACAGGTAGTCCTTGATTTACAACAGTTCACTTAGTGACCATTCAAAGTTAACAACAGCACTGAAAAAAGTAACTTATGACCATATTTCACACTTATGACCATTGCAGCATCCCATGGTCAAGTGGCTTACATTCGGATGCTTGACAGCTGTCTCACATTTATGATGGTTGCAGCATCCCTATGGTCATGTGGTTTAAATTGTTTGGCTGTCTCATACTTAAACGGTTGCAGTGGGGTCTTGTGATCAGCTTTTGCAACCTTCTGGCAAGCAAAATCAATGAGGAAACCAGATTTACTTAACAACTTTATTACTAATTTAACAACTGCAGTGATTATCATTTACTTAAACAGGGCAAGAAAAGTTGCAAAATGGGACAAAACTCAATAAATTTCTCACTTAGCAACATAAATGTTGGGCTCAATTGTGGTAGTAAGTTGAGGACTACGTGTAGATGTTGGAGATGGTAGAAGCTTCAAATGAATAAGCTGAAACTACATTTGGGAAGGGAGCTTTTTTATTAGAACTAGGCCTCAGAAGCGGTGGTGAGCATGCATGCGTGCAGCTCCACTTGCACAAGCAGTTGGTGGACGTGTGTGTGAAATACTGTATGAGCAGAAGGTGCACATAGATGCCACTTGCACAAATGAAACTACAAGTGTTCACATGCACTAGCCACCACTCACATGGAACCATTCCCTTTCCCCCCCATCCAGTCCACCAAAGGTTGAGGATCAATCAAACTAAAGACCTCCCAAGCTCTATACAAGGCGTTCCATAGCTCTTGTAGATTCAGAGTTTTTATACGAATTGGAAACAATTATTTACAGTCCAAGCGATCTTATTACAGTTATGAGCTAATGGTAATGTGAAATTGCTGGAAAGTTGGTCAAAAATAATAACAACAGATATTATTTGGTCAATATTTGGTCAAAATATTTGGTCAATATTTGGTCAAAATATTTGGTCAATATTTGGTCAAAAAATAATACAAAGTCCAGATTATATTTTGATATTGGGAAGTCTGTGAATCTAGATTTACACAATTGACAGTTTGGGGTTCCTACCGTGTTTCTCAGAAAATAAGGCTGGGCCTTTTTTTTTTTGACCCCTGAAAAAATGGCTAGGCTGCCTTTTCGAGGGTGCCTTAATTTTTCCCCCATGCAAATTGCCTAGCCACTGTGCAACTTCTTTAGCGGCTAAAAGGAGCGGCCCACACGCAGCCTCACTTAGCCTAGAAACCCAGCCTTAAGTCCTTCTCCTTGTCCCAGGGACACATCTGGTACTATTTATTTTTTTGCAGGAAAATCTTAACACCAAAGTCCTCCAACTGCTTGACACATTTTGGTCTACCGATGCCCCACAGCCCTGCTTCTCTCCAGATCACCAGCCCACTTTCCCCGGCAAGGGCACCACAAAATGTGCCATTTTGGTCAGGCGGCCCGGGGGGGGTCTTGCGCAGGAAAGATGGGCTGCACCAAGAGGCAGATGCCTCCGCTTTCCCATCTGCGCAAAGGGCACCGGCTCCCCCTCCCCCACCACAGTCCCGGCAAGGGCACGGGAGCTGACCTTAAAACAGACTCCATCCACGTCCCCTCGGGCAGCCAGAGCAGGGCTCAGCAGAGACACCTCTGGCAGGACCGTGAATGAGCGAGCCGCCCAGCCAGCTGCTGGGGCTCCGCCCTTTGACCAACGCTCTGCTCTGGGCACGTGTGGGCGCAGCAACAGCCCAGCCTGTGCAGCCCACCCCTCTTGGCACCGCAAGCTTACTTGCCCCTCGGCCTGGCTTCCAGCGCCACCGCCAGCCACTCTTACCTTATGTGGCAGCACCTCCTGCTAGCCTCACCTTGCAGGCCGAAAGCACAGCCCGGCGGCGCCCAAGCGGGGGCTGCACGCTTTCGGCCTGCAAGGCGCAGCCAGCAGGAAGAGGCACAGTCGCCGCGTAAGGTAAGAGCGGCTGGCGGTGGTGCTGGAAGCAAGGCCAACTGGGGCAAGTGAGCTTGCAGTCCCCAAGAGGGGCGGGCCACGCGGGTTGGGCTGGGCTGCCACTGCGCCCACTCGTGCCCAGTGTGGAACGTTGGTCAAAGGGCGGCGTGCCAGTAGCAGTCTGGACGGCTCGCTTGTCCGTGGTCCTGCTGGAGGCGTCTCTGCTCTGGCTGCCCGAGGGGACGCGGATGGAATCTGTTTTAAGGTCAGCTCCCTTGCAGGGACTGCGGTGGGGAAGGGGGAGCCGGTACCCTTTGCACAGATGGGAAAGCGGAGGCATCCGCCTCTTGGTGCGGCCCATCTTTCCTGTGCAAGACCCCCCCTGGGCCACCTGACCGAGGTGGAACGTTTTGTGGCACCCTTGCTGGGGAAAGTGGGCTGGTGATCCGGAGGAAAAACAGGGCTGTGGGGCATCGGTAGACTAAAATGCGCCAAGGAGTTGGGAGATTTTGGCTTTTTTTCCTGCAAAAAAATAAATAGTACCAGATGCCTTCCTGGGACAAGGAGAAGGACTTAAGGCTGGCTTCCTAGGCTAAGTGAGGCTGCGCGTGGGATGAGTTCAGCAAGTTTCCCCCCTCCACCCTTCCCCCCATGTCTCTTCACCTCGTGTTAAATAGGCCCAAATTTTGGTGGCAGGCTTAATTTCACTGTATGCGTACAAAGCAGTGCTGGGCTTTCCTATTGGGGGGGCGTATTGTTGGAGAAACATGGTATTATATGAACCTGAACTAGTATCTTTCACTGTTTGTATATTTTTTGCTGAATACATCAGTGCACATTTATTTATTTATTTATTTATTTATTCGACTTATATGCCGCCCCCTCTCACAAGGGACTCGGGGCAGCTCACAACTAAAATAGAATACAACAATAAGTTACTTAAAAATATATTAAATTAAAGCCGAATTAATATTAGTATTATTATTAAAACCCCAAAATTACGTAAACAACCCCAAGGGTCAACACTGCCCAGATTGTAAAAACAGCCAGGTTTTAGCTCATGGCAGAAGGTCGGAGATCGGGAGCCAGCGGACTCCGGGAAGAGATTCCATAGAGTGGGGGCCGCCACAGAATAGGCCCTCCCGGGTCCCGCCAAAGCGACATTGAGTGTGGAGGGCACCCTGAGGAGACCCGCCTGTGCGACCGCCGGGCGGCTGGTATTTGAGGCTGGGAGAAGTGGTTCTCGTAAATATCCTGGACCCATGCCATGTAGGGCTTTGAATGTTAAACCAAAACCTTGAACCTCACCCGGAGGGCAACCGGAAGCCAATGCAAGCCACGCAGGAGGGTGTAACATGGGAGTATCGAGGCTCCCATCACAACCAGCCAGCATTCTGCACCAGCTGAAGCCTCAGTGGTGCACAAGGCAGTCCTAAATAGAGAGCGTTACAGTAGTCCAATCGGGAGACAACGAGTGCCTGAGTGATCGTGCGCAGGGCATCCTGGTCCAGGTATGGGCGCAATTCATTTGCCATTCATTTGGTAATAAAGCGTGGAGTTATCTTCTAGTTTGGAAGATGGAAGTGAATTGGAAAAATAATGGGGTGTAGATTATGGAGCAAGTGTCAATTTTGCCACAGAGCACCAGCGTTTATTATGAAATCTGGACACCTAGGCTTTAGGCAATATTCTCAGGGATGGTATGCATAAACTGAGCAAAGAGAGAGTTGAAAAACCTGCTACTCCAACATCCTTTAACATTCAGCAGCCAATCCCTAGGAATATATTCTACCTGATGGATAAGAACATTTCAATTTGTATTATCCAGATAAAAGGATATCAAGGACTCCTATGTTTACTCCTGTTTTCAGGGTGTAAACTGCCCAGAGTTGTGTACCCCTTCAATGAATGTTTAAAAATTTTAATTGTCCTACTTTCTATGCATGACATGAATAAATCTGAAGGAATCCTAGTGCACAAGTTAACTTTCTTATGATGGGGCTTTGGTGCTCTCTGAGCTTGATTATTTTCTTGCAGACATTTATTTCATTACTCAAACTAGGTAGTATCAGTGCTAATAGGGAGTGGGGTTTGCTGTCAGTTTGTGTTCCAGTGCAGAGGTCTTCAAACTTGACAGCTATAAGACTTGTGGACTTCAACTCCCAGAATTCCTCCTCCAGTCATGTTAGCTCAGGAATTCTGGGAGTTGAAGTCCACAAGTCTTAAACTTGCCAAGTTTGAAGTCCCTTGTGCTGTCAGTATTGGTGGGGTCTTACAGGTTCTTTGGCTGGGCTATTTACTGTTTGGTAGTTCCTTGTTTGGGGTATTGTTTACTTGATTGTTGGTCTGATGTTAATCATGACTCTATGCTCATCTGGGTGCTGATTGCTGGTAGGGAGGTGTCTGGGATCTTTTTGTTCCCTTTTTAATTTGCTGATTGTCTCTGAGCTTGATTATTTTCTTGCAGACATTTATTTCATTACTTAAACTAGGTAATATCATCAGTGCTAATAGGGAGTAGGGTTTGCTGTCAGTTGCATGGCATAGCATATAGTTCTTTATGTCTATGTGTCTATTGGTGGTCAATTTGTCAGAGTGGTAGGCTTCTAAAAATTCCCTAGCATTTTTGGACTTGGCTTGGTCTAGGATGGTCACAGTTTCCCAATTGAAACTATGGTTAAGTCAGTTCATATGTAGTTAAATTAAAAAGTTTTCATTGTGTCATCTGTCTGCTAAGTTGGTGTTCATGGATGCGTTCTGCCAGTCTTACGCTTGTTTGTTCTAAGTAGTGGCTGTTGCAGTCATTACATTATATGTGTAAATGACTCCTGTTTTTTCTCCTGGGGCTGCTGGGTCTTTTAGTTTACTTAGGATGTTTTGAAGGACTTTAGTTGGCTTGTGATTTTGTAGGTGGCTACAAATATTATCCTTTGTTGGTAACGTTCTTATGAGTTAGATATTACTACTGTAGAGAACTGGGTTCCTGGAAGGAAATTAAGGGTCAATACATTAATGTATTGTCAAACTATTCTCTAAAAATTGGTGCTCTCAATTTTTGAAGAACTTTAGATATATGGTGTTTGGATTGTTATTAAAAAAAAAGACATATGCCCTTCAAACGGTCACTCATGTGCTCGTCACTTCCAGAATCGACTACGGTAATGCTCTCTACATGGGGCTGCCCTTGTGAACTACCCGGAGGTTACAACTGGTGCAGAATGCGGCCGCGTGGGCTGTGATGGGAGTATCGGGATGTTATACCCCTCCTGCCTGACCTGCATTGGTTGCCGGTTGCCTCCCGGGTTAGTTTCAAGGTGCTAGTAATAACTTATAAAGCCCAAAATGGCTTGGGTCCAGGGTACTTGCGGGAATGGCTCCTGCCAGCATCACATTCCGATCGCCCTGTTTGCTCCCACAGGAGGGGCCTCCTTGGGATACCATCGGTTAGGCATTGTTAGCTGGCGGTTCCAAGGGCTAGGGCCTTCTCTGTGGGAGCGCCCACCCTTTGGAACCAGCTCCCCATGGATCTCCATTTGGCCCTTGATCTCCGCTCCTTCCGCTGGGACCTGAAGACCTGGTTGTTTCAACAGGCTGGCCTGGAATGACCCGGGTGGGGGGGGGGGGTTAAGTTTTTAATGTTTTAATGTTTTATTGTTTATTTTGACTTGTTAGGTTTAATTTGTTTTTATGTAAATTATATGTAAATATGCACTGTTTTATTGTTACCCGCCCTGAGTCCTTAGGGAGAAGGGCGGCATACAAGTCAAATAAATTATTATTATTATTATTATTATTATTATTATTATTATTATTATTATTATATTTCTAGAAGGATATATCTATACCAAAATCTAAATATAGGCTTATTGAACTTGGTAAACTCTTAAGCATATTTTCTTGCAGTGGTACAAAATGTTTGCCATTGTTTCCTTCAATTTTTTGCCTTCCTAGTCTAATATGGTATGTAATCCTGGTATTCCCCTGCAAACTTCTATTCAGATACTAAGCAAGGCTGACTCTGCTTAATTTCCAAGCCCAGACAAAATCACTTCTTGAGGCAAAGATCTACAAACTACTTTCAAATATTGCTCAGTCTTTCTGTTTACTATGTTATCACATTAGTAAGGAAAGGGTGGCCAGCTTGGTCTAAGCAATTATGTAGCCTTTCAAAAAGATTTTAGAAATACCAGGCACCAATAAGAATCATCACTGTACTCAGATCTCAGTAGTTATAACTGAGGAATATGCCTTCTGAAGGAAAGAATAGATCAGTTCTGTTCCATCTTGCTTGTAGCTTTCAAGGTTTGTTTCAATAAGGCTTTTGTCCTAGATTTGGCACTAAAACAATCTTGGTCCCTCTATTGGATGACCCTCACTGGGAAAAGAATATTGAATGTATACATTTGTTAATTCTTTTGAAACTTTCAGAAACTTTTCATACTAACAGTAGAATCATTGTGTGGAGAATTGAGTTCTGTGTGGGTGCTCCCGATTTTCCGTGGTTTTACGACTCCTTGTATCCCACCTCCAGAAATTGGTGCTGGTTGTGAGGAATGGGGATGGCATTTAAACATAATATAGCAACTATATTATGGGGTTCTGTCTTAACACCCAAATTATTAATCATCTGTATAGATCCTGTAAGTAAAATCTTTCAGAGGCATAGGGTTCATCTGCATGTTTCATTTCCATGACAGAGAAGCAATGCCATTTCCTAAGCTTTATAGGATATTTCCTGGCATTATAATCACTGGCAAAGTCTTTCTGATGCTTATCTAGTTTTGGATATTTGAGAACAGAGGTGAAATTAACAGGAGTTCTGCTAGTTTCTCCTTCTAGCCCAAGCAGAATAGTAAAACTATAGAACAGTAAAACTGTGTACCAGTCTTTTGTAATACTGGTATACCTCTATCCAAAGATAGGCCAGATTGTGGGTGGTAGACTGCAGCACTCCTGGGAGCTTTAACCCACATCCTTCCTCTCCCATCAAACTGTCAAGTGGGCTATTTGGGAATAGAGGTTATTCAGTCTTACAGAAAGCCAGTCAACTGGCAGATTGGTCTTCTGTTGTTTGTGTCAGAAGACTTAATAGACCTGTGTGAGGAGTTACCAGAGTTGAGCACCTCTGCACCAACCTGTCACTTGACCAGTTTAAAAGCAGGCTAAAGCTTCCATCTCAGGCACCCATTTACACAAGTCGAGCCATTCACATTTGCCCAAGCCCTCTCCAACAAATCAATTTTCTGCACAAAAGCTGGCACAAAAGAAGATACTTCACACCCAACCTCTCTTTATCATGCCCACACAGGCAGACTTCTGCTTCATTACTGTCCCAGAGTAGGGGGTTCAGAGTACAGTCAACATTTCTTTAAGCTGATAATACTTTAAATCAGACCCCACATGGGGCTAAAGAAGCTTAGGGCTGCCGTGAGGAATATGCCGTAGAATCCCGTGCCATCAGCTGACTTGCAGAAAACCGAACTCAATCACCTGCCCATTTCTTTGAACACCATAAACAACTTTTTTTTACAAAAAAAATCATTAAAATCTGTCATTTCAGAAGGAAGTTTTTCCTTATCCTGAAATTAGTAATGAAGAATTGCAAGAAATCAATGACTTCGTAGCACCAGTGGAAAAATTCTTCCAGGAAGAAGGTACACTTACCCTCCTCAGGCCTTTTATTATTTATTTATTATTTATTTTATTAATGGGACTTTTTAAAATCTTTTTCTTCATGCCAAAAATAAAAATAAAATATAATACTAACAAGGAAATGTCCAAGTTGCTTATCTGTATTTTTAAGCAAAAAGTGAAAAATAGCAAGAATCATACTAAGTTTTGTTAATGCTATGCTGGAATCTGCATTTCTACTTTTCAAAAAGTTATCTTTTTTTCCTCCTTTATTCTCTGAGGGTTTGAAAAATTATTTCAAATGTTTCCTGATGGCATTTTGGGACATATTTTTTTATTTTTGAGGTTTATTTCTACCTCAGAAAAAAGTTCCTTTATGTTCTCCTAAATTTAGCTGAACAATGGAAGCCAGAATGGTTGTGAACAGCTGGAGAAATAACGCTAAAACAAAAGAAAGGATATTCACATAAATCGGGGGGTGGGCAATTAATTTTCCCAAAGACCCATATAAGAAACTGAACCAATAAGCTGAGTTTAATTCTGCTCAATGTTAATGTTATCACTTTATAAAAAGTAGTAAATTATGTGGCTTTCATTATCTGCTACCTGTAAGAATACATACTACATCTTATTTACATTTGATTTCTAATTTCCGAATAACCTCATGTGATCCAAACAGAGATAGCCAAAGGAACAGCTGTGGCCTAGGGGCCATATAGTATCCAGGCCTGACATAAATCCTTTGCTAACTTCATAAGTAAATAAATATGTCACTAGAATACAATGAACAAGCTTGCTTCTGTTGTGATTGTTTGCTGAAATAATCTTAACTGTTGAGTTATCTAATTATCAATCAGTTACTATGGTTTTCTCATGTTCATTAGTGGATTCTAAGAAAATTGATCAAGATGCTAAAATTCCACAAGAAACTCTTAATGGGCTGAAGAGTCTGGGCCTTTTTGGCATGCAGATACCAGAGGAATATGGTGAGTGAAAATGAATGTTTTTTTCCCCTTTTGAAGCAAGAAATACATTGATCATTTACACATTTACTTAACACATATTTGCATAGTTTTTATTTTTTTAATTTTAGTTTCCTCCTGTATGAATTTTTAATTATTTACCTCCAAGACTTGGGAATTGAAACTCATCTTGTTTCCTTTTAGATGTAAAATTTCTATCTATGTTTGAGTTGATATAATAGTGGTGTTCCTCTGTAGTAGTTTGGGGCTAGTAAAGTTGAAATTTTCACTTACAGTTATTATTACTAGTAGCATTGTTCAAAAGAACATGATTCTTTCAGGTAACCACTTAATACATTTTTACATAAATTAGCATATGCAATCATAAGATGTTCCACATCTTTCCATCTCTTGCCTAGACAGTTAGACTTACAAATGATTGGTGGATACAGTAATCCTATTTCATAACTGGTAATGAAAGCACGATTATAGAATAAAGCTCTGGTTTTCATTGCAGGTGTGTGAAAAACAAAAACCTATGTAGAATTGTTTTATATTGGTGAAACAAAATGAAAACAGATTTAAAATAATATTTTATGGAAAACAAGTCTTGACAGAAAGTTGGCTATATTTCTGTTTAGGTGCTTAAGAAATAAGATTGAGCTTTGTGTAAGATACAGTTAAAGAACAGTGCTTTGGAGTTTGTTGGGACATGAAGATTAGAACTTTTCTGCAAATTTTTAAAATAAGTACCATATATACTTGCATATAAGACCGCCTATGGATAAACCGATCTTCAAATTTTTAACCAAAATACCATAAAAATATGCCACCTGTGGACAACCCAATTTTTTTAAATTTCTACAATTGGCTTACTTGTAAGTAATCAATGGATTATCCATGAGACACAGACAGACAGACAGACAGACAGACAGAAGAGTACTTTAAAAAATATTGCAGTATACAGTCACAGGTTAGCCTATCTGGAGATAAGCAAAGCACAATTGTGGGTGTATATGTGGTGGGGAAGGGTTGGAACTAAAATGTTTGCTTATTCACAAGTATATATGATATATATTTTTCTTGTCAATTGTCGGCATTCCAACTAATCTCAAGAGAAGATTTAAAGAGCTGCAGACAGGTGCAGACACCAAACTGAAACACTGTATAGAAGGCAATCCCAAACAGGGTCAATGCTTTTTTTTTTACTTTTATAAATACAGGGTATTTTATGAGAAAAAAAGATCTCAATTGATTTAAAAGATTTTTAAAAATCACAAAGCAATTTTATTTACTTTTTGTGTTGTAGACAAATTTCTTTTGTTTGACCACATTTTTTTCAGGTGGCCTTGGTCTTTCAAATACAATGTATGCCCGTCTAGGAGAAATAACTTCTCAAGATGGAGCCATTGCCGTAACTTTGGCAGCTCATCAGGCTATAGGGCTAAAGGTAGTTTTTTCCTTTATTAATGTATTGATTTGTGTTTATCTAATGTCATAAGAGTCGATGTTTCAAATCTGGAGAAGATAAAAGATAATAGATAATATACATATATATATTACATACACTACACACACACACACAGACATATATATATTCCATTTTTAAAAACATTGAGAGGAAATTGTGTAAATAATTACTAGGCCAAAACAAAAGCAGCATGGAAATAATTCAGTTTAGCTTTTAGCTTCATTTAACTTCGGTCATCACATCAATGCCCCTTTCATTTCATAATTTCTGGAAACAGGTGTGCTAGTTTAGGAAAACTTGCTATGCATGAAGCCATGACACTCAAAATATCACTTCCTGGAATGACAGTGCCCTCGGGAATAGTTTGTTCCTATGATCTCAATACCTATAATTCTAAAATGCTTCCCTGTCTGACTGGTTGGTTTATTTGTTTGCTGTTGGCAGGGGCTCCTGATTGCAGGTACTGAGGAACAGAAGAAAAAATATCTACCTAAACTGGCCTCTGGGGAGCACATTGCAGCATTTTGCCTCACTGAACCAGGAAGGTAGCATTTTTTTTTAATAAACTCATTAAAAGACTAAATTTATTTATACATGAGATTGAACTCTGGTGAGAAAGATTTGCAATCAAAAACTGGCTGCAGCAGCCCACTTTTCCGGCACTGGCGCAGCGCCGAAAGCTAAGCGACGTGCCAGTGCGGCAAGAAGTGAGCTGCCGCTGTGAGGCAAGGCAGTTGTTGGGGCATGGATGGCCTGGCTGGTGTCCTGCCGCGTCGTCACCGGCACTGAGCAATATTTAAAAGTATTTTCTTACTGGAATTGCACAATATGACAAGCATTTGAGAGAGAAGCCAGGGGGCATGCACACAATTATTGTGCCATTAAAATGGGAAGTTATATTTGTACTTAGTTTGAAAGGGGAAAAAAAGGAATAGACAAGTTTGGGAAGCAGGGTCTGCTTGAACGTGAGGGTGAGGCAAAACAGAAGCTCCCTGCTGTTGAATGATAAAAGCAAGAGGCTGAAAGGGAGACAGGAGAAATGTTGCCGCCCTGCTTCTACTCAAGAGTACCTAATGGTCTCTTCCCTGTGTCAGTTTCTCCACAGCTAGCTGATAGATCAGGGGTCCCCAAACTTGGCAACTTCAAAGACTTACGGATTTCAACTCCCAGAATTGCTCCAATATGCTCTAAGTTGCAATGATTGCAGGCCACTCTGTCCCATTCTGAGAAACTCCCTCATGTGGGTTATGAAGTCCTGACACAAATTCCAGGGAGCAAAGCTGGCTAGTTTTCTTCTGTGGATGGAAGCTTCAAGCAAGCTGGAGAAGCTGTTGCCACTTATGCTGCGTGAGAGTATCTGACGGGACCGTCTTTCTGTACAGATTTGTTTGCCTGTCTTTCTATTGGGTGTACACTGCTTTAAGCAGACACTAGGTTCCCATTTGTTGTTACTCCAAGGAGCAATTTAAGAACCATTTTAAGGAATTATTTTAAATGTTTGGAAACATAATACCTAGCCTTTTCAGATTTATATTTCTCTGGAGAGAGAAAGGATTTTGAGTTCAGTTCAGCTACCAAATCCCATTTTCCTGATTTACCTGTATTTCAGTGGTAGTGATGCCGCATCCATTCAGACCAGAGGCACTTTGAGTGAAGATGGAAAGCATTACCTATTAAATGGTTCAAAGGTACAGAATGGGCTACTTTGTCAATGCAATTTACATTTCTAAAGAGAAAGCTGGCTGGATGAGATCAGCCTTTTTTACAAAAAGAGTGAGCTGCACAAACACTAAAATAAGCTAATAAGAAAGCAAGTGTATCCAAAGGTGCTTTTCTTTTGTGTGAACTTTCTAACCATTTAGTGTTAAAAAGGAATCATTTCCCAGTGTTAAATCCAGTTTGTCAGATCTGTATTCACCCGTAGGTGATTATTTCAGAAAACATGCTACGGATGAATACTAAAGATACAACATCTGTCTATCAGTTCATACATATTTACTGAAGTAATTTTCATGTTTCTTCTGAGTGGAACATAAAATATGTTCTTTTCTTTCAATTGCAGATATGGATATCCAATGGTGGTATTGCAGATATCTTTACTGTATTTGCAAGAACTGAGGTTGTTGATGAAGATGGTATATTCAAAGACAAAATTACTGCTTTTATTGTAGAAAGAGCTTTTGGTGGAATCACTAATGGAAAAGCAGAGGATAAACTGGGGATACGTGGATCTAACAGTAAGAAGTATATTCACAATATTGTGGAATTTACAAGTGCAAATTGTTCACTAAACCTCAAAAGCAATTCCAGTGTTTTTGTCAACAACTTTTTCTAAAATGTCTGCGACAGATTTTTTTTTTTAATTGGCAAAAAAGTATTTATATGCATTTTCTGAAAATTTTTAGTTCCATGATCACATTCACCATTTTTTACTTCATATCTGCATTTAGAATAGTTTATGATTTTTCAAGTAAAACCCCATTGCCATTAACCTCTTCTGTAAGCTGTATCCTTCATTAACAAAGTTAGTGATAGATGGTGGGGTTTCATTTGCCACATTTATTTTTATGTCCTTTTGTGATCTTTGTACTGCTGAAAATAACAGTGTATCAGAAACTCAATGTAATTTACGATTTGTACAATTATACTTACTACCTAGAGTAAGCATATAGGAAATGCCTTTTTATACCATTCATTCCACACAAATAATGTTTATATAAAATTTTAATGTAAAATTTCATACCAGCTCTTAGCACATTTTATATTAGTGTATTATTGTATAAGAGTCTAGAACAGGGGTCATCTTTTTTCATAACATCTATGCTAATTCATAGGTAATGTAATCCAAAATATTACATTCTAGTTCTTTAAATAGCACATTTTGATAAAGGAATTAGCCCTGAACATAGGACACAGCATCTGGAGTCATAGAATTGTACCTCTTCTCATTATCTCAATCTTTTTATATCTGGTATTCACCTCATTGAAAACCCGCATCTAGTTGGAATTTTCAAATATAACATAGTCCTGCTGGCAACAACCACAGGCTATGTCTAAATTGGGGAATGGGAAGTGTTGGAAATTAGAATGGTGAGCTCCATAATTAGTCTTGGGCCTCACTCCCAGTCTTGAAATCTTCTTCAAGTCTTGATTTTTAATTGTGAGTATTTTATATGTTCAAGAATATTGCAAAATGTTGAATATTTTTTAATCTTACAGCTTGTGAAGTTCACTTTGAAAATACAAAAATTCCTATAGAGAATGTTATTGGAGAAGTTGGAGGAGGGTTTAAGGTAAGATGTAGAGATAATGCCATATACTTCCTTGTGACATTTAGAGAATGAATTTCAAATTGCCCTTAATCGCATGATCAATTCTCCAAAATTCCAGCTAAATGAATAACACTGACTCGTGGTTTTGAATAAAAAGGAACTATGAGAGAAAAGCTATGTATGCATTTTCCTTACCTATCTGTATTTCAGGTTGCAATGAATATTCTAAACAGTGGAAGATTTAGCATGGGCAGTGCTTCTGCTGGAATGCTTAAGAAACTGATTGGTAAGGCTAAGCTTCTGGATTACCAAGTTCTTGCCTTAGGACCTTTTGTGCAAAGATTACCGTCATATACTTATAAATATTAGTTTGGGTTACTGAATCTCTTTGACACAGTATTTTATTTAGGAATTACATCCTGATCTTTATTTTGATCTCAGTCAAGATTTTTATACATTAGTGCAGCAAGTTACAATGTTGAGAAGTTTGTGATATCTTTGTAGGCTAGGTAGACCCTGTGGCATTGAGGTGATGTTCTAAGGGATTTAGAGACACTGTCTAAAGTTTCTCAGAATGTCCTGATACATACTGTTTGTACATATGATTTTTAATGAAAATCACAAAGCTTGGTGGAGGAAACAAGTTTATGTTGTGCTATAGTGACTCATAAATACCTACCATTTAGGGATTTGGAACAATTACCTGGTTTTTATTCAATATTCTGGAAATTATTTGCCTATGATGATTAGGCAGGTGTTTTTGTTACAGAGAACACATTATATTTAAAAACAAATTATATGTGTCCTGGGCTCAAAAAGAGTGTTTTTTGTTTACTTATGTCGTACAACTGTTTGGAAGGAAAACATGTGCCAAGCCATTGAAAACCTTTTATTTTAACTGAGATAAATATGAATGTTTAAAATGACCTTTGCCTTTAAATATCCTGAAGTTCATACCATTCTTTTTTGTATTTGAAATAAATTTTACATGAAGTCATTAAGACAATATTTTGAAATATGGTAATCATATTTCACATCAGTGAAATTATGCAACTTCTATCAGTGATCTCAATATAAATGTGTAAATATAAAAACAATTGACATTGCATTGATGGTGCCACAAACTGATGCAAAAGTTTCATTGGGATTTCAGTTAGTATTATCCATGAGTCAACTTCATTTGTTACCTTAATTCTAAATTGTTTTTATTGACACATTTAAACCATATGTTGCTTTTCAGACTCAGTCCTAATACATAGGCTTATTCAATTGCCTCCTTTTCTCACTTTTTCAAGAAATGACTGCAGAGTATGCTTGTACAAGAAAACAATTCAATAAGAAGCTGAGTGAATTTGGATTAATTCAGGTGAATAAGAAATTGTTTAATTTATTTGAGAAATGCTAAGGAAATTTAACCTGCTTTGAGCAATATTAAATTGTAACAGTACTGGTTTAAAACATATGACTTTATTGGTAATATTGTAAATAAAATGAATTATTGCAAGTTTATAAGAATATTGTATTAAATCATGATTTCTTGAAACTGAGAAGAAATTCTAATGTTATTTTTAATTTATGAAGAATATTTAAATATAATGGATATTTTTAAAATGAATCTTTCAGGAGAAATTTGCCCTTATGGCTAGGCAAGCTTATGTAATGGAAAGCATGGCCTATCTCACTGCAGGAATGATGGACAGGCCAGGAATCCCAGACTGCTCGGTTGAAGCTGCCATTGTTAAAGTAAGCTTTATTGAGATATTGGGGTAAGGCTAGAAGTATTTCTCCTAATGCTCGAACACAAGAAATCTGTGATATATTTTCACCCTTTCATTGTTTACCACTATTCCAGTTAAATACTTTTGTTTGGCTGCTTAAATGATAGCCCTTGTATTAATTCAGTTCTCTTTTGGTTGACGGCTCATCTGTAAGACTTTGTACATCTAACTGAAATAGAAACAATAGAATGCCAGGAACTAAGAGCTTTGGTGGCTCAGGCTGTTAAATGCCTGCTCTTAAGATCCAGCTGTCTACAATTACTGTAGGCTCGAATCCCACCAGGCTCAAGGTTGACTCAGCCTTCCATCCTCTCGGGGTAGGTAAATTGAGGACCCAAGATTGTTGGGGGCAATTAGCTGACCTTGTAAAAATGTCGCTTAGTAATAAGCAGGCATATACAGTGGAATGAAGGCTATTGCTGAGCGCATTGGGTTGTGCTCCAAAAAAAATTGTAAGCCGCCCTGAGTCTTCGGAGAAGGGCAGCATATAAATGTAATTAAAAAAAAAAAAAGATTTGCCTACTTCACAAGTTGACCATAAACTCCAATAAGTCATCTGTTTTAGAAAGATTCCCAAATGCAGGTAGGATTGTAGAAATTATCAATGAAATGTATTTCACAAATTAATGTAAACTCACTCAAATTCAGTTGGGGCGGACTTTGAATATCTTTATGTGTCCATTAGTTTGGCTTTATTCATGTTCTGGTATATGTGAATGGTATATAGAGAACGTTCATTCTATAAGAACGTTGAGAACTGACTCTGGTTCTCAGAATATTGCTTTTCAAATGGCACTAAAAGATGGTTATATCAGATTTGGAGAATTCTAGAATTTCTAGCAGTATAAATATCTTAAATAACAATAGCACTTAGACTCATATACCAATTCATAGTGCTTAAGTGACTTACAGAGTCAGCATATTGTTCCCAATAGCCTGGGTCTTCATTTTACCAACCTTGGAAGGATGGAAGGCTGAGTCAACTCTGAGCTGGTCAGGATCAAACACTTGGCAGTGGGCAAAGTTAACCTGCAATACTGCATTCTAACTACTGTGCCACCACGACTCAGCAGATGAAAGCAAAATAAAAATAATTTTAAAAAATCAATGTATTCCATTGGCACATATAACTCAGTAGCATATCCTGTTTGCTTAGTTCATAAATCTAAAATGAGTGTATTTTTATTATGAACACTTGTGAGAGACAAAATTGTTCTTATAAATTAATAGCTCATCTTCATATTCTGTAGAGTTCAGCAGTTATTACTAAATCTATCCCCATTTAAAAACCCATGCTGTTTTTCATAATTCCAAATATGGTTTGCCATCTTTATCCCATTAGCATGACAAAATTTGTTAGTAACTTAAACTAAGTGCTTCTTATATTTCTAACTTTAAAAAAAGTAATATAAGAATAACATTTTTCCTATGATCATGGGCAGGTTTTCAGTTCAGAAGGTTCTTGGGTTTGTGTGAGTGAAGCACTGCAAATTCTTGGAGGCCTTGGCTACATAAAAGACTATCCATATGAGCGCTATCTTCGGGATAGTAGGATACTTATGATTTTTGAGGTAAATATGAACACCTTCAGAAAAAATATATAGTAACAACTATTCTGTGGTCTTGTAACAGTAAGGGACTTTTAATCTTTGAACAAGATTTTAATGTATCTTTGCAAGCCGTTGACAGAAATATCACTTTAATAAAATTAAAGTGTATTAACTTTAATACAAATTTGCTCCAATATTTCTTTTTCTGTTTCAGGGAACAAATGAGGTTTTGAGGATGTATATTGCTTTGACCGGCATACAGTATGCAGGCAAAATCTTAACTGAAAAAATAAAGTATGTAATTTTTTGAAATAATCATATTAAATGAATTAATACTGGACGTAGATTGAAAATTGGTCAGTAGGAACAGCACTGAAGGAAAAGGATGCTTCAGGCTTTTTTTCTTGCATTAATGGATAATTTTAATAATACTCTATTTGTATTATTCTGGAAGGATAATTTTAAAGTAAATCTTATTAGATCAGATGGTGTTACCTAGTTTGGATAATGAAACATCTGCAACAGCCAAGCTCAGAGAGCACCAAGGACCCCTCATTTCAACCCTGTGCTACAAATATTCTCCTTTTGAAATTAAGCCTATTGCAGTTTGATTAAAACCACAAAAGGTGTTTGTAATATTGGTCATTTAACTATTGATGCTGTGAATTGGCATCAATTCAGTAGAAAGAATATGTAATCAAGGAAACTCAAGGTAGCTTATATGATAATGATTCTGCAGGTGAGAATTCAGTTTCTGATACCACAGTAGCTATGATGTCAGAATTTTTACTTATATAGGTAGTCCTTGAATTATTGAGCCCCAAATTTCCATTGCTAAGCAAGACAGTTGTTAAATGAGTTTTGCCCCGTTTTTATGTTTTCTGCCGGTTGTTAAGTGAATCTGGCTTCCCCATTGACTTTGCTTGCCAGATCACAAACT
Organism: Naja naja; assembly: GCA_009733165.1. Taxonomy (NCBI): domain Eukaryota; kingdom Metazoa; phylum Chordata; class Lepidosauria; order Squamata; family Elapidae; genus Naja; species Naja naja. The sequence goes on from CM019149.1 coordinate 73,969,225, forward strand.
GTGATCACATGAGTTTCACTTGCATTTTCTTCTTATTGTAAGCTGTCCAAAATAACATACTGTATGTAAGAGGGACAGCCAAATCAATTTGGTAAGTGGTTTGTAGGATTAAAATAAATCCAGGCATATACAAAGCCCAGCTCAGAGGCAACTGATACTTGACAGCAGCCAAGACAATTTGACCTCTTTTAATTCATTGCATTTGGGCTGCTTTAGGTTTTGTAGACGTTTAAGATACACTTTACCTCTTGCCATTGATAAACCCCTCCCCCAAAAAGTAGGAGTCTTTTTTTTCCCTTTGCAGTCACATTGCTGCTCCTGAGCTGACAGGGGGCTTCCTGCCCTCCCTCTTCCCCGGTGAACTGAAGCTCCAACAGTTTGGAGGAATGAAAAGCAGGGAAGCAAATATCAAATAAAATGAATATTTAGGTGAAGAAAAAGCAAAGGGCAGTTATGCACTGTATTGCGCAGGCACCCCATTTAAATTAATACAATTATTCTTCTGCAGAGAATTCAAGAAAAGAAACATAAAAGTGATGTGGAATCTAATTATGGGCAGGCTGTTTGGCAGCAAGCCTCCAATCATAGGAGTAATTGAACAAGGGGGAGTAGTTCATCCCAGTCTCAAAGTAAGTGATATACCTATTATAGTCCTCCAGGCTTTTTAGTGCAATACCAAATTCTTCCATTTATTATTTAGAAAACAAAATACGTTTGGTTTTACATAGTTTAGACTAGTATTTTCCAACCTTGGCAATTTTAAGATGTAAGGATCTCAATTTCCAAAATTCTCCAGCTGCATGGAGGCTGGGGAATGCTATTAGAATTGAAGTCCACATATCTTAAAATTGCTAAGATTGAAAAAAATTCATTTTGTCTGTTGGCCCATTTAGTCCTTCTATGTTTAGTCCTTCTATTCTGTTCCCGTCTATGCAGTCTAGCTGCTGTTGTTCCTTCTTAAAGAGGTGGGGGGAATAATCCTTTTGGCTGTGAAGGGCTTTTTTTTATAAATGATCCCTTGCAGCTTCTTGTGATGGTGGGTTTTTTTAGTGGGGAGGGGGGGAATTAACCAACCTAAGAAACATAATAATAGTTGTGATTATTCTTGTGATTTTTGAGCCTGGCTACCTGGAGTCACATTACCATTAAACACAAGTACTTTAGGATTAGTTCAGCCAGGATCTTAATTTGGAAATGGCCGACTGCTGGGTTTGCATGGTACCCTTGATATTTCATTGATTCAGTTAAGTACATCCATCAAATTGGCTGCCAGTAGCTTTCCTGCATCTTGGAAAACTTGCCTGGAGAACCTGGAACTGTCCACATAAAAAGCACATGTAGTCTTTCATATAGTCCCCTTAAGAAGATATATCTTTGTTTAGCTATTTTTACTGAATTGACTTAGCTGATTTTCAGCTTCAATGTATTTTCCCCATGATCATTTTTGTATGCTTAATTCTTGCTGCTATCAGTGAAACCATTTTTCACATAATTAACTTTTTACCCTTGCTATTCACATTTTAAATGATATAAATAAGATAAAAGTCATTTGGAGTTTACATTGGAATTTTTGTATAGTTTAAATACTCATTGTTTCACTGAGAAATTGTTAAATCTATGCAATTATTAGTAGTTACCAAATCCTGTATCAGTTAATATAAATACAAACCAGATTGCAGTTGCACTCCTTTACTAAACTGTCTTATAATGCTTCAGTCATATGTCACATTCCTTGCTTGGTATCAGTTTCATATTTATGCTTAATGAAGACATGAAACTTGATGTATGAAAAGAGCTAAATGACCCTTTCATGGAATAAGGAGCAATTATTTGAAATATGTACTTTAACTGGCTGCAGGTGTAAAGCTGATGAAAGTTACTGGCTAAGTGAGGTCATTTTCACTGACCCCCATGAGCTCTTCAACCTACATACATTTAAGAAAGCAAATATTTTTTCTGGGTTGCTAATAGAATGAAAAGAACTATCAAAAAGAAAAACTTTGAAACTTAAAAGATAATCTAATTGCAAAAACCGTGTCAAAGCATTAACTCTGCTTTGGTTTCTTTAACCCCAAATTTAACATGTTTCTCCTTCTGACCATCTGACCATCTACCCTCTCTTTTTAATAAAAAGCATGCTTGTATTAAAATCAATAAATCAACAAACCAACAAAAGATCAGTTCTTTTCTTGCTATATTGATTTTGAGTAGCCATCTACATTGTGTGCATGAGTCATTAAACTCAAGACTACAAAAAGCCACCCAGTCATGTAAATATGCACTTTATGTCCATGTCTCAACTTGAAATGAAAATATAGTGTCTAGATTTTTTTTCTTTGCAGGAAAGTGTTGAGAAACTTGAACAAAACGTCTTTGAGTTTGGAAACACAGTTGAAAATTTACTAATGAGGTTTGGCAAGGTAAACATGGCTTGTTATCTATTTGTCTTCTCACTTTTTTCTTGTCACATTCTACTAATCTAGGCAAATTACATGTCTGAAGTTTCCTTCCACTAAAACACTACCTTAGAATATACACAAATCAGTGGTTGTTTTCCATAATCTGCCTAAAGACATTTTTCACTAACCATGTCTCAGTATGGCAATTTGATGATTACTATATTTGTTTATAAGCATTACAATTCATGATGGCTAGTGAAGTCGAATTAATAAATAAATAAATAAATAAATTTTTTATTACTGTTCTCTTTAATACTAGACTATTGTGGATGAGCAGATGGTTCTTAAAAAAGTGGCAAACGTTGTCATTAATTTATATGCAATGACTGCAGTCCTATCCAGGGCTACCCGATCTATGTGCATTGGTTTGAATAATCATGATCATGAGGTGAGTTTGTTTTGCATCTTAATGTGATGAACTTGAATGGTGGTATAATAAAGCAGACAGAAGGAGGAAATTCAAATTATTTTTACTTTTAAGTTGAGAACAAAGTTTATGTATATGTCCAGTTGCAGCATTTAAAAAAAAAAGAATTATCTTGTCATTTCTGTGACAAGATGATTTTGTAAAAAAAGATCAGATTCTTGCTTTGACTCTCCAGTGCATAATAACATTGGCATAATTTTGAAATAATTTGGCATATCCATGATAATTTTCTTATGATTAAAAAAAAGCTAAATGGAACCCCATGTACAAAGTTTGCAAGTAGATATTGGAGATGAACAGAAATGACTACTGCTTGCCATGTTATATTTGATTATCCTGCCTTCACTAATCACAATAGGCTTGTAACAATGAATTAGCAAAATAATTCTCTTCTTCCTCTAGAATTTAGATACTGAAATCTGTATGTCTTAAATGACAAAACCAATGTTTAAGACTGACGGTCAGATTACAAAACCAAACATTGAACAAAGTGTAAAAAATAAAAGAATTTCTTCAGAAGATTTGAATTTATTGTTCGATTCTGATTATTGTACAGGCAACTAATATAAAAACTCTTCTATTAATCTTTCAAGCTTCAGTCATAGAGTTATTCAGCTGTGAGGTAACAAGAACTGTGAAGCGGAGAGGGAGTGGGAAGAGAGAGACAGAGAGAGAAAGTCAGTTTCTATTTGCTAAGCAGTTACATGGTGTACCTAGAGTTCAATAAGCCGATTTTGTGTCCAAACCGTGTATATCAGGAGCTGATGATTATATTAAAATTCTTGAAGTACACTTAGGAACAGCATTCAAACTGCTAATAACTTAACTGATTTCTAGGTGCTGCTTGCAAATATTTTCTGCACTGAAGCTTGTTTTGAGAATAATTACACAATGGTATCATTACAAAAAGGTAAGTGTTACAATTGAATTCAGTATTGCTACTTCAGCTGTAACAAAATATCTTTAAAAATCCTTCAACTAAAATTTTGTTCCTGGTGATTTCATTTTGCTGCCATTGCTGTGAAGATGGCTTATTATTGTCTTTACTTATTATTTTTTGGGTGGGATGGGGGGGCTTCTGGATTTGGCCTATTGATCTGATACCCTTTGAAAACCTTCAATCCAATTACTAGACAGATCTGATCTTGCTCAGCTTCTGAGCCTAGGTTGGCCAGTTACTGACGCAATCTGACAAAATTATGTGATTTTAGATTTTGGGACCATCAGTATTTGGGAATGTACTGTCTTTGTTTCTAGATGGGTGGCACTGACCCTGGGCACAATCTGGGGGTCCTTATGGACTTGCAACTCCTGCTCAATGAGACGCTAAGAGTCCTAGGAGACCCTTTGAGCAACTTCAGGGTGTGTACCAGTTGAGCCAATTCTTCATCAGGAAGCTCTACAATTGCTCGTATGGTCAGCTCCTGCATGGATTACTGAAATCTTCTGTATATGGGGCTGCCCTTGAAGAGCATCCAGAAGGTTCAGCTTGTGCAAAAAGCAGTAGTGTGGGCACCTACATCAGAGCATGTTACACTTTCGCTCTCCAAGCTGCGTTGATTAGCAGTATGCTTCCAGGTTCAATTCAAGGTGTTTGAAAATCACCCCTAAAGGCATAGGGCTGGGTTATTTGAGGGACTGCCTTTTTCCAGTTGCATCTACCCATGCCATCAAGTCTAGCAGCAGGGACAAGTTATTGGGCCCTATCCACTAAGGAATGTCAACTGATGGGACTCAGGAGGAGACACTGTTCAGCCATGGCACCCACTCACTGAAACATTTTCTCCCCTGAAGTCACATTGGCCTTCCGGAAGGGCCCATAATTACCATCTCCTGGGGAGTTGGCAATAGTTGTGTGGAGCCTGCTAAGAGGTTATATGGGTATTCTTTATTTAGCAACTGTCTTATATAGCAACTGTTTGCGCTTATGATAGTTGATGGAAAAGTAACTTTCCAACTAATCTTTGTGTTTTATGATACAGATCATGTTTTTTAACAATTCTTCTTGTTCCAATGTTTTAAAGCTTTTTGTTATGATTTGGGGGGGGGCTTGAGTTTGCGTGCTTTTAACTTTTAAGCTTCCAAGACTCATGTATGCAACTCATCTAAATTGATCAAATAAATTAATAAAATAATTGTCACTCCTCTGAGGTGTCAACAGAATAGTAAATACTTGTTAAAGCAAACCTGCTAAAGCTGAAACAGTACTACTGCCGCCCTTTCTAAAACATGCTGTTAATGTATCTTAAGGACAGGAGCAAAGCAGGTTTTTCATTCTTCCACTTAATGAAGAATACAGGTAGTCCTCAACTTACAACAGGTTCACTTAGTGACCATTCGAAGTTACAGTGGCACTGAAAACAAATGACCATTTTTCGCACTTAGGATCCTTGCAGCATCCCCATGGTCACATGATTTACATTTGGATGCTTGACCACTGACTCACATTTATGATGCAGTGTCTCAAGGTCATGTGAATCCCCTTTAGCAACCTTCTGACAAAGTCAATGGGGAAACCAGATTCATTTAATATCCGTGTTACTAATTTAACAACTGCAGCAATTCACTTAACAAATGTGGCAAGGAAAGTCGAAAAATGGGGCTGGACTCACTTAACAAATTTTTCACTTTAACAACATAAATTTTGGGCTCAATTGTGGCCATAAGTTGAGGATTACCTGTATGCACTTGTTGCTAGCCGCTCAGTAGCTTGTCTTGTTTCTCATTTAGATGTGTCTTTAAAGGATCAATTGCTTCTGTTTCCATTATCTCTAGATTCTCCTGAAAACCTGGATGAGAACATTAAAAAAGTGGCAAATCAGGTGCTGGAAAAAAGAACTTATATTTGTTCGCACCCCCTAAATAGGACTTTCTGAAAGCTGAAAAATATTACTAGAGCCAGAGAACATAGTAACTGAATGTATTCCAACTGGATCCTCGGGTATATTCTTCGATCTGAGGCAAAATGCATGACTAATAACATACACGGTTTCATATTTTACAGTGCAGTTTTATAAAATACAAATAAAGTAATAAACTACATAAGCCTGTTTCCATTTGATGATAAACTATCATCTCTCTATCATCCATCCATCCCTTCCTCCCTCCTTGCCTTCCCTCCTCAGCATTAGAAAGTACAGTCTATGGTCACTCTATGATACTAAACATATGGATTCCCAATGTTTTTCTTTATGGAAAAAATTTGGAACTAAGACATACACACAGTGTGTGTGTGTGCACGTGCAGGCGTTGTACAGGTGTCCATGCATTTACATATGTATTCATTCATATATTTCTCCCTCTCTCCCTCCCTCCCTCCCTCTCTTCCTCCCTCCCTCCCTCCCAGCCATATTCACACAGCACTATGTAGGCCGCTTACCTGTCCATCAACCTGCTTGCAAGCCTTCTGGGATTTGTTACTTTGAATTTGCTTGTTGAAACCAACAGGAACTCACAAATTATGATCAAATGAGGTTTAACATTTAATGAGGCACAGTCCACCAATGCAATAGGGACTGTCTGAATTGCTATTGCTATGGTCACATGATATTGCATTTAATGGGTGCATCACTAACTGACAGAAATTCCTGTCCCAATTACCACCATAACTCAAGGACTCAAGTAAATATTACCAGTTTGTTTCTAGGGTACAGCACCTTTGGCCAATTCTTTTGCATATGCACTACCTACAATTATCATTCCCACATTACCTGCCTTCTCTGTTTCATCCATTGCTGAGACATGTTCCTTTAAGCATGAGTCCTGTGGGGGATACCTCTTGTAAAGATATGAATGATTCTGACAAATTAGCCTAGGACAAAAAGCACCCAATGGTTAGACTAGAAGAAACATATGTCAAAAAGAGATTTAGATGCTAAATATTCAAGTTTGGATGGAGTAAAATCTAAATGAAGTGCTGGCTTTACACACGATGGCGTAAATTCTCTCCAAAAAAAGAGATCTTTACATCAATCGAAGCATTCTCATTTTTAAAATAATTGTATTAATTTTTAATGCAATTTTTAAAAAGAAAAAGAAAATGAAGAAAAGTGATAAGTAAATAAGGAAGAAATAAAAGGGAGAAAAAGAACGAAGAATATATACCATGTGGCTTCCATTCTTCTTTACATCAGTCATAAACGCATTTATATTTTATCCTCTAAGATTACATAATGGTTTCTTTTCCATATTCTTCCCTTTCTCCAGCGAGCTGCTCCGAGCATCCAGGCAGTGGGAGGTGCTTAGTCTCTCCGTTCTGATAGGCTGGGCTTTACTGAAGGACATTTTGACTCCTCCTCTCCTCCCGACGCCCCCAGTTTAGCTCAGCCTCGGTTCGGATAGGCAGCTCTCTCTCTTCTGGTCGGAGCAGGAACAATCAGAGGTATTCTATTCCCAATTGGCTTTTAAAATTTCTTTCCCTTTCAATTGGCTTGCAATTTGTTCCCTTGTGTTGAAGCTGACTGCAACGATTGCAGCAGTCAGCAGGGCGCGCTTGCGCGCTTAGCCGCTTGGGGCAGTTTCTTTTTTTCCTCCTTATTGGAAGCGAGGCTTCATTGCTTTCCCTCTCGCAACCTCTACTTGCCGCTTCTCTTAACCCTTGGTGCTGCTGCTACACCCCTTCCCTTGGGGTTTCTTCCTCTTATTATTGATTCCTCCCTCTGAGAACGCTGGGGTAGGGGCGAGTCCCGATTCCCCATTTCTGCCGCTCTTTTCAAACGGCCATTGGGCGGCAGAGCTGTGCTGGCGCTGGAAGAAGCAGTTGCGCGCTTTCTTCCCTGGGGTAGTTTGCTTGCGGCGCTCCCCTTCATCCAGGGCTTTTTCTCCACGAGGCCTCATGGAGCCCAGACTGGCTGATGCCAGAGCCCGTGAGAGAGTTTTTTCCTGGTCTCTTTCTGTGCTTTTTTTTTTTCCCCAGGCTCTCTTTCTGAAGAAGCCTAGGGTACATTACTGTATTAATAATAAAGGATTGTTGTTGGTCTGTGTGACCTGTTCAAAGTTGGCACTCTCACAGGTGGTTTTTCTATAAAATTCTGGTCTACTCTGAGTAAATTCTACCCTGATTTTCTACAGCACAGCAGTCATATTATCCAACTAATCCCCAGGCCTGGGCCTGTGGGAACAGTTGACAAAGGGCTTATTTTGTATTTTTTTCTGCCCTATGAACTAGTTCTCAATTTGGCTTACCTGTTTTTCTTGTGAGACTCCTTGTTTATCTCATCTTCTAATCATTCCCATATTAGCAATAATTGTAATCCATATTGCTCATATACAGTCTCTATAAAAATTCAAAAGGGGAGTGTGTGTGTGTTTTCTATTGGGGTGCCTTGCCCAGTGACTGAGCGGGACCGGGCGCCAACCGTCCAGGCAGCCACCAAATATTATTATTATATATCTATTTACAATTCTCTGGCCCAATTTTTCTGAGATATCTCTTACCAAACATGGCAAGTAGGGTGGCGACAAGTCTCATGGCCTAGACAAATCTGTCATTCCTAAAGGTCCTTCTAAGGCGCACAAAAGGAGGCATCCCGGCCAGAAGGCATTGGAGAAACAGATTCAGAAGAATACCAAGGGCTCTCTGGGGCTCCCCAGCTACCAGACCCTATCCCGCCCACCCAAACCCTTCCATCTCCTAGGCCTCTAGACCCTCCACGCCCCTAGACCTACCCTCTCAGTCACATCAAGCACACGCCTTCACGGAGGGTGCCGGAAGCAACCTTCACCCCTACAGCAGCTGGACTGCAACAGGAAGAATTCCTCCCACAGGAGGTCCCTGATTCCATGAGGACGGGATGGAACTGGCGCATTTCCAGGGGAATCACAGCGGGGTGCAGCAGTCCCTGGCGCCAGACATTCTTACAGATCAGAAGGTGACTCGCTCCATGAGGTCCTCGGTCAGAGCAGGCTCGGTCGCTTTCACAGGTATCTCAATTCAGAGATTTTCACCCTCATCTCAATCAGGATCAGGAGGGGGAAGAAGAGGATCCCCTCGCCAGATTGACTCGGTCTCTGTTCATCAAAGTGAGACCCCTCGGTTCCCGCCCACTGAAAGAGGGATGTCCGATGACGAGGACGAAAACCGACCATCCAACTTTCACGGCCTCTTTCAACCACAGTTGTTCAAATCCTCCTTTCCAAAGCAAAAACCACAGCCCGCATTTCAAAGCCCCTCAGTCCCACACACTACAGATTCTGAGACTGAGGATGATCTGGTCTTCTCTCAGCCAGTTAATGAGGAGGAGGTTATTCCGTCCCCAAAATGTTTTCGACCTACTCAATAAGCAGTGGATGTCAGCAACATCCTTCCCGCCCCTTCAAATTTTGATAAGAAGTTTTTCAATCTGGATCCAGATTTCGCTAATAATTTGGTCACACTCGAGGTCGATGATCCAGTGGTAGCCCTGGCCTCCTCTCTTCTGTCCCCACTGAAGCGGAGGATGCCCTAAAGGCTGACGATAAGAAGGCCGAGATTGCCCTCCGTAAAGCACACCAGGCAGATGCCTGGGCCATCAAGGCAGCCACGGCGCATCTTTTTCACCAGAGATCTCTCAGGTGGCTCCGCCACCTGAGGGATACCATCCCAAGTTCCAACATTAGGCTCACCAGGACGTAGCAAAGCTAATTGCAGCTACGAATTCTCCACCGACGCCACATTTCATGCCGTAAAGTTTTCAGCCAGGGCCATTGCCTCACACGTTACGGCCCGTAGATTACTGTGGCTTAAGCATTGGCAGGCAGATAGTAAAAATAAATGGAAACTCGCTTCCTCCCAGTTTCTACTAATAAATTATTTGGTCCTGCCCTAGATCCTCTGTTGATAGAGACTAGGAACAAACGAAAGATCCTCCCTTCCTTCTTCGTCAGACTGACAGTAGGTTCTCACAGCCCTTTCAAGAGGGGCCCCTCCCGCCCCTACTCCCAGAGTTCTTTCTCCTCCAGGTCCTTCAGGGATCGGGTTACAGGGGCAGCCAACAGTCAGATAGGTCAGATTTTTCAGACAGGGGTCGACGGGGGGGTCAGGGCAAGAGGGGCTTCAGGGGACCACAAAGTCGAGGATCTCGAGATCCCGCTAATCAGGGGGTTCTAGCCCCTATAGGTGGACGGCTTGCTTCTTTTGCTGACCGTTGGGAGTTGTCACTTCTGATGCCTGGGGCGCGACACCATTCGCTTTGGATTAGCGCTAGAATTCCTTTCTGCCCCCCAAGTTTTTTATGCAATGCCCCATTTCTAGGTACCTGAAAAAAGGGCCTTGATGGAATCCGCAATTAACCACTTGCTACACATTATTATTATTATTATTATTTATTTAGACTTGTATGCCGCCCTACTCCCAAAGGACTCAGGGCTGCTTAACATACAAAAAGATATACAGCAATACAAATAAAAACAAGTCCAAATTACCAAAAGTTAAAACAATAAAATCATTAAAACAAACAAATTAAAACTACCCACCCCCAGGTCAATCCAGGCCGGCCTGCTGAAACAGCCAGGTCTCTCTCACGGAAGGAGCGGAGATCAGGGCCAAACGCAGATCCGCAGGAAGCTGATTCCACAGGGCGGGCGCTGTGGAATCAGCTTCCTGAGGGCGGCCCGACCACACAGAAAGGCCCTAGCCTGGGAGCCACCAGCCGACAATGCCTGACCGACGGTATTCCCAGAAGGCCCCTCCTATGGGAGCGCACGGGCGATTGACTGTGATGCAGGCAGGAGGCGATCCCGCAAGTACCCTGGACCCACACCATTAAGGGCTTTGTAAGTTGTTACTAACACCTGAAGGAAACCCGAAGGCAACCGTAGCCAATGCAGGTCGCAGGAGGGGTGTAACATGGGAGTATCGGGATACCCCCATCACAGCCCGCGCAGCCGCATTCTGCACCAGCTGCAACCTCCGGGTAATCCGCAAGGGAAGCCCCATGTAGAGAGCATTGCAGTAGTCGATCCTGGACGTGACGAGCGCATGAGTGACCGCTCAAGAGCATCTCGTCCAGATAGGGCGAAGCTGGCGAACCAGCCGAACCTGGGCAAAAGCCCCTGGCCACAGCTCCCACCTGCTCCTCCAAACTGAGCTGTGCATCCAGGAGGACGCCCAGATTCTCGCCCTGTCCACGGGGTAACACTCCCCCCCATGACCAAAGATGGCACATCAACTGAAACCCGAGATGCTGGTAAGAACAGCCACCAGTCTTGGCCGGGTTGAGTCTGAGCCTGTTACACCCCATCCAAGCCTGCACCGCCCAGGCACCGGGACATCACCGAGAGCATCACTGATCTGGTCTGGGGTGGAGATATACAACTGGGTATCATCTGCATATTGATGATACTCACCCCAAAACCACGGATGATCTCGCCCAGCGGTTTCATGTAGATATTAAACAGGAGAGGTGAGAGAACCACCCCGAGGCACTCTCCACAACTAAGAGGCCTCGGGAGGACCTCTGCTCTCCGCAACACCGACTGCACGTCCAAGGTAAGAGAACCACTGCAACACGGTGCCCCCCACACCCAACCCCCGAGCCGCAGAAGGATACCATGGTCGATGGTATCGAAAGCCGCTGAGAGATCTAAAAGGACCAGAACAGAGGAAAACCCCTGTCCCGAGCCCTCCAGAGATCATCCACCAATGCGACCAATGCTGTCTCGTGCTGTGCCCGGCCTGAAACCCGATTGGTACAGGTCAAGGTAATCAGTTTCTCCAGGAACAGCGAAGCTGCTGAGCCACCACGCTTCAACAACCTTCGCTAAAAAGCGAAGGTTGGAGACTGGCGATAGTTATTCAAAACGGTTGTCCAGAGCAGGCTTTTAAGGAGGGGTCTCACCACCGCCTCTTTAAGGGCGGCAGGAAAACCCCTTCACTCAAAGAAGCGCTGATAACTGCCTGGAGCCAATCAAGCTGTAACCTCCCTGGAGGCATAAACCAACCAGGAGGGACACGGGTCCAATAAACACGTGGAAGACAGCTCCGCATGATCCTGTCCACTTCATCCAGGGAGACAGAGTCAAACTCAACCCAAACCAGATCCACATGACTCGTCGCCACGCCATCATCAACATCCTGCCAGTCAGAGTCTAAGCCAGCCCAATCTGAGCGACCTTATCCGCCAGATGTAAACTAAAATCCTCTGCTCTGCCCCGAGGGGGTCCCTCCCCCTCAATTGCAAGAGGGAGCGAGTGACCCTAAACAGGGCCGCAGGGCGATCATCTGCAGACACGATCAGAGCGGAGAAGTAAGTACATCTCGCTGCTCTAATCGCTTCCAGGTAAGTCCTAATGTAGGCTCTTAACTGGAGACGGTCAGACTCAGAGCGACTAGTCCTCCACTACTCTCTAGGCGCCTCTGCCGCTTTCCGAAGCTCCTCCGAGAACCAAGGAGCTAAACGAGGTCTCCGCAAGGGAGAGGCCGCAAGGGGACAACCCGGTCGAAGCGCTGCCGAGGCCGCCTTTGCCAGGCGCCGCCAAAGTCTCGGCCGGGCTGTGGACAAGGGAGGTGGGCAAAACCCCAGGGCCGCCTGGAACCTCTCTGTCCATTAGGCTCTGGGGCGGAACCATCGATCGGCTCTCATCCCAGCAGCGAGGAGCAGCATATTGGAAGACCAGCCTCAGGAGATAATGATCTGTCCATGATAGGGGTAGAATAACAGGAGATCCACCCCCCAGATCACTACACCACTGCCCTGAGATAAAAACCAGGTCGAGCTTCCCCCTCATGGGTGGGCCCCTGAATCACCTGGGTCAGGTCCATGGCTGTCATGGATGCCAAGAACTCCCGAGCCAATCCAGACGCCACCCCCAGGGAGGGCAAGTTGAAGTCCCCCAGAACAATTCAATCCATTTCCCAAGGGCCATTCAATCTGTTCCCAAGGACCAGCAGGGACAGGGTTTCTATTCTTTGCTCTTTATTGTCCCTAAAGCCTCAGGGGGCTGGAGGGCGATCTTGGACCTCAAACGGGTTAACCGATCATTGGTCTATCGCAAATTTAAGATGAGCACCCTCCAGTCTATCCTTCTTAGCCAGACGAGGTGATTTCCTGTCTTCTATCGATCTGACAGAGGCGTATCTGCACATACCAATTCGCCCTGCCCACTCGAAATTTCTTAGATTTTGTTATAATAATCACCATTATGAATATGTGGCCCTTCCCTTCGGTCTTTCCTCGCCCCGAACGTTTACGAAGATCCTGGCGGCCTGGCAGCTCACCTTAGGGGCATTCCGTTAGGCTCCAGTGTTATCTGGACGATATCCTAATCTTATCCCACTCAGCTAGACAAGCTCACATAGATACCAAACTCACGTTGCAGATTTTACAGCAACACGGGTTTTCTATTAATTGGAAGAAGAGCCATCTCTCCCCGTCAACCGTTGTCCCATCTGGGGGCTATTATTGATACTCTAGAGGAGAAGGTTTTCCTCTCCCCAGATCGCTTAGAGAGCATAAGGAACTTGGCCCAACGTGTTAGGTCCTCGGCAGGTCCCTTTAGCTGACTTGTCAACATTACTAGGTAAATTGATTTCTTCCATTTCTATTGTTCCCTGGGCTCGCTTCCATGCTAGGGAGCTCCAGTGGTTTCTCCTGCCATACCAAAGGTCGGGTCGCAGCAACTCCACAGCAAAGGTCCGGGTGCCTACAAAAGTGAGACTCTCCCTACTTTGGTGGACAAATCCGTCCCATCAACAAAGGATCTCTCCTACGGGAGCCAGAAAGGCTCATAATTACCACAGACGCCAGTCTGTTCGGATGGGGCGCACACCTTCAGTCTTGGTCATGTCAGGGTCGCTGGTCAGCAGACGAACAGCGGAACAGTATAAACTGGCTGGAGCTCAGAGCGATCCATCTCGCCCTCCGCAATTTCCTTCCTCACATCCATCGGAACCACGTCCTCATTCTCACAGACAACGTCACGGCGAAGGCACATGTGAACAGGCAAGGGGGTACCCACTCTGTCCTGATGAAGGAGGCAGAGCGGCTGTGTCTTTGGGCAGAACGCCATCTAGGTTCCATAAGGGCAGAACATATATCGGGCGTGGAAAACACTCGGGCGGATTGGCTCAGCAGAGCAACAGTGGACCCGTCCGAGTGGCGCTTCACCCCGACTTGTTTCAAGAGCTGACCCTCAGGTTCGGCTGCCCAGACGTGGACCTGTTTGCCTCCCCCCTCAATGCTCATCTTCGCAGGTTTGTGTCCAGATACCCTGCCCCAGGCGCGGAGGAAGTCAATGCTCTTCGCTGCCCTTGGCCTCCCGGTCTGCTGTATGCATTCCCTCCCATCCCACTGATCCCCAGGGTAATTCAAAAGCTTTTGGCAGAGAAGGCCTCCCTGATCTTAGTCGCTCCTTTCTGGCCCAGGAGGCCGTGGTTTGCGGACCTCCGCAGCCTCTCCACGGAAGAACCCTGGAGGATCCCAGATCACAAAGTGTGTCTCACCCAAGGTCCGCTCCTGCATCCAGACCCGCAGTGGCTTCAACTAGCCGTTTGGAGGCTGAACGGCAACATTTAGAGGCGGAGAACCTCTCGTCGAGGGTCATCACCACCATCCAGGCGGTTCGCCGCCCATCGACTAACAGGATATATGAGGCCTCGTGGAAGTCCTTCTCTATATGGTGTCGCTCCCATGAGGCGGATCCGTTTCTTCCATCGGTGGCTCAGGTGTTGGATTTTCTTCAGGCAGGCTTAGACAAAGGCCTCTCGCCCAACAACCTAAGGCGTCAGGTGGCAGCCATTGCATCTGTGGTGCATTGGCCTGGCCTTCCTTCCATTTCGCACCATCCTCGAATCAGGGCTTTTCTTCGGGGCGCCACCAATTTGTGCCCTCCTGTGGTCCACCGTTTTCCATCATGGGACCTCTCCTTGGTTCTTGCATCTCTCACAAAGGATCCCTTTGAGCCCCTGAGGTCCATCAGCCTCCAATTCCTAATCTATAAGGTTGTTTTTCTGGTCGCGACATTTCGCTCGGCGCATCTCCGAGGTTGCCGCCTTGTCGTGTCACAGCGATCTCTGTGTTTTCCACTCTGACAGGGTGGTGTTGCGCCCCTGATCCGACCTTCATGCCGAAGGTGAATTCGCCTTCCACAGGACGCAGGAGCTGGTTCTTCCAAACTTCTGTCCGCAGCCTTCTCACGACCTGGAACACCAGTGGCATCGTCTGGACGTCCGCAGGGCCCTCGTGTCTACCTTAAGCACAGCCCGTTTCGGAAGTCTGAGGCTCTATTTGTTTCCTTTAGTCCAACCTCCCAAGGGCGGAAAGTGTCTTCCTCTACCATTGGTCGCTGGTTGCGGGCCACTATTGCGAAAGCATACATTTCACAGTCCCTGCCAGTGCCTTCCGGTATCACCGCCCACTCTACGCGGAGTGCCGCTATGTCCGCTGCCTGGGCCACTCAGGCTCCTATCTCCGAGATCTGCAGAGCAGCCATTTGGGCCTCGCCATCGCCATTTGTCCGGCATTACAAGGTTGACGTCTTTGCTTCGGCTGACGCTTCCTTTGGCAGGAGAGTGTTGCAACGGGTCCACTCGCCCGGGGTGTCTTCGCCCAGACGGAGTCCCTCCCGTAGGACAGGCCCAGCTTTGGTATGTCCACTGCCTGGATGCTCGAGCAGCTCGCTGGAGAATGGGCGCTGGTACTTACCTGATACGCCTTTCTTGGGGAGCTGCGACGAGCATCCAGCCCCTCCCTTTCTTCCTTTCCGCCTGGGGTGGGTTCTTCCTGTTCCCTCTCGTCCTCGTTGACTCTGAGATAGCTTGGGGTTTACTCTGTCGGCTCGGTGTTGGCCAGCCCTTCGTCTTCGCTAAACTGGGGGACGTACGGGAGGAGAGGAGGAGTCAAAACGTCCTTCAGTAAAGCCCAGCCTATCAGAACGGAGAGACTAAGCACCTCCCACTGCCTGGATGCTCGTCGCAGCTCCCCGAGAAAGGGCGTATCAGGTAAGTACCAACGCCCATTTTAATCATCAAACCCATAAATCACAAGTTTTCTTTTCCATTTTCAGCAAAAAGTCCATGTAGAAAACTCTTGTTTTTCCAATTACAAATACAATGATTTAGTCCCAAGTTGCTTTTTGAAGAGGCAACTGGATCTTCTTGTTTTTTCCCTGAATATGTTTCACTTCTCAACCAAGAAGCTTCTTCAGCTCTAACTGGACTGTGAGGAATGGAAGGATTTTTACTTCTTGCAGAGAGCTGGTTATTTGCATTCTTTTAGAGAGTCACTGAGGCCACCTGGAGGTTCATCTGTCTTCAGGGTCACCTGAGTAGTGCAAATTGGTGTGGAACACAGATAAGCCTCCAGGTGGCCTTAACAACTCTCTAAAAGAATGCAAATGACCAGCTGCTGCAAGGAGTATAAATCCTTCCCTTCCCCACGATCCAATCAGAGCTGAAGAAGCTTCTTGGATAAGAAGCGATAAGAAAGAAAAACCAGAAAGTCCAGTTGACTCTTGAAACAGCACTTTGGGGACAACCATGACCTGAATGACTGAGAAACCCCATATATAATGATTTAGAATGAAAGTGACACGTGTATAGGATGTGCATATGTGTTTCAATAGAAAAAGAATAAAGAAAAGCCTGCTTCATCACTGCAGGATCTGGAATATTCAAGATTCATGGTCACCAAGGAAGCCTGGCCTTGGGAGCCTGATCTGAATAGATTACGTGGACATTAGACCAGCACATCTTGCCTTAGATTCTGAATGGGTTACAGAGGAACCAGGCTTAAATTTCTTCTCTTTTGTTGTAGTGATCCCTTGACTAAATCCTTTCTATTTGTAACTCTATTCAAGATCATACACATTCAGTGAACACTTTGAAAGATTTTTTTTAACTGATTTACTGATCTGTCGGGTGACACACCTGAAATCTGCTCCTTTCAGAGTTTTAAACGAATCGTGTGCCCTGTCATAGCACGGAATATTGTGGTTTGATACCAAGCTCTGGTGCATGTCTCCACCAGGAACAAATCCTTTACAGGGACTTCTCTCTTCCATGTTATCTAAAACTCCCAGAACTGGAAAAGACTAAAATGAGAAAGATTGGGATTTACAAGAACGCTATTTAATTTACTTTTTCCTTAAGAGCTTTAGCAAAAAATTAAATACGTTAGAAGATTGTAGCCATACAATATATATCGGTAACATCTTTGGATTATTTCAGCAGGCAATGATGATAAAAATATTTTGAATTAGAATTTTGAGCATCCTCACTGGTACTGAGAAATACAAAATATTTTGTTAAACACATGAAATCCATATGTAGCATATTATCCAAAATGAGACACAAATAGAGTGGAAACAGATGCTTATAAAAGGTTTGCAATTTTTCAGTAATAGATTTTATTTATTAACTTTTTTATGCCACCTCTCTTCTCTAAGACGACTCTGGGCAAGTTACACATTATAAGAAGATAAACAGAAAAGTTATTTAAAATAGCAATAACACTAGACTTATATACCACATTACAGTGCTCTCTAAGTAGTTTACAGAGTCAGCATCTTGCCCCAACAATTTGGGTCCTCATTTTACCCACTTCAGAAGGATGGAACCTTGAGCCTGGTGAGATTTGAACTGCCAAATTGCAGTCAGCCAGCAGTCAGCAGATGTAGCCTGTAGTGCTGCACTCTAATCACTACACCACCGTGGCTCAAAATATTAAAACTATACAGATTAAAATTTTAAAACTATACAAAAACCAGGACTAAGATTTACCTTCATCTTCAGAGATAACTTGACTGGTTTATCCTTCAGGAGACCCTGAAGGCGAGCAATTTGACAGCTGGCTTTGGGTCCACTAGATATAAGCTCTGTTGCTGGGCAGCACCGATGAACTTTCAGTGCAGTATTAAAATATGCTTGTATCGTAGGCTCTTTTGTTCAGATGCGCCAGTTGAACAAGGACACAGGAAAGACATTGTAAGAAGTATAGCAATCAGATTACTTACATCTGAATAACAATTCTGTTACTTCATTCAATTCCAATTTAATTTTAATAGAATTTCTGACTTAATTCTGGAATTAGATCTAGAATAAATGTGGGATACTATAAAAATCTAGAAATTAGTAGCAACAAGGCGACTAATACATTAAATGTAAGTATATCCACATTTAGCCCCATATTCTGCTCCTCATATTTTAATGAACAAACCATAATCTTCTTAAATTAGATAAGAAACCCTAATATAAGAAATTGTATAAAACATTATAGACCCCTTTACCCCAACATAAGACTCTTAGGGAAACATATCTATTCATTCTGATCTTTGTCTACATCTATCAATCTATGTCTATCTGTCTCTCTAGCCAGCCATTTATATCTATATCCATCAATTATCATCATCTCTCTATATTGCCATCTATTATCATCTATTGTCAACCCTGAAGCTGACCTGACCGAGGCCATTTTGAGGCTTCAGTGTTGCCACACTGGAGCTGAGGGAAAGGGGAATAGAGATAGTTGGGGTTTGTAGCCAGAACAAAATACTTTCTCCTGGGAACCAAGGACATTCCCCACTGGTAGTCGGAAAGGAGTGAATTTACCAGGCAATTGGACAACACCTTGATTAGACCATGTGACTGTTTGGGGAGGAGGAAAACTTTAACTTTTAATTAGGTGAAAACCATGGGAACCTTCAGAGTTGGTTTTCACCAGCCTGTGCCTATATGATATACCAAATAAAACTGTTCTTTGAGGAATCTACCTGCCTCGGAGTTACGTTTGCTATGGGCATATGTATGTATGCTTGGAACCTTGACATCTGTATCTAATATTAACCCTAGTTCAGTGAATAACCAACACCGAAAGAAACCTATCAAGGCATGTTTTTTGAGAAGGGCAGCTTTTACTCCCCTCAAAAGCATAGGGATGTTATTCCTCCGCTAACATTGCTATAGTGCAGGGCTGTCAAACTCCTGGTCAGATTCATCACATGCTGGCCACACCCACGCCCGGTTTAGCAAAGGGGGAAAAAAGTCCCGATACGTCACATTGTGACACCGTGACACCGTGACTTTTGACACCCCTGCTACAGTGTTTAAAGGCCACATGATCGTTCTCCATCCAGGCCTGTAAGTGTTCTTAGCAGTGATGTCCGGGAGATTGGCTCAAAGGCAGAAAATCTTATTGACCTTTCAAATAGCGCTGAATTGCCTTCTCGCATAATTGTAGCATAGTACCATGCAGGCCACATCTGCCATTCAGCGATAATACTGATAGTCCTCAACTTATCACCACAATTGAGCCCATAATTTATGTTGTTAAGTGAGACATTTGTTAAGTGAACTTTGCTCCATTTTCCGACCTTACTTGCCACAATTATTAAGTGAATAACTGCAGTTGGTAAGTTAGTAATTGTTAAATGAATATGGCTTCCCCATTGACTTTGCTTGTCAGAAGGTTGCAAAAGGGGATCATAGTAACGGTCATAAATATGAACCAATTGCCAAATAGCTTAATTTTAATCACATGATCATGGAGATGCTGGAAAGGTTGTAACTGTGAAAAGCGGTCGTAAGTCCATTTTTCAGTGTCGTTACAACTTTGAACAGTCACTAAATGAACTGTTGTAAGTCAAGGACAACCTGTACTAAGCAAAAGCTACCTTCCTCAAACTTATCTAGGCCTAAGTAAGTTTATTTGGTGATGTTCAATGTTGGGTGTTCACTAAACTCAAATTAATATAATTAACTTCAGTCAAAACTGACCAGTAAATATTCTCTGTAACCATATACAGGTAGAGCTTGACTTACAATAGTTCACTTAGTGACTCTTCAAAGTTACAATGCCACTGAAAAAGTGACTTATGACCCTTTTGACAAGCAAAGTCAATGGGGAAACCAGATTCACTTAACAACCGGGTTGTTAACTTACCAATTGCAGTGACTCACTTAACAACTGTGGCAAGAAAGGTCGTGAGATGGGAGCAAAACTCACTTAACAAATGTTTCACTTAACAACAGAAATTTTGGGTTCAATTGTGGCCATAGGTCAAGGACTACCTGTACCTGATTTGGATTTGTAGGCAGGTATAACTATTTAAATATCTAGAACCGCCCTGGAATGGAATCGAGTGCCTACCTTCTCTACGAGTATCAGGAGCGGGTTTTGGAATACAGGCTTTCGGTAAAGCTCAAAATCAGCATCCCGTTTGTCCCATCTCCATCTATCCCGATCCAGAACTGGCTTCATAAAGTTAGCATTGAAAAAGTTCTCCTGCCATTTCTAAATGAAGTAAAGAAACAAAATAAATGTATCTATTTTATTTATTTCTTTATTATTTCTACAAATAACTTAAGGGGGAGAACATACCCTAACACTCCTTCCAACTCCTGCTGGCTGTTGCC
The DNA here is from genome assembly GCA_009733165.1 of Naja naja. NCBI lineage: Eukaryota > Metazoa > Chordata > Lepidosauria > Squamata > Elapidae > Naja > Naja naja. Next base: position 73,989,437 of record CM019149.1, read on the forward strand.
CAGCTGGCTTTTGAATTAAAAGTCCTATAAATGTCCCAAAACGTGTAAAAAGGTAAAGGTAAAAGTTCCCTCGCACATATGAGGGAAGTAACACTGTAGTGAGTAACCAGTAACATTGGAGTGAGTTTCAAGTCTGCATTTAGACTGCAATTAATCTGGCCTGGAACAAATATCAGTTCTTGAATTTTCCTCACAGTCCAGCAATGAAGCATGCTGTTCCTAGTAGAACATAAATATGACAAGTTGATAGGAATCTAAAATTTATAATTACCTCTCTTAATTCAATCACTCGTGCCTCATCAGGCTTACGGGGATGTTTGTTGCAGTCTGCGGTGCTCTTAAATCCAGGATATGCAAACCCTCCAGGATACAACCACAATTTCTTTGATTGTTGAATACGTTCTTTTAATATGCTGTCTTCATCCACTGGGTCAAACATACCTGACAGATATTCATTGTAAGCAAATCTTTTTCCTGGCATCTAAAAAAAGCATATATATAAAAAGCATATATGTTTTCGTAGATTTTCCGCCCCCCAAACTCCAGTGGAATTCATCACAGACCAATGCAGAGAACAGCCTTCTCCAACTTGCTGTCATGCATACTAAAATCTTCATTGCTTCTCAACCAACCAAGTCCAAATGTCTAGAATATAGTACTGGTCCCAACATATCTGGAGACTACCATGTTTGGGTGCCTTTGTCTGACTTTGTATTCAATGAAGTAAATTCAAAAACTGTTAACAAAGCTTAACACTTTCATTTTCAAACACGAGTCAGGTCATGGATGAATGTGAGTAACCTTATTTTTATCTCATACCCAGAAAACTACTATTCTTTACACTTTATCTCAAGTCACTTTTCTCCCCTTTCTCCTCACTGAGGCAGCCCAAATTTTAAGGACCACTCGAGGCACATCACTATCCTTCATCCGTCCTGGAAAAACATGCCCAGGCATTTGGACTTTTCCATTTCTTGGGAAAACGTAAAATAAGTAAATAAAAGACAAATCTTGTTTCCTTGCCTTTGCCATTTCTTGTTGAAGTAGCTTCTTTGCAATTTCAGCTGAATTTAAAGTCTGAGAACTATAGTTAAAGATAGCATTTTCACCAAAAGGGAATGCTCTGATAGTTCTCGGGATTTCTCTTTCAAGCATCTCATTGAGGAAGTTCACATATTCAATATTAGTCTGAAAGACATATAAACATGTAAAATTATACTAGTTTTGAATGCATTCATTTCCCTACCCTACCCCTCCCGCCCAAAATATATTAACTACTGTGGAAAATGTCAGTAATTAGGCTGGCAAACACAGAGCACATTTCAATTAAGCTTTAAAATAGTAAATTAAAATTAAACCAACTTTCTGAAAGAGGGCTTCCTAGATGCTATCTTAAAGGTAACATTAAAGGCAGGTAACTGAAAAGTAGAAGCCCAATTCTATTTGTGAATGAACGTTGTCTTGTTAGCTGCTAGCAGCTAATCACTTTTAGTTAAGATAGCAATTCAGTTGTAACATTAGTTGTGATATCATGTTAGAAGTAAATGGCTAAGTTAAAATAAAAATCACAAACAGTCCTAAAAGCAATTCTTCAAACATTTGCAATAATTGGATAGTACTTTGTAACAGGGTTCCCCAACCCCTGGACGTAGCCCACTACTGGGACGCAGCCTATTTGAAACCTGGCCACGCAAGCAATGGGCAAGCAGGGGTCATGTGCAAAGGCACTTGCCTTTCACACATCCCTCTTCATACCAGGCTAAGCCGCCAAGGTGGAAAGGTTGGGGCCACTGCCTCGTAAGACAACTATGTGTGCCTAAGTGATGGAAAGTACTTCTCTCTTTTAAGCTGGCATCTTATGAATCATCAGGCCTAGCATAATTATGCTAAACACAAAACCTCAGATTTGTTTTCTGAGAAAATACTATTTTGGGGACGCAATTGCTTTCATAACAAACAAAAATACCAGTAGCTTACCTTCAATTACAGGTAGTTGTCAACTTACAACCACAAATTTATGTTGCTAAGTGAAATTTGTGCTAAGTGAACGTTGCCCCATTTTATGACCTTTCTTGCCACAGTTGTTAAGCAAACCTCTGCAGTTCTTAAGTTAGTAAGACTTTAAGTGAATCTGTTAAGTGAATCTGTCTTTCTCATTGACTTTGCTTGTCAGGTCAAAAAAGATGGTCACGTGACCCCGGGAATATGCAACGGTCATAAATATGAGTCAGTTGCCAAGCATTCGAATTTTGATCCTGTGATCATGCAGATGTTGCAGTGGTCATAAGTGTGAAAAATGGTCATAACTCACTTTTTCAGTGCTGTTATAACTTTGAATGCCCACTAAATGAATAGTTGCACATCAAGGATTACCTGTAGAAAAATAACTGATAACCCAGGGCATGGCACAAAGGCAACAGTCAAATAAGCAAGAATTGTCCCTTTAATACCTCCAACTTTGCCCCCAATGTCCAGGTTACCTTCAGCTGGAGAAAAAATTCTCCCAAGAACAGTCTTTAAGTGGAGGAAATTCAGTCCTAAAACAAAGTACATACAAACTGCACATAAAAATCCACACAAACCATGCTGCAGTAATTAACTTGACAGCACAGGAAAAGGAATTGCAGACTTGAAAGCCCAGCAAAACACACAGAGTTGGGAAGACGCCAGGAATCCAGGTAAGCCTTGACAATACAGATAATTCACGATTTGCTCCCAATAACTTTGCTGTGTGCAGCTTCCCTTTTTAAACACTGTGTTCCCAGCTGCAGCTAATGAAGGAAATCAGGGCCCTTTCCTCCCCAATGTCACGCAACTCATGTTGCTCCCTCCTCCATTCCTCCCTACGTGCCCTAGGGGGTGGGCCTGGGTCTTCCTCCGAATTCCCTCTCCCTTGCTTTACCTCTCCCCTGCTCTGCCCAACTGGCCTTTGCCCTTCCCCAGTTTCCTCCACAGCCAACAGAGCCACACTCCCACTCCCTGTCAGCTGCTCAGCTTCCCCCTCCGAATCAGATTCCAACAGGGGCATGACAATAACCCTCTGAATGTCTGACAAATAGGATGATGTGGTTGATGCCTGCACTAGTTTTAGCTCACAAGAAGAGAGTCACTGAATACAGAAATCATTCACTAACTTATTTCAGAATCCATTAAGATTGTACACAGATTGTACTTTATCTAATTTCCGTGTAATGGATACATTACTGTTTCATGGGCTCTAATCTGCACGCTTAAGGAAGCAGTCTAGACTTACAGTAGACTTACAGCCTAGAAGCAGTGCTACAAATAGTAGCACTCAACTTACAGTCACAACTGAGCCTGGAACTGTTGTCATTAAGAGATGCAATTCCTGGGTGAGCAATTCCCAATTTTACGATCTTTTTTTCTGAGCACATCAACGGAATCTAGCTTCCCCACTGATTTAGCTGGTCAGACATTCCCTGAGAAGGTCAAAAATCATGTTCACCAGGTTGCTGTAATCATCATAAATACATGCCAGTTGCCAAGCATCCAAATTTTAATCACATGACCACGGGCACACTGCAACAGCTGAGTGAAGACCAATTCTAAGTCCCTTTTTTTCAGCATCATTCGAACATCATTAAAGGTCATTAAACAAATGATTGTAAGTTGAGAACTACCTGTATGTGCAGCTATACAGTATTAAAAATCTGTGTAACTGAAGCTGGCATTTGGTGATCAGCCCTACCCAGCATCACCAAAAATTAACCTTAATAAAATCTGTACAGGTTGCCAATTCTTTCTGCAAGGCAATTTTCACTGTTGCACTTCACCCACCTGGATATAGTTATGTGGTGCCTGACTTTCCTGTTCCTTTTTTCTCTGTACATACTTCTTATTGTCGTTATCCAAATGAGAACACCCATACTGTCTCATGCTTGAATGCTTTTGCATTTTATTGAATGTTTCCAAGGCCTCTGAGGGCTCCCTTACATACATGTCAGCTTTAGTCAAGGGAACTCCAAATTCCTGACTCAACATTGTAATCATTTCTGCTGAAGGCAAGAGATTGTAATGGACCACTTCCCTTAACTTCTTACTGTGGCAGATGAAATCAAGTCTACAGCGTGAAGAAAGAAAATGAACAACTGAAGATCAATGCTGTAATTTAAATTTGATTTTAACTTTACTACTGTTTTACATTTTTCACCTTAACGGTACTATTAAAATCCAGATTGCATTCTTTTTAATAAATAAATTACATAGCAACAGTTTACTTTGGGCAAACAATCAAAACAGTGAAACCAATCAAACTGACAATGGATATGAAACCAATATATAATAGATTAACTACTATATCTATTAACTACTATCCTTCCTCAATCTAATGTCTTTGGAGGTAAGCTTAGAACTTCGCCAGTTGCATTATGGAAAATTGATATTAAATATTTATATTAAATGTAAATATTGTCCACCATTTTCTTTTCAACATGTCAAACCTCTTGCAGAACTCTTGCTCCACTCTTTCCAGGTGAGTACTTGTGTCCTAATCAGTTTTCCTATAGAAGGTTCCAGGTAGCAACAAATCTCATCTGGACCGGGAAAGGATCAGATCATGCATTCAAAGTCATCAATGAACATTCAGAGACAAAACAAGACCCACTTTACATTCACCTGGGTCAGGCTGAGACTACTTGGGACAGACCCACAGCTGCCATGGAGGCCATAAAATATGAGCCCTGCCCGATTCCCACCCCAACCACAAGATAAATCCTTACCATGGTGAACTTCTAAATCCCCGTAACTCATATGCCAAAATCTAACCTGGAAAGAGCTTCAAAGCACGGCTGAGGAACCATGTCCCTGATGTATATCAAAGGCTGCTTCATGAGGCTTGACAGTGGTTTGCAGAGACGGATGTGAAGAAGGATAGCTTCAAGATCTATATACAGCCGCTTGTGAAAAGACAAGTGTGAATTATAGAATATCTGTAATCTCCCATGTTCCGTTTCATGCATCCTGTAAGATAGGAAATTGGACTACATTAACTAATAAATCCCTCATTTCTTCTGTTGAATTTGACTTTTAAAACACAGGTACAAATCCTGTAAAATAAGTAATAAATCTCTGTACTGCATATCCGTTTTCTACAATGTTTCCACTAAACCTAATCTTATGTAAAAAGCAACAAGACACAAATGGCATTCCTGAAAAAACAAATTCCAGCAGAATAAATCACAATATTTTTAAAGAACATAACTAAGTAAAAACTGCACCAACAATGGTTTACTCATCTGAAGTGTGCATTTCTCTTCATTTGAGGTGGATCTATATAATAAAAATTACTGGATGTTGAGCTGGGGAAACTGAAGCCAACTTAGAATTAGGAACTCTTCCAGCTGCTTCAAGCATGCCATTCACATGCAAACCTGGATCTCTGCTTGCAAAGGATTGCTGCAATAATTAACATCTAGCTACCACCAAACTCAGCATATTTAGCATGCTGCAGAAATTAAGGCGAGACTATAATTGAAGCCCTCAGCACAGCTTTTTTCCTTGTAACTGCACTAACGTTATGTTGGAATGAAATGCATTTTAACTCTACAAATATAGCAAATATGCTACTCCCATGCTGATTAATTCTGATACACAACTGTATATATGTGTGTATGTATGTATGTAGGTAGGTATGTAGGTATGTATGTATGTATGTATGTATGTATGTATGTATAAAACAAAAGGTATGCATCAAAAATCAGGTATAATATGATGCTTTGGGCTTAAAAAAGCATTCCCTTCGATGTGAATGAAAACAGGAGAGCTCTAGTCACTTTAATACATTCAAGTATAGTCAATGGTAAATATTGCGTCCTGTTAAGCTACATATGTGTTGTGAGACATTCTGTTGGTTTTTTAAATAGCTATGTGTAATAGGCATAGGAATAACCTGGAGGAACAGGACGAGGAGCTGCAACCAAGGCAAAAGTCAGACAAAAGAAACGTGAGACTTGTGCATAAATGTAATTTTGAGAAAGTCTCTTAAGACTTGATCTTCCCTAGTTCTCATGAAGATAAAGGGAGGGAGCGGGAACATACATTCAGACTTACCAGGTTCTTTTACTGTAATCTTTTAATAAAAGTAGTATTGTACTAGCATGCATGACTTTAGTTTCCTAGTTTGGGCAACCTTGAAGAGCTGACAATATCCCAGTTAAATAAATATTTCAGCACTGAGGATCATCACAATATTTCCTGGCCCTGCACAATAACATCTTACTCAAAGTAGAAGAAAGCTAGCTTTTTCCATTGTGGCTTAATTCAGTCGTGTACTGTCAAATTCTAATGCATCAGTGCAGCAAAAGCTGGTCCAACTGCTTGCCTTTGGCTTTGAGGGTGATGCATACTAAAGATACATTTATCCTTCTCTGGACTATGCAACTGAACTATGATTCCTGTATTTTTCAGAGTACAAGACGCTCCAAAGTATTAGATGCACCTAGCTTTTGGGGAGGAAAACAAGGTGGGAAAATTTGCCTCTGCCTCCCAGCAATTTTCCTCCTTGCAGCAAGCAGCAAAGAGCCTGTTTCAGCTTCAGCACAGCCTGATTAGCACAAGCAGCTGATTGTCAGTTGGATTGGCCTCCCAACAATCAGCTGTTTCAGACTGCAGGGATTGTCATAGCCTATTGCCACCTCCGTGCACCCCATTTTCAGCCCCCACATCCCATTTTTGGCCTCTGTGTGACCCGTTTTTGGCCTCCGTGTGACCCATTTTCCGCCCGTTCTGGGCAGCTGGGATCGGACTACCTGTGCAAGTAAAGGTGAAGAGATTTCTCCTATTTCTTGGGTCTGACTCTAGGGGACGGTACTCAACTGTTTGTTAGCCACGGGAGCCAACATTATTCAAAGACCCTTCTTTGGTCATATGGCCAACATGACTATACATCCAAGTGCACAGAATACCTATTTATCTACTCACATTTGCATACTTTTGAACTGCTACGTTAGCAAGAGCTGAGGCAGCTCACCTCGTTGTACAGCATTCAGGTCTCAAATCTGGGCTATCAGTTTTCCATCTGACAAGCTCAGTGTCTTTAATCACTGAGCCATCATTCCCCCCCAAGTTACAAGTAAGCAAGTTTAAATTCACATCCATGTGCTTCTAGGCTTTTGTTTTTGAGAATTAGCAGAGAAATGCTGTGTGCTGTAAATGTACAAACTCAGTGTCAAAAGAATAGTTGAAATATACAGAAGATGTCTAAAGTAAAATAAAGCATTTCCCTAATTAATAGAAGTATAGTAACTGCAACACAAAAGTTTTCATCCAAGGTATAATAGATAGTAGTACAGCTTTATATGACTCTTTTTCCTCCCAAACAGCTGAGTATTCTGGCAGACGATCCCAGCTCCCTGAAGGGTGTCAATTTAGACTAAAGCTATGGGGACAGAGGGAAAGAACTATGGGCTCCCTATCCATCCACCCTCCAACCCGTATCTGAATTCTGAAATACATCAGGTCCCTTGATGCTTATACATTTGCTTTCAAGAAGCAATGGATACAATTGCAAACTCTGTACAATAAAAATTTCTTGAGTTTGTACCTAAGATTCATTCAGATTTATGAATTCCCCCCATTCTTAAGAAAACATGATATGGATTCCTAACATACAAAATGAAGAAATAACCACTACTAAATACTGCTATTCAAAATATACAAAGAACTCACTCAAAAATTAGATGGATAATTGAAAGACGATAGATGGTGATAGGTAGAATTTCAAATATCAGAGAAAATCTAAAGGTAACAGTATCCTCAATTATCAATTCTTGCTGCATTTGTTCAAAACTCCTGTCTCTTGTACCCATATGAGCAGACAAAATATAGATTTTCTATATTTATAGAAAAATATAGATTTTCAATTTCTACAGCACCTTTCTTTCTTTCTTTTTTTAATGTTCAGGCACAGATTTCATTCCAACATACTGGTTCAGTATGCACAATTATTTAAAAAAGTTCAGGATACATTTGAGCAACCGTCTGGGACAATCTAGTACTTCTGTGTATAAATCTATGGATTGGTCACCTATAAAATGTTCACAGGGTGAGCATTTGGAGAACCAGAGGCTCTTGGCATCACTTCTGAATTTTATCACTGTTACTATGTTACGATGTAAAATCTTGTAAACTGCCTTCAGAAAGATAACTACAGAAAAAAGTGATTTTAATAGTAAAATAGTATTGATTACCTATCAATTTTTTTATTCCACATCCTCTTAATTGCTTTATTTCTGAAACCTTCCAGGATAAGAAGGTGAATGGACCCATCAATTATGTGAAACCCAGTAATAATATTTAGCCGAGAAATCTCTTCTAAGGAAAGTTTCTGATTCAATTTCAAAGTGTTAAGAGATTTTTGAGTTGTATCTATGGGATAGGAATCAAGTAGGAAAGCCTCTGAATTAATTTCTGTAATCTGTTGCATCAAATAATATAATAATGATGCATTATTATAATCAAAAAGATAAATGATACAGCCATATGGACAATGTGTAGCAGCAGCATCTTCTTCCTCTGGAGGACTCAATGGTACACTTATTTCAACTCTCACTTTAAGATATGATTCTGCATTTACGTAATGCCCAACTGAAAGTTGAACAACTTGAGAGTCATCTGTTTTTTTAGCCCCTGGACTGGTATTTTGCCCATAGGATAGAGATGTATCTTGAATTGAGCAGCTGTGAATTGGTGCACAGAAATTCAAGGTTTTTCCACCTAGCAGTAAATCGTTCAAGTTGATTTTCGCTATTCCATATGGACTGTGAATATTTTCTTTGTCTGTACTTGTATTCTGGATCATGTATCTCGAAGTGACAGTGCTTATGTCACTTAGCTTGCTATCTCCTGGTTCCTCTCCAAACAAAGATGGCGTCATCTTGAGAGCTTCCATTTTCTTATCTCTGTCGTGAACTTCAATTTCTAAAGGTGGGCCTCTTAGGTATTCATTGAATTTTCCAGGGTCTATTGCTCCTACAAGAATCACATTGGTATCTTTAAAGAAGACATCAGTTCCATGATCTCGGCACTGTGTATAATGAGGACGCATTTTGTAGAAAGTGTATTTGCAGTAAACGGGAAGGCAAGTTCTCTATAAAAGACAATAACAGTATAAATGTTCAGTATAAACATGACTTCTTGATTCTAAATGTATTAAGTATACAAATGTATTCCAAACACCTAATAACTTCGAAGTAATAACTAAAATCAAAAAGACAATCAAAAAGAAAACATCAAAGAAACTAAAGTAGGAAAAAAAACACTTATGGTCTAAAAGGGACGGTTGGAGGGAGAACACTCCAAGCACACACACCTAAGCAAGGTTTCCCTAATCTAATATCACAACTACATCCATTTCTGAAAGTAATCTCCTGCTTCAGGTTTCAAACATACATACACAGTTGCTAGGTAAGCATAAGCAATTTACTTGAGTATGAACAGATAAAGGTACATAAATCAGTCTCTGAAGATAACAGTAGTTTCACTTTCCACAGAAATATGCAGAAGAATAGTCAAAAATTCAAAATTGAGAGAGCCAAGCAAGATTTGTCAGCCTGTCCAAGGACGGGAGTTTTAGGTTTCTTACAGAGCAGAAGGCATGGCCAGATACAGGAAATCAGACCACTGGTTCCAACAAGGAAACGTAAGTCAAGCTACCTCTTAAATAAGGCTGAAGCCAGCTGTGTTTAAAGCATATATTGGCCTTGATTGGCAAGGAGCCTCACTGAACATCTTTGCTATGAATTCCTCTACAAGTTCTTAAAGTGCTTAGAAGCTGTACATAAACATGGCTATTCTGATCATGCCTCTGTTTGATCAGCCTCAAGAGATTCCTGGCTCAATGTCTCCTGATGTTGGCATTCAGTTGGTTCAACCAGAGTAGCTTCTCTGGACTCTTATCTGAGACCTAGGCCATAACACATGGTGATAGAATATTAAGGTAAGCACTTAAAGTCTCAAGTTTCTGTCTTGCCTAACACACTAATAGTATTTATGAAACTAATAGTATTTATGAAACTCAGATCAGACTGGGGACTGAAATGGGATGTCACTGGTATGCTAACAATATATTTTTGTTTTCTTTTTTATCTGATTCAGGTGTGATCTAGCTATTCTTAAATGGAATGAAAGGATCCTGACATTAATGAAGTAGAAGAGTAAATTTATAATGAATTAAGAGAGTAATGATTTAAGAGAATATTTTGTTCTTAACTTCAGGGACTTATCTGTTTTAGTGGAGGGAATGATTAGGGATGAAATGATTATAAACAGTTTGGAAGACAGCACAAGCAACAGACTATTAAGCAAGTAAATGGTAGAGAAATTGTTATCCCATGAGCAACAAGGATCTTGAAAAAACAACTGGATCAAAAGACTGAGAATTATCAGAACTACAATGCGAAAACAGAATTCTATTCGCTCTAGAATCTAGATCTAAATTGTGAAGGGCAAACAGAAGGAAATTCTACAGCATTTAAAATTCAGGACATCCCCCAATATAATGGATGATTGGTGTCAGCCAGTTGCAAGAGCCATCATGCTTCTCCAAGTGCCTCAATGACTCTCTAAAAGGATGCAATTGACCAGCTGTCTGCAAGGAGTATAAATCTTTCCATTCCCCACCATCCAGTCAGAGCTGAAGAAGCATCTTGGATGAGAAGTAAAACATCTTCAAAGGAAAAACAAGAAAGTCCAGTTTCCTCCTGAAAAAGCACCTTTGGGACAACCGTGACCTGGATGACTAAGAATCTCTATATAGACATACTGTAAGACATACAGTAGATCCATAACTTAGGAATTAGTGTGGACACACTGGAGTAGTACCAATAAAGGAGAGTATTTGTAGCTCAGTATTGAAATGAGGGGTCCTTGGTGCTTCCTGAGCTTGTTTTCTAGCAGATGTTTCATTACCCAAACTAGGTGACCAGATCACTGCTAATACTGATTTTCAGTTTGTAAAAAACATCAGCAGTGATGAAACGTATGTCAAGAAAACCACTAAGCTCAGAGACTAAGGACCTCTCACACTGCAGTAGGAATTATACATACAGGATATGAGAGGATTGGGGAATGAGAAGTCTTCTCCGCACCCTAAGTCAAGTATAGAGTAGGATATAGAGTGGAAACAAAAACAATAATAATGGCAGTATTAGAAAGAATTGAAATAGCTTTTAGTGAAAAAAATATAGAAAGAAGAATTGAAGGTTCATGAAGGATAAAACCTTCTAAATAAATTATCTGAAGAATGAGAGCCAGGACAGAGAGGAGAGGAGGATGAAATAATCCTTCGCTGGTTTGATTAAAAAAAGTTAAGGATGCTTCATTCAAAGCTCTTTAAATCAGACTGAAAAACAATCAAATGAAAAATGACCTTCAACAGTGGTCCCTGTATTACAAAAGCCATAATCAAGGTCCCCACTAAAAGAGAATAAAGGAGGCCTAATGAATCCCCATGCATTACAAAAATTATAGTTTTCTACATTTCATTTCAGGATGTTTAGAGTTTATATATACTCCGCAAATCCAGAAACAAAAGACACTTTAAAATTTACTGTTTTGCTCCAGAATACCCTCTTATTATCACTATACAGAACCATAAAAGATTACCTGCAACTCTTCAACTGGAACAGGAGTATTTGGTAAACATTTTGCAGACTTAATCTTAATAATCATTGGGTTCAAGTCATGTCTCTGTTTCTCACTCATAATAGGCTTGTCTATAGCAAAACCTAAGTATGCTTCATTAAGTTTGGGGGAATTCTCTTCCCATCGACTGGCTGTATAGTATTCACCTGCAGACGGAGAGAAGGATCTGAATTATTTATAACTGTTCAGGTTAAAAAACATAAAATCTGTTATGTTGAGCCTGATCCTTGCTGTCTTCATGGACGAGACCATGTACATTTTTTTGCAAAAACACTAAAATGGACTCTCTGTCTGCTTCCAGGATGTTTGTCCTACCAGACCTTCTTTACCCTATCATTCCCAAGTATTCTCCCAACCAGTTACTAACTGGGGACAGCCCTGCTTAGCCACCAAGTACAGCCACCTGCTGGGGCTGATTGAAGGGCTTATGCAGCAAGACATTCCTGTTGCTGCTGAAAATATAAGTGGACCTCACTAGCTCTCACTTTTACTACTTAGGAAATGCCAAGAAGCAGAAAATAAAGGGGTGCAAATTCTGATGCAGCTAGTTCAAGTTGCTCAGAAAGCACCAATATATAGGAAATAATAAAAGGGGAAGTGGAAAGCATATGAAGCAATAGATTAACTGAATTTGAAGATTTTCAGTCAAAAGCTTTCTTTGGGACCAATCAAGTAATATACACAGCATAGCTGGGACAACGATTCTTAGTGGTCTTCTTATCAAAGATGAATATTAAAACATATTTTGTAAGAACTGTATAACAATATGGGTAGTCCAAGAATACAACTGGAATTCATCTAATGTGCCAATTGGTAACAAGGAGATGTGTATATGTAAAAGATATATTTTATGGTGATTAAATCATAATTAGAGACGCGGGGGGCCCGGAGGGGGGTTGAGCGTGCATGCGCAGGGGGTGGGGAAGCGTTGCATGTGCATTGCATGCGCAAGCACGGGTGCAGGCACACGCACATATGCACGCACTTTCGGCACACGACGAAAAGGTTAGCCATCACTGAGTTAGATATTACTATGGTGAACACTTGCAAGAAAATAAAGATTCAAGTAAATAAATGTGTTGTTAAATTACATTCCATATATATGGAATAATATAGATATAGAATTGTTTATTTTGAAAGAGCCTTGGATACATGGAGTGTGGATTCTTGCAAAAAAAAAATCAGTTTGCTTGAAAGACTGCAAAAAATTAAAACAATTAAAATGGTTTTGGATCAACCATGAGATAAGCTTAGATAACGTGCTTCCATATCATCTAGGTTTTACTGATTGCCTAAAAATTAAATAGTAATGACCATTACTATTTTTGTTACTGAGGAATTTTAAAAAGGAGAGAATGCTGCAAAGTTCTACCGTAAACTGGTCTGTCCACGTTTCCAATTTAGACTGCTTCCAAATCACTAAACTGTCAAAGATCAGAACACCCAGATTCACACACTATGAAAAAGATGTTGAGACTCTAGAAAGAGTGCAGAGAAGAGCAACCAGGATGATTAGGGGACTGCAGACTAAAACATACGATGAACGGTTGCAGGAACTGGGCTTGGCTAGTCTAGTGAAGAAAAGAACCAGGGGAGACATGATAGCACTGTTCCAATATTTGAGGGGCTGCCACAGAGAGGAAGGGGTCAAGCTATTTTCCAAAACACCTGAAGGCCAGACAAGGAATAATGGATGGAAACTGAACAAGGAGAGATTCAACCTGTAAATAAGGAGAAATTTTCTGACCGTGAAAACAATCAACCTATGGAACAGCTTGCCTTCAGAAATTGTGGGAGGTTCATCATTGGAGGCTTTCAAGAAGGGGCTGGACTGCCACCTGTCAAAAATGGTGTAGGATCTGCTTGGTGGGGGGTTGGACTAGATGACCTGCCATTGGACGTCCCTTCCAATTCAGTTAATCTGTATCTGTACCATGTGCAGGGATAGGCCATGCAACTCAAGCCCTGGCACTTTTGTTGTCCCTGATATATACAGGAGAGTGGGCTTGGATCACAATGCTATGCCCGTCATCTTGCAAGTATTTATCTCCCTCCCTGATATTCCTTCATCGTATTCCCATTTTCCCTGTCACCCATCTCTGGGGAGAATAATACCTGCTAGAAGAGGGATAAGGTCCAGCTGCAAAGCGGCTATTCCAAACTTCCTTGCCTGGGCTGCCAGGGCAGCTGCTTCTTTACCAGCTGATCTCTGAGTGGACTGTTTTGATTTCTTCTCATTTAAAACATTACTTTTTTGTGATGGCCTCCGCCTCTCTGGGTGAAGAAAAGCTGGAAAATTATAGAAATTAATTTATAATTTGGATAAAATTGATTTGTAAAGACAGAAAGGTGATTATTATATTTAGCTTCAATTTCATTGCCTCACAAACTGGAATTTCAATCGTGACAACTGGACTTTTCTTTTGGGTCCAGTTGCCATCATTCAATTTCCTGACAACTCTACTTGGATGACTGAGAATCTTCCTTGACACACTGCCTCACTATGTCTTACTTCTCTTCTCAGCTCTGCATAATGCTGCATGTCTTGAAAGGAAAGAACATGATGGACATACATATATATGCAGCCCTGCAGGTATGCTAAAAATGGTGCGGACAGAATGAAATCAGGAAGTCCCTGATGTGCCTTAAATTCTCTGCACTGCCATTCAATTCTCTCAATCTGAGCAGCAGTCCATTCATCCATTATCTATGGCACAATACTGCAAAATGGTAATGTTATTGTTAAGTATTACAGCTTGATTATAAGGAACTCTGGACACGTGGGAGTACAATACATTGGTTTTCCTTATTTTTCATTTGCTCATTCTTAATTCAGATTTTATCTTAATCTAACCTTGTCAAATATTTTTTCAGTGACTGATCCAGATTGGATTGTTTTCAGTGCTTAAAAAAACAGAGCATCACAGAATTTACCTCATGAAACTCTGATAGCTATTTGCTACCCATACTGAAGGATGCAGAAATGTGCTCTCAACCCAACAGTACACTTGACTAGATTAAGCAACAGAATTTCAACTATTTACAGAACGGTAAGCAATTCCAGAATAAAGAAATGTTTCAAAAAGTTGAAATACACCAGGAAACTGAACTGGGAAATATTACACATTCCAGTTTATGTCCTGCTTTGATATAGTAGTTTTGTGAAAGGCTGCAGCCACTATCTCTCAAGGAGATGTCCTTCTGATATCTTTTTCCTAAAAATGTGACTTAGGACACTAGCCCACATGCGTTTGGGAGATCAATCTCACATGGTGTAAACAGAATCGAACTTTTGAATGAGTCACATGTAATGCATTTAGTGGAGGTGGAGATAAAAGTGGTGGAGATGTTTACAGCTCTGTACAGCTCAGATCCTCAGGTGAAAGAAAATCAAACTAAAGGATTCTAACCCTGACCCCAAATATGTATTTTGGAAGATTTACCCACCATGTTTTTCTGAGTAAAGTCAGAAATGTTGGTTTGTCAATACACTGCATAGGTAGCCTTCGACTTACAACTATTCATTTAGTGGCCATTCGCAGTTACAAGGGCACTGAAAGAAGTGACTTATGACCATTTTTCACACTTACAACCATTCCTACATCCATGAGATCAAAATTCAGATGCTTGGTAACTGACTCATATTTATGATGGTTGCAGTGTGCCAGGGTCACATGATCACTTTTGCAACCTTCTAACAAGAAAAGTCAATGGGGAAGCCAGATTCACTTAAAACCATTGTTATTAACTTAATACCTACAGTGATTTATTTAACCAACTGTGGCAGGAAAGATCGTAAAATGGGGCAAAACCCATTTAATAACTGAGTTGCTTAGCAAGAGAAATTTTAGGCTCAATTGCAGTCCTAAATTAAGGACCTGTATTAAATTACTTGTCTTCCACATATTACCTACAAATTTGTCATTAATACTGGTTAACATTCACTATTATCTTGCTAATATATTACCTTGAATAGATTTCTGTGTCATTTAAAATTGCAATCGTAAATATATTCATCTGGAAAGAAAAAAACTTTGAATAGCATTTGTTGCCTAGAAAATGTACAGAATTGCATGAATCTCTGTGACGCACTCACCTGTAGACGCTCTTTCCTTTCTGTCTGAAGGTGATTTGCTCCCATCAATTCTTGTTAACGCTGAGTGTTTAGCAGACAGTGATGTACGGTGTTTCTGTTTTATAATTTTAGCATCCTGGATGGTTTTTTCTTTAAAAGAAGATGCTATGCTCCCATTAAAACTGACTGCACTTAAAAGGAAAAGAAGGAATAAAGCTTGTGTTATCCAAAGGAAAATATTATATATTATCTATATTGCTGCTGCTGGAAAACAAACCAATTAACAGTTCCACTTAGATAAAGTAGAAATAAAAGGGATATAATGCAGATGACATTTCTGAATGGAAACTGAAACACCCCCAACAGCCCCATCACCTCTCATCCAAACATGGCATTCTGTGCCTCTGTGGCTTCTGGGTCCATTGGTGGCTGTGGAGAATAGAATCTCACTTGCAACTCTTGGTTTTGGTTCTTGTGCATTAGATCTAGATTTTATAAGGACACATACATGGGAGCCTTTAACACTTATGGGACAGAATAAGAAAAGAGCAACAAAGTAGAAATTAGAAACGGAATGGAACTGGTGTAACTATAATTTCTCTCTGTAGGATCTAACTTGCTCAGAGCTTTAGATAGTAACTGATATGCTTTTCTCTCTCACCAAAACATTGCCAAGACTTGCAGCTGTTGCAAAATCCACAGCAGAACCTGCAGGACAGCCTATTAGTTTTAAAAAACCCACTTGTGAAATAAACATTTGCTAAACTTACGCCAAGAGTTGATTAATGTCCAACTGCTTGTATAAGGCCATATGGGAAGGTTGTCACACAAGGGCTGCACCATCCTGCATGTTCCTAACAATATTGTGGTACTTTGAGAACTCAGTGAAAGCTGAGCCAATTAACTAGATGAAAATCAGCTCAGTTTTTAATCCCAAGGAAACACACGAGAACATGTTTGCAGTACCTGCTCCAGTATGCAGGGCAAGGCATGTAGTTCTGGTAGGAATTCTTACCTAATCCATCCTCCCTGGGACTCCCCTGTCACTTCAAGTCCTCTCCCATCCTTCTCTACTGTACTTATGGCGGTCCAAGCTTGCTTTTTTATTCTTTCCCAACCAAGGGAATGTTGGAAAGAAATGATATGAAGAGATCCAAGTTTCTCTCTGTCTGCCCATCTGTCCTTCAACAGGAAAATGCTTTGAAAACCAATTACATTTGGATAAAATGCGGCATGGGGAGAGAACGAAAGGGAAAGTTGTGTTGAAAATGGACTTAATCTGGCTAGGTTAGAGGCTGTGAGGAAAAAATCCTGAGAAAATTCTCCCCATGCAGCCATATGAGAGAGGTATTGTAAACAGGCCACAGCACAGCATTTCATTTGCTCTTCCTTCTAACCCCCATTCTGCTTCCCTTCCCAGTCAGGTAACCTAGCACAGAGCTATTTTCAAGAGACCAGAAATAATTCTAGAAGCCATTCCAAATCTTCCTCCTTCCCCAGCTTTCTTTCTTCATCATAAAACGCAAACACAGCAAAGTTGAGGTGGTTAGCAACAATTTGTCTGAAATGGTATAGCGCAGGGGTCTCCAACCTTGGCAACTTTAAGACTTGTGGACTTCAACTCCCAGAATTCCTCAGCCAGCACCGGCTGAGGAATTCTGGGAGTTGAAGTCCACAAGCCTTAAAGTTGCCAAGGTTGGAGACCTCTGGTATAGGGTTTCTTGCCAGAGATAGGAGTTAGATCAGAAGACCTCCATAGTCCTTTTCAACTCTGTTATTTTGCTTAAGCCAACAACATTATGGACAGTTGTGGTGGTGAGAAAACAGTGGTGTGAATCTGAGCGGTCAAAAGGGCCCAAACATAAATACATTTGGTGGTAGGAAAAAACTGAAGAGAATGTAGACCTCTTCCCCATCCTCAATCCCAATTTTACATATGAAAATCTAATTTCTTGTAGTTAAACAGCCCTTTCATTTCTTAAAATAAAAAGAAACAGAACAATCTAAAGTGAATGCAATTAATCTCTAGTCACAATAGAAATGGTATGTTTAACTTGCCTGTATCTCATTATCTGCATGTAATGTTTGATATGAATAGGAAAAAATAGGCCACTGATGGCTTCATTTATATTAGTAATTGAAAATGAATTCAATAATAACAAAAATAGTCAAGTGTTCAGATTCAAACATAGAACTGATGAACTTTGTGGTTATTTGGAAACATGTTGTCATCTATTAATTGCAGGCAAAGGAACCCATGGGACACAGCACTCTCTGTGTTACCACCATATTAAGATTATTGCTGGAACCCAAGGAAAAAGGATGACAGAGACCTGACTACTCTGCATCTTCCATACCTGCCAAGCTCACCCCAGGTGTTCTTAGGCTGAATGCTAGCAAGGTATGTATTCCTGGAAATACATGTGCAAACCAGATGCTATAGGCTGGCTCAATAACATCTGTAATGCTCTGCCTTCAAGCTAGCTCTACATTGGTGGAGAGGAAAGATCAGAAAATTAGATTCTCTGCCATTTAATTTGTTTTTTATCAATTGAATGATTTGTATATTCCTGACAAATAAAGAGTTTGGCTTATCATAAAAATTTATTTTATTGTCCTACTGCATTTTTTTATGTCTTGAAATTTTTCTTCTTATTTCTCTTTTCAATTTGTAATATTTGAATATTTTTGCTTTTGCTAAAAATTTGTCATAAAATACAATTTTGCTGTTAATTGCTCTTTGGTTTTTCTATAAACACTGAAGAAGAAAGCTATCTGCTGCTTTAAAAGATTATTTCTGGAAATCCATGTTTTTCTCCAGGTATGACAAAACAAATCCTATAACCTAATAATTACCTTGAGGAGGTTAATGTAAGACAGGCTAGCTCAGATTATTCTCATGAACACAATTTGGGAAGAGAAACCAGCCTTCTTTCTTTTTCTGATGTCTTTCCTCTATATAAAAACAACTTCTATAAGCTCACACTCAGCACAGCAGACTTGTCAAATCTACTAGATATGTGTGTGAATGCTGAAAACACTTAAGAGGGTTGTGAAATTGTAGAAAGTAAGGAACATGACCTGCAGAGAAATAGGCCAAATCATTTAACAAAGCTACAAGGGGGAAAATGTGGCTTAAGTCCAAACAAGAGAAAGAATGCACAAAAGACTTGTGTGATACTTCTTTAATTCACGTGAGAATTGGGGTGGTAGTGATGGTATTGATTGCTACTGATATAAGATTGATGTCAACCCCACTATGTAAAGCAAACCAATAAATCAATTCAATATCAAGCTAAGACTACTATTTATAAATAGTAACAGAATCATGCATCTCTCTGTCAAGGTTATCTTCCTTACTCTACAGAAACAGCCACTCCAAGCCTCTGCATGACTATGACTCTCAGGAGAAGCTCCAGAACAGAACATTTGGGAGTATAGCCTAATCAACTAGACAATCAAGAATTTCTAGCAGTAAGAGATAGAGAGCATGTCACACATTTGCAAGCACTGGTAAACGAACAGCTTCTATCAACATGCCAGTTTAGTTTAATGGTTAAGAAAGCAGGAGGCAATGACTTCTGGTTTCTTCATTCTAAAAGAGACCACCTCAAAAAATAACCATACTTGGAATGCATACTCCATTTTATAGATGTGAGGTATAAATACATATGACAGGTTAAATCAATTTCCACTAACCCTCCTCTGATTTCTATCTATACCAGTCATTTGATAAGGGCTAATAATGAAATAGGTAGAGTCTCTGACACTTCAAGAACTTCTTTAATAGCTCATCAGCTATTGAATTACTTTAAGTAGGAGTTAGTTTTCAGCAGTCATCTCAGAATAACTAGAAGAAAATTTGTTTGCAGCAATGCAGGCACATTTCTACACTGACTGGCATAGTATCATTTGCAATGCAAGTGTGATAAAAAAGCTGTTTCCTTTGGCAACAAATCTTATTACTGTCAGATTTTCAGAAATGTCAAACCCACATCATCCAAATTATTTACCAAGGAATGTTTTAAATTTATCTCCTTGGTAACATTAGCTTATAACATATCTAAAAAAATGGGATTATAGGATTGTAGTACATTTATTATAGTTATCATTAACTGTTAACATGTGGGAATGGATTGTTATCCTCCTGGCAGAAAAATGAAAAAATATACATTAGGAAAAATGCAAATATGTGACTAAGAAACATGTATTTGATCTACAAAGTAGGAAATTAAGCTACGTTTAAAATAAGAAATGTACTAAATCATGAAATCTTAAAACAGCAACAAGCCTCAGCATTATTTTCTTTAAAAAAACACATAAAATAATTTTAGCACCTTGAGTTCAAGATCCTCCAATCTCTTTTATTTCAAAATGAGAAGTATAATCTGATGACCAAAATGTGAAATGATTTAACATCTTTCCCTCAATCTTAGAAATAATTGACAGAAATTTCCAGAGTGAAGGGAAATTGACTTAAAGGGAACAGCTATTTCAAGAGTCTGTAGAAGCTGCTGTTCTTTCTGTTTTAGCTTATAAACATTTTATTTATTGTGTTCTGTGTGTGCTACATTTTATTGATTTTATCTATGAAAGCTATGAAAACAACACTGCCATACATCAAAAACATCTCAGAACATCCAGCAGATTATTATAACGAAAGCCCTTCAAAACATCTTAAGTAAACCAAAGGATGCAGTAGCACAAGAAAAAAAAAAGAAATCATCTACAATATAAGTGTAAGGATTCTTAACAGCCATTATATAACAGCCAAACCTGCAGAAGACTAGCAGAGCGCATCCATGAACATTAATCAATCAGAAGACATGATAAACACTCAATGCCACAATATTAATTTTAACTGAGAAACGTGACCATCCTACACCAAGTTATATTCAAAAAACATCAAGGAATTCCTGGAAGCTTGGCATTCAGGCAAATAAGACACATTTACACACAATTCAAAAAAATACAATAAAACAGATAATACCAGAACACGTTCTCCCTAACAACCTATACTCGGATAAGGTAGTTAATAGGAAATTTCCAAAAGTGATTAAAAAGTGAGGCTTGCAAATGTAGTGCCCTTTAAAAAATTCCCCTTGTGGTTAAAAGTGCTCAAATCCAGGGGTGGGCTTCAAAAGTTTCAGCAACAGGTTCTCTGCCCAGTTGCTGGGTGGCCATGGTGGGGGTGGCCTGGTCAGCCTCCTGCACCATGGTGGGTGGCATTTTCACTCTCCCCAGGCTCTGGAGACTTTCCTCAAACCTCTTGGAAGGAAAAAATGGCCTCCCCCAGGCTGCAGGGGCCCTCCGGAGGCTGGAAACGGGCTCGTTTCCAGACTTCTAGAACCTCCAGGAAGCCCATTTTTTTCTCTCCCCGAGCCTCCACACAGGCCCTGCCCTCCCTTCCAAAATGGGCCGCATGGAAATTCCTGGGAGGGGCGGAGTGGGGTGGGCAGGGTGGGGTGGGGTGGACTGTTGTGGTTAGCCGGCAGCAGGTGCGGACGGCTGAGGAAAGCGAAGACTCAGATGAGGGGCCAGGACCATTAGGGAGTGGACTGCTGCCTTCAGAGATTGTGGGGGCTGGCAGCAGCGATGAGGTGGTTCCCGAGGAGCCTGTGCCAAGTGCACATGCGCGCAGGATTGCTCGCAGGAAAAAGCAGCTGCAACAGCACGGGCGATTCGGGAGTAAGGCTGCAAGGTAATGGCCCCTCCTTCAAGAAGATAAAAGCCAGCTGTGAACCGAACGTTCTTTGCAGGAAGCAAAAATTTTGAAACTCCAGCCTTGTGGACATTGCAGTATCTTAAGTTGGTATTTGAAGACTCTTGTGTTGTAAAATATTTCTTATCTGTTGTTTTTGGCAACCTTGCAAAAACTTGGCAAGGCTCTTTCTTGTCGGAGCTAATTAGTTGGAAGCAGCCTTTTATCTGTGAAGAAACAGGATTCATAGATGAAACATTAAAAGGTTGTGCTGCCGCCTTTGTCTTGTGTTTGCTCTCCTGGAACCAGGTTTGGGTCAGAACATGGACGGGGCCAGCCAGGGGTGGGATTTGGGTTTCCCGAACTAACCATAACATTAGCAACTGGTCCGCCCGGACCCAGGCGAACCTGTAGCAGCCCACATCTGCTCAAAGCTGGAAGACCCCTGCCCTGTGGTCTCCTCACTAGGAGCAGCCCTCCAAAGGACATATGGGTGATTGTCCCTCCTCTTATCCAGACAGGTTCTGAAGAACTAGTGTACCCTGGCTACTTTAGTAAATTACTTTGGTCTTTGCTGCAGTCATTGACTCCACTTTCATACAGATGTCTTTACACTGCCATGCCTTCCCCTGAATCCTGATTAGTACATCTGGGCTGTTTATTAATATTTTTTTAAATTGTAATCTTTATATTGTTTATTTTTGTTTTAATAATTATGCAATATATCCATTATCTCATCAGTGTGCAAATTTTAAAAAACAATAAATAAATACAAAGTCAACAAGTGCCAAATAAATGCAAAATCCCATCTATCTACAACTTTTTGCATGGAGATGAGTGGCTTTTCAAGACAGCAGACAACAAACTAAGAGAAAATGTCACAATTTATTTTTTATTTATTTATTTTATTCATATTTATATGCCGCCCTTCTCCGGAGACTCAGGGTGGCTTACAATTTTTGGAGCGCAACCCAATGCACTCAGCAATAGCCTTCCTTCCATTGTATATGCCTGCTTATTACTAAGCGGCATTTTTACAAAGTCAGCTTATTGCCCCCAACAATCTTGGGTCCTCAATTTACCTACCCCGAGAGGATGGAAGGCTGAGTCTGGTGGGATTTGAGCCTGCACTAATTGTAGGCAGCTGGAATTAAGTGCTAGGCATTTAACAGCCTGCACCACCAAGGCTCTTATAATTAATTACATTTATATAGCTGCTCATTTCACATAAGGACTCTGGGTGGCATACATAATAAAACAATCCAAATAGAAACCAATCAAAAATACAACGAAAACTAATTTAAAAGATGAAAACAACCAAAATAGTAAACAAAAAGCATCTGAAACAAAGAGTATTATGTAACCCTCTTAGCAGGTTCCTGCCTATCATGGGATTCAGGCCAGTTAACAAAACCATTTCTTGAGGGTCTTCTGGAAGACCAACCAGGTTTACTGTCAATGCACAACATGCATACAATGAAATAGGCTGAGCTTCCCTTAGCGCTTACCTTTGAAGAAGGCTTTTCCAAAGTGTGGAGCCACAGCAGAATTTTTTCTATTCCTAGGTCCCACCCAATAAAACTCCCTGACTAATGGGACTCATAATGTGCCATTTCTGCTAGAATGGGTGCATATAACTGGGAGAGGCAGACCAGAAATAACTTGGTCCCATGCCATGTATGACTTTAAAGTAATAGCCAGCAGCCTGAATTGGATCTGGAAGCAACAGCAACAGCACTTAAGACTTATATACCACTTCACAGTGCTTTACAGCCATCTCTAGATCCTCTAAGCGGTTTGCAAAGTCAGCATATTGCTCCCAACAATCTGGATCTTCATTTTACCGACCTCGGAAGGATGGAAGGCTAAGTCAACCCTGAGCCTGTGAGATTCGATCTGCCAAACTACTGGAAGCCAGCAGTTAGCAGAAGTAGCCTGCAGTACTGCATTCTAACCACTGCACCACTATGGCTTACCAAGCACACTGAAAACCAATGCAGCTTGTGGAGCAGAGGTGCAATGTATACAATTCTTGGAGAACAATAGAGTAACTGTGCACACCACTGCATTCTGCACTAGCTGATGCTTCTGGATAATCTTAAAGAGCAGGCTGCTAATTGGCACATGGAGAGCTCTTGGTGAAGCAATGACCTCAAAGCAAACTGTTTGTCTTAAGTCTAGAATATAGAAAATTATCCACTAAAGGGGGTAAGGATGGGGATGAGGCTGGAATAGGTAAACATTGAAAGAGTTAAATGCAGAACCCAGAGAGAAAAAAAGCAAATAACCTAAGCTGTTAGATGTAAGGAAGAACTGACATAGTTAGTCCTTTCGCAATTATAGCAACTATCACCTGCTTTGAAAAACTGAGAAGTGCAAAAGTATCATAAATAATACGTAAACCACTGAAACTTTATCTTGTTTTATTACTGCTGTATAGATGTAGGTGCATATACATAATCTCGTAATAGATTCAGATGTTGTTAGACAGCAAAGACATGTCTGCACATAAATTGGTGTAGAAAGGACAGCAGAAAATGTATGCAATAGAGTCCCTGGTTCATTCTAATTGCAGTGACAGCATCTTTCAGTGCATGTAGTCTAAACTTCCATCTAGTAGTAAGACACTGAAACAAGCCAAAGCAAAGTTTCTACAATGTGGTAGGAAAATAAGGCTGAATAAATACAGTAGTTTGTGAATACACAGGTGAAACTCGAAAAATTAGAATATCGTGCAAAAATTCATTTATTTCCATAATGCAACTTAAAAGGTGAAACTAATACATGAGATAGACTCATTACATGCAAAACAAGATAGTTCAAGCTGTGATTTATCATAATTGTGATGATTATGGCTTACCGCTCATGAAAACCCCAAATCCACAATCTCAGAAAATTAGAATATTGTGAAAAGGTGCAATATTCTAGGCTCAAAGTGTCCCACTCTAATCAGCTAATTAAGCCATAACACCTGCAAAGGGTTCCTGAGCCTTTAAATGGTCTCTCAAGTCTGGTTCAGTAGGAATCACAATCATGGGAAAGACTGCTGACCTGACAGTTGTGCAGAAAACCATCACTGACACCCTCCATAAGGAGGGAAAGCCTCAAAAGGTAATTGCAAAAGAAGTTGGATGTTCACAAAGTGCTGTATCAAAGCACATTAATAGAAAGTTATGTGGAAGGGGAAAAGGTGGAAGAAAAGGGTGCACAAGCAGCAGGGATGACCGCAGCCTAGAGAGGATTGTCTGGAAAAGGCCATTCAAAAGTGTTGGGGACTTTCACAAGGATGGACTGAGGCTGGAGTCAGTGCATCAAGAGCCACCACACACAGACAGATCCTAGACATGGGCTTCAAATGTCGTCAGAAGCGTCTTACCTGGGCTAAAGAAAAACAGACCTGGTCTGTTGCTCAGTGATCCAAAGTCCTCCTTTCTGATGAGAGCAACTTTTGCATATCATTTGGAAACCAAGGACCCAGAGTCTGGAGGAAGAATGGAGAGGCACACACTGCAAGATGCTTGAAGTCCAGTGTCAAGTTTCCACAGTCTGTGTTGATTTGGGGAGCCATGTCATCTGCTGGTGTTGGTCCACTGTGCTTCATTAAGTCCAGGGTCAACGCAGTCGTCTATCAGGAGATTCTGGAGCACTTCATGCTTCCTTCCACAGACGAGTTTATGGGGATGTTGACTTCATTTTTCAGCAGGACTTGGCAGCTGCCCACACTGCCAAAAGCACCAAAACCTGGTTCAATGAGCGTGGGATTACTGTGCTTGATTGGCCAGCAAACTCACCTGACCTGAACCCCATAGAGAATCTATGGGCATTGCCAAGAGAAAGATGAGAGACATGAGACCGAACAATGCAGAAGAGCTGAAGGCTGCTATTGAAGCATCCTGGTCTTCCATAACACCTCAGCAGTGCCACAGGCTGATAGCTTCCATGCCACGCCAAATTGAGGCAGTAATTGCTGCAAAGGGGCCCAAACCAAGTACTGAGTACATATGCATGCTTATACTTTTCAGAGGTCCGATATTGTTCTATGTACAATCCTTGTTTTATTGATTGCATGTAATATTCTAATTTTCTGAGATTGTGGATTTGGGGTTTTCATGAGCTGTAAGCCATAATCATCACAATTATGACAAATCACATTGAACTATCTTGCTTTGCATGTAATGAGTCTATCTCATATATTAGTTTCACCTTTTAAGTTGCATTACTGAAATAAATGAACTTTTGCATGATATTCTAATTTTTCGAGTTTCACCTGTAAAAGGTTTCCAAACTGAAAGTTGGTTGGAACACCCAGATCTATCTGCTGTATGATATCAAAGACAGATTTCACCTTTAGAGTGAAATCACTTCTCGGTTTAGAGATTAAACTGAGTAGTAGCAGAGAATATATAAAAAGGCAGTCATGTCACCAATGCTTATATTATTTGTTTGCAGAAGTTCAAAAAGTGTCATGCTAAGACACCTCTTTCACTTAACTGAAAATGAAGCATGTCCGTTGCATCAGAAGTGGAAGAACTATTTTTAATTTTATTGAAATATGCACAGTCAATCTATGTTACAATCAATCTTATTCTAATATTTACACTAAGTTATTCTAATATTTGCACATCCTGCAATCTTACCTCAGTGAACGGTTGAATTCATCAGGTTTTGCAGGAGAGTATTTTTGATCACTAGCCTTGGATCCATTTTCCATGCGCTTGCTCACAGCTGAAGTAGGAAAATCAGTAATATATTTTAAGGGGCTGATAGTAAACTACTGAACATACACAACACAATACAAATTGTGCCTTTTCATGAATAAATCCCAGTAAGTTGAATGGGATATACTCCCAAGTTAAGTTTAAGATTTGAATACCAATAATTGAACAGGTTTTTTTTAAATATAGAAAAAATGTAGATGGACTACAGGCACTCTAAAAATGGAAATGACCAGTTTTCGTCAACCATCACCCATCCTCTCACAAAGATAATGGCTTAGGCTTTCTAAGAAATTTGTAATGCAAAATGGTATAATATTAATCCAAAATTAAAGCTATACTCCTTGCTTGGAATAAATGTTTGGATAAATCAGAGCCAGGAACACAGCATCTGTACGCATAATCAGATATATGATACCAATAGAAGATAATCAGCAACCTCCATTTTATTTTTTAAAAAGCCCTCAAAATAGCCAAAATGTCACAATACAGCCAAGTGTTAAAAGTTCTCTGTGTACCATGAGGTTTTGTGAGACTACAGATATTCTTTTTTTTCCCAGTTGTATTTTTGGCTTCTGTGCATAAAGAGAAGTACAAGAAAAAAGGAAGAGGAATCACCAGAAAACTATGGGATCACAAAAAGGATTAAGATATTTTAACTTTAGCCTACAAAATTGTATAGCATTTCCTATATGCTCTGAAGCAATTTCACTTCAAATTCAAAATTCTGCACAGCCCTGTCCCATAATTGAACTAGTATATCATTCTAGACTTGTCCCCTTGAATTAATAAGTGTGATAAATTAATAGACCCATCTGGGTAAAGAGTTGTGATTTGTCTCATGAAAAAATACAATAACAGCAAAAAAAAAATAGACACGGCACCTCAAAGAACTATAAAATGGGCTCCAAACAGTAACTGTGAGAGGGATCTTGGAGTCTTAGTGGACAACCAGCTAAATATGAGCCAGCTGTGTGCAGCAGCAGCCAAAAATCCTAAGTTGCATTAACAGAGGGATACAATTGAGATCAAGGGAACTAATACCACTCTATAAAGCCTTAGTAAGACCTCACCTAGAGTACTGCATCCAGTTTGGTCAACACATTATAAAAAAGATGTTGAGACTCTAGAAAAAGTAGAGAAGAGCAACCAGGATGATTAGGGGACTGGACACTAAAGCATATGAAGAACGGTTACAGGAACCGGGCATGGCTAGTCTAGTGAAGAGAAGGACCAGGGGAGACATGATAGCAGTCTTCCAATATTTGAGGGACTGCCACAGAGAGGAGGGGGTCAAGCTATTTTCTAAAGCGCCTGTAGGCCAGATAAGGAATAATGGATGGAAACTGAACAAGGAGAGATTTAACCTGGAAATAAAGAGAAACTTTCTGTCACTGAGAACAATCAACCAATGGAACAGCTTGCCCTCGGAAGTTGTGGGAGCACCATCACTTGAGACTTTCAAGAAGAGACTGGACTGCCATTTGTCAGAAATGGTGTAAGGTCTCCCACTTGGGTGGGGGGTTGGACTAGATGACTTACATGGTCCCTTCCAATTCTGATTATCTGTTATTATTCACATTGGGAAACACCTAATAAAAGCTGACAAACTATCAGCGAAATTCAGCTGATTCACCTCTTTTCTGGACTACTGTAGACACTTCCTGAAAGGCTGCTGAGTGAAACTAAGCAACATAAGCAAATTGTTGCTAAGGAGCTTCTATTTTCACTGGACTTTGTTAGGGACTGCCTGCACTGGAACCCAAAATAGAGTTCCAGGTGTAATTCAAAGGGCTGTTTTTAATTTTCAGTTTCTTTATGATTTGGAACAGAAGCCTGGCTCATAGTGGGCCTTTTGTCTAGTCTTCTTGAGAATCATTTTGGGATTTTGGCTGAAATTCAGTGACAGGCTTTCATGGATAGAGTCCACTAAGTTCATGGACTCGGACAAAGCCTAGTTTTGCTGGCCTATCTTGGAAGGAAGGATGCCCTCTCCTTGCAGTTCTAGAGATTTTCAAATTTCCAAATTTCAGAGGAAAGGAGAAGAAGAAAAAATCCGCTCACATGATACAGGATTTCACCCACTATTACAAATGTGTTTGCTCTATGAACAGTTTAAATGAGAGCTGTAGAATATACTGTAATGGGTGATTGGAAAATTCTAACTTAATGTAATATCTAAGAAGTTCATCAATTAAAGTAGTATTTATCCATGTTTCATGTATCACACCCAAATGATAGCACAATTTTAAGCAGGAAATAGAGGATACGACATTCAGCAGAAAAGCAAAGACCCAGTAGAAATTAGGTCAGGACTTGAACGAAAGCTATGTTCTTCAAACAGCAACTGAATGGATACACTTGTCTAGTTAAAAAAGCTGAAATTTGTTTAGATAAAACACATTTTCTCAACTGTTCTCTTAATGAGTTTATTTTAAGGGAACAAAAAAGGGAAATTGCTTTTTCACAACATATAAATATACTGAATTTGAAAATAAGTGTCATGCAGAGAAGTACTTGAATTAATTTAAGTACATCCTTTTTTAAATCAGAATGGCTTATAGAAGTCAATATAAGAACAAATTTTTAAAAACAGCCTACAATGTCATCTAATCACATAAATTTATAAGCTTAGATAGATAGCTTTGCCAGAATCATGTTTGGACAAGAGGATAGACAAAACCCAACAGCATGTAATTAGTTTGAAAAACAACTTTTGCATTAAAGCATTATACCCAAATCAAGAACTAACTTCTAGAAATTAATGAGATCTCATTGTAACATGGTGCTCATATTGAAACAGAATTTTTTTATATAGGAGAGAAATGAAAAACAGGCAAACAATTAATTGCTGCATTTTACATTAACTGTTACCACAGGAACAGCAGAGCATGAAATAAGATCACAGCTGAAGCTCATCGTTTTTGTATATATCCCAGTACTTTTTATGTATAACACAATGGAGCCTTATCTTCACAATTTCATACCTGACAAAGCATCTGCTGTCCGTTTTCGCACAAAGGGTGTTACTGGTTTAACCTTTGTGACACTGGGTTTGGCTTCATTACTTTCTAAGAATTGTCTCTGATACAAAACCATATTCTTGACATTACCTTGAATAGGAAAAAGCAGTGCAGTTACATTCACAGCTAACAATTAGTTTACTATGTGCTTATATTATTAAGAGAAAATAAGATGGGTAAATAAACAGGAATTATGCTGACAACTTTGTGATATCAATCCAAAGACTTTACCAAACAGGAAACAGATGTTGTTGTATAGTTGTATACTTTTAACAATTCCCCTATGTAGGACAGAAATGTCAAGAACAAAATAACCATTCTGTAAATCTTTTAGTCTCTTTTCTTAGGAAGTCTTTAAAGAAAGCTGGATAATAGTTGACGGAGAGATTTTACCTCCGTTGATTTGGATCAAGATGTAGTTAACTTTAATAAGGTAACTATAAAATTATCACTATAGGAGAACTGTGTTTATGGTGGCAAAGTATCAGAAGTCTGACAGCACCTTTTCCAACTAAAAAAAATCCATTAAAAGCTGTAACACTTATCAAGTTTCTTCCACAGTCAGGGATATATAACTGAAGACTATAGTAAGGTTAAAATGAAAAATGTTAATTGTATTATATGACCAGAGATTGACTCAAGAGTAGATGTCTTAAATATACTTACCTTCAAATTCTCCTTGATCTGATAATGGTAGGTTACTCTTTAGTTTACAAAACCTGGCTTTTGAACAAACCTTTTCCTTGAGATCCCACAACCTTAATTTTATACTGTGTTCCCTCAGCTTTATTAGAAACTCATTGGTAATATTAATTTCAATGCTGTGGTTCCATGAAATCCATATCTGGTCATTTTCAAGCCATGGTTTCACTACCTATTTAAAAAAACATAAATAATACTACTGAAACAATACATTATCAACAATATTTTCCCGATCACAATTAAAGAATATGGTTTTAAAGCACTGGAAAGACAAATCAGTGAAGGATTAAACATATGTTTTCTTCCCTTTCTGGTGACATCATCTGAAAGTCATAAAATTATGACACACACGTATAAATAATCTTATTAAAAGTAATAATGGCTGAAACCTTTTAGGCTCAATCCAAATACATTCAGTGTGATCAAAACTTTAAATTTAGGCAGATTTCCCTAACAATATAAGTAAACTTAATATAGACAGAGAAACATTTTAGCCAGCATATTAGCACCTCAACGCTGTCACTAACTACTCTGACTGGCAATAGCTCTCCTATATAGTACTGGAAAATTCCTTTTCGTTGCAGAAGCCTAGGGTTGAACCCAAGACCTGCATGTTCAAATGATATTCTCTCTTCACTGAACAGTAGTCCTTTCCCACAAAATGAAATATAAACTGGATATTATAAAGAAATCCCTTTTGCCTGAGCTCATGACCACAATTGAGTTCTTAGCTCATGACCACAATTGAGCCCAAAATTTATGTTACCACACAAGGCAGATAATTGAGTTTTGCCCCATTTTATAACCTTTCTCAAGTGAATCACTGCAATTGTTTAAGTTAGTGGCATGGCTGTTTAAGTGGATTGGCTTCCCCATTGAGTTTGCTTATCAGAAGTTTGCAAAAGGTAATTACTCGACCCTAGGCACTGCAACCGTCATAAATACATGCCAGTTAACAAGCATCTGAATTTTGATCACATGACAGTGGGGATGGTGCAACAGTTACAAGTGTGAAAAATGGTCATAAGTCACTTCTTTCAGTGCCACTGTAATTTTGAATGGTCACTAAATGAACTGTTGTAAGTCGAGGACTGCCTGTACGTCATGCAGGGGTTTTAAAAAAGAGCAAATCAAAAGCTGTAGTTGAGTTAACATCTCAGATGCAAAAATAAAAAGTCAGTTAGTAATAGCACTTAGACTTACATACCACTTCACAGTGCTTTGCAGCCCTCTCTAAGCAGTTTACAGAGTCAGCATATTGCCCCCAACAATCTGGGTCCTCATTTTACTGACCTTGAAAGGATGAAAGGCTAAGTCAGTCCTGAGCTGGTCAGGATCAAACTTCTGGCAAATGGCAGAATTAGCCTGCTATATTGCATTCTAACCACTGCATCACCATGGCTCTTCGTTTGGTGCTATAAAATGCTCCATGTTAAGCTTGGGGTGCTTGTACCTCCTTTAATATAGGAACATGGAGGAATTCTCTCCAGATCTTAATGTTCAGGCAGGAACATACTCAGAAGGACAATCCTTCAAGTACTGAAGACCTCAACCTTTGACTGAAACACAATTGGACTATCTAACCTTTACAATATACATATACATACATATGTACATACATACAGACACACACATACACCTATATACCTATATACTACGCACACACACACACACATATGGATTTCTTTGCGGGTCGGATCAGCATTGTAATTCTGCTCTGTGGGCTGGCTTGGGGGAGCGGGGAGATTGGATAGGTACCTCCTGCAGCACTCTACCAGCCAAAATGGGGCATGGGGGTGCATGTGGCACCCCTGTACCCAGTTTTTGGCCTGGACGGCTTCCTGCAGCACCCTGCCAGCCAAAACAACTCTAACCCTAACCCTCACATGGTCCCCTTGCACCCTGTTTTGGCCAGCAGAGGCACCACAAGCCGGTCCTTTGCTATTTCCAGGCTGGCCCCACGTGCCAGATTTAAGCAACCTGCAGGCCGGATCTGGCCCACGAGCCTTGAGTTTCATACCCCTGATATAAGGCTTCCTTATTCTCTGCAATATATTTATTCATCTAGTCTTCTTGAGGAAAAATATTGTTGGAAAACATAGCAGACAGAAGTCTGTATCTGGTACAAAGACTTGCCAGTAGGTACCACAATAAAAATAAATTAAGACATCATTAAAAATGTAAGAGTTAACAAGTGATGACCATTATATATACTGCTTTTTTGTCCCTCACGTCACTGAGTTTCTAGACTAAAATTATTTGAAATATAGACTGCACCCATCATGTGTACTTATTCAACTTTAGCACCCATAAAAATATCACTAAATAAAATTATTGGATCAAAGCATACCTGACATCAGATTGAAACCCCACAGTAACTTTCTACATATCACAATGCATGAGCACAGAAAAATAAAATTAATGTCATCCATCCTAGGTTTCGTACATTATTTATTGTCATTCGTTCCCCAGAATCTTATCTGCACTTACTGAAATATTCAGCGTGGATGGCTTTTTAGATTTGCTTCGTTCATCTTTTGGAGTCCCTGGCTATCAAAATGACAACAAAAGTAAGAAAGGAAAGGAGGAAAAAGCTATGATAAAGAAAGCAGACTAATGAAAAATACAAAATACAAAATAGACTATTTCAATTCTATACATTTCAGAAGCCTCTGATTTATTAATATGCTATTAATCCTATTTTTTGAATATTTTAAATTGCTGAGCACACTGGGTTGTATCCCAAAAATTGTAAGCCGCCCTGAGTCTTCGGAGAAGGGCGGCATATAAATGTAATTTAAAAAAAAAAATATTTTAACTATTAAAATAATGCTATGTAGATTTTATAAGACTTTAAGTTAGAACCATTGATTCTAGAAAAACTTGGGCAGGCAAACAAGAAGTTAAAATTCTCAAGAACTACATGTATCACCAAAACATGGTATCAACTTACAATTCCCCTTTGCCAACAACCTTCTATTTTGTCATCTAAGCTCAACTGCAAATGTGTGTGTGTAACACAGTAAGTCAATTTACTCGTAAGGTTTTCAGGGCACGTAACTGCAGATAGCATTAAAGGTTACAGATAAGACCAAAAGTAATAACCCCAATAAGAAACTAGAGTTTGTATTTAGCTCACTTAGTTCGATGTGCCTTCTGAAAGTAACTAACCACAGGCACTACCATTTTTAGAGGCAAATAATTAAAGGTGAACCATATATGAACACAGTGAGTTGTGTATTTCCATCTAACATTGGGATACCTATGAAAGGATAGGATTTGTATTATGATATCACCACATGCATGTTTTTTTCATCATCATAACTAGAAGCAGATATTCTTCAGTTTAGGAGTCTAAACGAAACATTCAGAAACCAACCCACATGCTCAGAGAATGAACGTTCACCTTCATCCTACACCTGTGCTACAGATATTCATCACTATTGCAATTGGTCAGTTTGTTGGAAAACATAGGTGGGTTCCATCTTTGGATAACCAGAAAAGTATTTTAGATTATGTCCAACTAGCATTCTTGGTCATTGCAGATGGAGCTGACTCGAAAAGGACATGCTGCAATATTCCCAGAGTGGATTATTGTAAGTTTATACCATTCCTTGTGTCTCAGTGCAGCTCAAAAACTGCAAACCTCTCTATTTTACAATCTTCGATAAAGGGAGATGATTTGTTATAAAACTATATTAATCATGGTTTCTTCTGGTTAAGGCTAATGACATATCTGTCCCTCTTACAAAAGGTGCCATGATACAGGACTGGGAGTGACATCTTGCCTCTCAAATTCATCCATTAATTGTGCAAGAAAACACAACTATCCTTTTCCTTTTTGTAAGAGACAAACATCTCTTCATATCTCATCTCTTCATCTCACTAATATACTTTTGAAGCATATCCAAATGCTCACATCTATCTTACGCCAAGTGCCACTCTCTGGAGTAGGTTGGGTCCAGACTGATATTATAAAGGCTTATCCTTTGCACTCAATGGAACTTGGAAACAGACTATGGACAATGATCAGGAAACTGGCCTTCAGGTCATTTTGTACTGGTGGAACATGCAGAGATTCTTCAATCTTCCCAACTATGGTTGCCTTCTTTAAAAAGTTAGTGTCAGAATTCCAGCGATCGCCCTAATAAAATCATGAGCCTTAAGCCAAACTTCAAAAAACTTCAAAGGATTTATTAGGAGTGACATACTGGCATGATCTGTATGAAGCCGACTCTGAGATACATAATTTACAATCACCTATGACCGTTTCCCCCCACCTCTCTGGGTGTATCATAATTCAGATTGTCCAATGGAACACGTTCATGGGCTGGGTGTCATCAATCACGCTCTCCAGCAGAGGATTTTCATGCCCAGAATACCCGGTTGCCTCAGTTACAATCTTTGGGAGATAAGCTTGGAATGTGCTTCTGAGTTCATTTGCCGTATGCTTCTTCAGGATTCCCCCTCCTCCCCCTTTTCTTATGGCAACTTGGAATGTTTAGCAAGTTAACAGAGGTAATATGTGCAATGAGCTCAAGAGGAACAACCACTAATACTCTAAGTATCAAAGACAACAAAAATGGTGAAACAAAAGTATAGTAAATAATTGGTGTACATGAGGAAGCTCTGTAAGTGGTGCCTCTTAATCATATACAAGAATAGACCCTAAAATAACTCCCCATTAAAGCAATAGCTTAATAGTTCAGGGACCCTTGCTCCCAGTGTCACTAGTTTCTGTCTTTTGTACCATTACAAGTAGTCCTCGACTTACAACAGTTTTTTGTCAGAGTATATTCTTGAACTGGAATAGAGTATGGTAACAAGGTCAGCCAATGAATAGGCATAGCAACTATATCAGCCAATGAAGATAGTTTGGAAACTAAAACTAAAAGTAGCCTAGGCATAGCTCTATGTTAAGCTCTGCAACTCTGTAGCTATGTTGAGCTCTGAGTCTGTCTATTGAAGATGAAACTAACTTGCTTGCTTGCTGAAGACTGGAGCTCTGCTCTGAACTTGCAACATGTTTCTGTTTGAGTTTGCTCCATGTTGGAGAAATCTACAACTGGTTTGTAAAATCTACTTATGTTTATAAAGATGTTAAATGAAGCATGAGCCATCTGTGTTTATTTTTCTGGCACTGAATTATCGCTGCAAAACTCTCAATATTCATTTGGTGACTGTTTGAAGATACAACGGCACTGGAAAAAGTGACTTATAACCGTTCTCCCCACTAACAACAGCTGTAGCATCCCCACATGATCAAAATTCAAACATCTGGGAACTGACTCACATATATAATCTTTGCAGTGTCCTGGGGTCATGTGATCATTTTTTTGCATCCTTCTGATAAGCAAAGTCAATGGGAAAACCAGATTCCTTTAACAACAACTGCAACGGTTCACTTATCAACCGTGTCAAGAAAGATACTAAAATGGGACAAAAATCAGTTAACAAATGTTTCACTTGGCAATAAAAAACTGGTACTCAATTGTGGTTGTAAGTCGAGGACTACCTATATGAAAATAGCTCCCAGTCATTTCAGTGATGTTCATTTGTCCTGGGGCCAAGATGTCAAATGTGGTTCTAGAGCCTTATTCAGAATATAGAGAGCTTTCAGAAGATGCCATAGTTGCTCCTGTCTCATCTCTATTAAGAGTATCACAGCATGCTGGGTCAGAATGACATGATAACAATCATTCATGACTTTAGCACTTTACCTGGTGCATCCTTTGGAAAGCACTGTAAAATGCAAAAGGCATACAAAAGTCCTTCTAACCACAGTGCCACCAAGCATAATCCCTTCTGTTCTGTTGGAATCTGAAGAATCGTTTCATCTTTTTGCTATCCCACTCTTAGAAACAGGTCAAAAGGAGGATCCTCATCTTATAAAAACTTACAAAAAAATCTCCAGATGCAAACGCCTTTCTTCCTATACAAAATGTTAGCAATTTAGCCAGTTTCCCATGGTGATTTTCTACAGAGGACATTGTGCTAAGTAGATCATCTAGGTAGTTAAAACATGACTTTCCACCCTCTGGGTTCTTAAATGGTTCATAAGCTCATCTTTACTTTAGCTGCTTGTGTTAGGTGGAAAGTGGGTGCTTAGAATTGAAACCAAATTCTCTTGAATGTAAACCAGAAGAATCTGCATGGGTTTCTGGTTAAGATAAGACAGCCTCTGACAAATCCATCCAACCAGGGGTGGGATTCAAATTTTGTAACAACTGGTTTCTGTGGGTGTGGCTTAATTTGTGGGTGTGGCTGGGGGGTCATGTGACTGGGTGGGTGTGGCTGGTTGGTCACATGACCGGATGGGCGTGACCAGGTGGCCATGTGACTGGCAAACCAAATACAAGTGGTTAATGGCCAGTGTTCTAATTTATGACTATCTCCCCAGACCTACTTGACTGTTTTTGGAATTTTGTCAGCCATGCACACACACACACCACACACACACACCCTTCTAAACCTGCTATTCTATAATTCTGTATGGATCTCCTGCTGGAGCAGGGAGTTGGACTAGATGACCTCTGAGATTCTCTGCAGGCCAGCCCTAGATTGCTGTGCTGCTTCAAAGAGTCTTCTAAGGGTTTGTGTCCTTCCTTCCTCTTTTTTTCTCTCTCCCTCCTTCCATGTATTTATCTATCCATTCATATATCTCATTCACTTTCTCCTCTACCTCTTTTTCTTTCTGTCCCTTCCTTCCATCCCCCCTTTCTTCCTTTCACTTTTCTCTCCCTTTTTCTTTCTTTCCCTTTTTTTCTTCTCTTCCTTCTCTTTCTCTCTCTCCCCCTTTCCCTTTTCCTCTTTTTTTCTCTTTCCCTCTCTCCCCTCTCTTTCTCCCCCCTCTCTTTCCCTCTCTTTCTATCTCTCTCTCCCCTCTTTCCCTCTCCCCTCTCTCTTTCCCTCTCTCTCTTTCTGTCAGCCTCTGGGTATCTGGGTTTGTACTGAAAAACCACTATTCACAATTATAGTTTGGCAGTAATCAGGGTTTATTTTCTCAGTCAATTCACAATACTCAAAATGGCAACAATGGAGCAATTTCAAACAAAGCTAGCACAGAGAACAACTGCCTTTGGTGCTTATTATAGCTGCTTGTCAACCCCACCCAGCTAACCTACATCTCCCCGTTCTCCCAACGCCTCCACCCCCCACCTACTCATGCCTAATCCAGCCGTTCACCTCTAACACCCCACCACCCCAGGATCACCAAAACAAACAATATCAAAAAGAAAACACCCCAGCAACCTCTGTGGACGATCACAGTCCTTCGAAGCCTCCTCACTTCACTCCAAACTCACTAATCCACATTTGTAAGCTGATGCGATTTCCAGCGTTCCAGAACCACTGCGACTTGGCTCAGTCCACAAGCGATGCCTAAGCAGAAGCGGCAGGCTCCCCCAGCTGTCTGGGCATTCCAGAGCAGGCAGAACAGGCAGGAGGAACAGGCAGAAGAGGCAGGTGTCGCTCCCCCAGCTGTCATCTCGGACATGCCTGAGTGTCGGGATCTGAAAATTCCACCGTGACTCTGACACTTTCCCCCTCTCTTTCTCTCTTTTTCCCTCTCACTTTCCCTCCCTCCCTCCCTTCCTCTCTCTCTCTCATTCACTCACACACACACAAACACACACCTGGTCTGGGACAAACTGTGATCCGATGAGCTGCGGTCAGCAGCAGGTGGCGGGTAAAGGAAGGGGGAGGAGGGAGTGGCTTGTGGCTGAAGCGGGGCCTTGAGCACCCCCCACCCCAGCCCTCCCAAAGCACCTCTGCGTGGAGCGACAGTGGCGACAGCTGCAGCAGGGCCATGAGCACCCACTGCCCCAGGCCTCCCAAAGCACCTCCACGTGCAACGCGGTGACATCTGCAGCATGGCCTTGAACACCGCCCACCCCAGCCCTCCCAAAGCACCTCCACATGGAGCGATGGCAGAGACACTGCAGCAGGGCCATGAGCACCCACCGCACCAGCCCTCCCAAAGCACCTCCATGGGCGGCAGAAGTGGCAGACCTGGCTGCCTCCCCTTTTGCCCCCGGGAGAAGCGGGCAGAGGCGGCGGAGATGCTGTGGTGATGGTGCTGCTTACAGGCGGCAGCCGGGTCTGTTGCTCAACTGGTCGGAGCATTGCCACATGGTAGGGAGAGCTGGGAGAGTGTCGTGTGGTGCCTTAGACAGCCAGCCGAGTCTGGGGATGTTGGGGAGGGCAGCTAGGTAGGCCCCAGCCAGCGCCACTGGCAGGATGGGGCCGTGCCAGTGGGAAAGCCAGCCAGCTGAGCCCAGGGATGTTGGGGGCGCAGCTAGATAGGCTGGGCAAGGCCCGGGGAGCCCCAGGAATAGTGGGAGAATGGTTAGCATGACTCGCAGGCTTACCTGTGAGCAGGCAGATCAGTGGAGAGGCTCATGTCAGCTCCAGGTTGCTTCTCTCACCTGCTCAGAATGAAAAAAAGCTTGCAAGTTCCCCTTCCTTCAGGAAACGGCTTCTGGGCAGCAGAGAAACAGGATTCAACCAGGCTGCTTCTCTGCTGCCCAGGAGCCGTTTCTTGAAGGGAGGGGGACTTGTAAGCTTTTCGCTCTGCCATAGCGAAAGGCAGACAGCAATGTCTGGCCTGGTGGGCGAAAGCAGGCTGCAGGCATGTTGCACAGGCACACAATGTTGCGCATGTGCAATAGGAACTGACTGGGCAGGGAGCAGAGAAGCGGGCAGAAAGGGGCGGGGACAGCCAGGGGGCTGTGTTACCGGTTCTCCGAACTACCGGGAACCGTAACAACCAGTCCATAGAACCGGCCCGAACCAGTAGAATCCCACCCCTGCATCCAACCTAAGCACTTATCTACTTTAATTTCTTCATTCTAAAGATTCAACATATGTTTAATTTACTCCATTCTGGTATTCAGAATGATTTTCTAATCTCCAGTTTTCTTTGATATAGATCACATTCTGCCAAGCTTTAATTCTATACCCTTTATCATATTCTTCATAATAACCTGGTAGAACACCTGGCATAAAAGGTAAGAAAACATAAAGGTCTGGTTTAGCTTTCCCACTACTGAATTTCATTTCTCCAATACTTAATAAGATTGGTGATACAATATAAAACAGTTCTTCCAAACTTCAGGAATATATTATGATATATTTAAGTAATAGCAAAATAAATAAACAGTTTATTTTTTTTACCTTAGATTCTGTATCCAGAAATAATTTAGCCACTGGACCAAACAATACCAAATCTAATTTTCGAGGTTCAATATCATCTGGTAGAAGAAAATACTCCATGTGATAAAAACGATGCATTTTTGGAATAAATCCTTCTTTTGCTTTAGATCCAGATCTCTGTATCTCTGGTTTAGAGGGCTGCCAAGGTTTATTTGCTGAAAATAAATAAATAAAATAGAAAATAAAATAGGGAGAACGAAAATGAGAGTGTTGCTGTTAGAATTGTTTTGTTCTATTAAGAATCTCCAAGATTGGCATTTTACCTACAAAAGTATAATCTTAACATATTTACTTTGGCCTAACTGAATTAATCTGTGTAGCTTATATTCCAAAGTCACAAATACTGTAAAGAAAATACAATAATAATTAGTTATCTCATAGCTTTAATTAAATGTTTGTAAATTTACCCATACATACTAGATAAAATTACTAAAAGATATTAAATAAGCATCTAGCCCCCATTTCTCCTTCTGAACAGCAATCTGTACTAATATTAGATGCTGAATAGGCAGCTCAACGGTCATCTCACTTTTCCAGAAATAGCTGTAAAATCCCTAGGATGTGCTGCATTAGGTATAGCTATAGATATAGCTGGACAGTTATTTCCACAAACAAATATTTAATACACCAGACATCAGCAACTGTGAAAAAGCCAATGTAGCATGTGACATTTATCCATATCTACTGCACCACTCTCATCTATATTAGTATTTTATATGAAGTTACAATTGTGCTGAAACAGAATCAATACAATTTTTATACCTTTACATCCCAAAGATCAGAAATGAATGGGATTTACAACATTAACTTGGTATAGTAGTTATTTAAATACAATGACAAAAACATGTAAGATCCTTTCTATGCTCAGTCTCCTATGCAGTACTCTGTAAACCCCATATGACATGTTCAAAAGAAAAAGAACTTACAATGCCATTTACCTACTTGGAAGAATAAGTGGAACAGCCAATGAAACCGAGAATGTGCAGGTAACCAGATGCTGAAAATTAAGTTCTTGGCTTCTCATTGAGTGAACGGATGCTAAATGTCCATCTTCAGGAGTGGGATGACCTCCGCCACCACCGCCGCCAGCCACGATTTCTGGGCTTTCAGTTATATAGCTGCTTTCTGAATATTGTGTTTCATTGAAATCTGCCTCAGGTATCACTTCCTCCTCATATTCTCCCTCAGGGTCTAGCTGTTTACTTGGCATCCTGGGACAAAACCCAACTATTAATAATTCTAATTTCTTCTGATCTGTGCTTTTCTTTCTAAAATTAATTACTCTAAAAATAAACAACCTTGTCAGAGTATATTCATTAACTGCCAGAGACATGGTTAACAAAGTCAGCAAGTGAGTAAGAATGGCAACAGACCAGCCAATGGGAGCTGACAGCCTGGGTGTGGTTTGGCTCTGTGTGCTCTGCTGCGAATTGAAACTGAAACTAGACTTGCTTAAACTGATAAGCTTAAACTGTGAGCTGCTGCTGCTTGTTTTTGCTTATGTTATGTTGAAAGAATCTACAAATGGTTTGTAAACTTTACTCATTTATTATGTTTATAAAGAAGTTTATAATCCTCCTGAATCAGTCATCTGTGTGTTTTCTGGACTTCAATTTCTGCTGCAAACTCTAACAAACCTATGCTCTACTAAAACTCTCCACAAAGAGAAGTTGGAAAAACTTCCTTTGTATGTCCCTTGCCAACAAACACACAACCCATTGTAACATAACCAGAATATTGTTTTATTCTGGGCCTGAATCATCCTTGAACAAGATGAAGTTGTTCCACACATATATAATACAAACATAATTTTAAAATAGCAAAGTGGTTTTTCCTCTGGTTGCAAAGCAATCATTGTTGGTTTGTATCTTAAGCTGTTACATCACACAAACCAGGTAAAGAAAAAAATATTTCTTTGCAAATTCCTTCTCAGGCTTATGGCCAGGTTTGCTAGAAGAAATTCAGCCACTGGGAAACAGTGGGAAACCTATGGACACTTTTAGATTAAGCCCGGCTACTCTTACCACAGAAAGTAGGAAGGAGAGCAGACTCATTCAAGATTAAGTCTGCAAAGTTGCAGGTACTTGGCATAAAAGAACATGAGGCAACCTTGATGAGCTACAGTAGAGAGACAGCCTGAAAACCACTTCTAGACAGAGGCTAATGCTGAAAAGAAGATGTAATGCATACATTTAAGACTTGGTTGGCAATCCTGAGATAGAATAGAATTCTTTATTGGCCAAGCGTGGTTGGACACACAAGGAATTTGTCTTGGTGCAAATACTCTCAGTATACATAAAATAAAACATACATTTGTCAAGAATCAAGAATCATAATACTTAATAATAGTCATAGGGTACAATAAACAATCAAATCATACTAGGAAACAGTCAATATAGATTGTAAAGATGTACAAGCGACAAAATTACAGTCACAAGTGGGAGGGGATGGGTGATAAGGAGTGATGAGAAGATTAACAGTAATAGTAATGCAAACTTTGTAATAGTTGAACAGTGTTGGAATTATTTGTTTAGCAGAGTGATGGCTTTTTGGAAAAAACTGTCCTTTTGTCAAGTTGTTCTGGTGTGCACTGCTCTTTAGCATCATTTTGAGGGAAGGAGTTCAAACAGTTTATGTCCAGGATGTGAGGGGTCTGTAAATATTTTCACAGCTCTTTTTGACTCATGCACTATACAGGTCCTCGATTGAAGGCAGGTTGGTAGTAATTGTTTTTTCTGCAGTCCTAATTATCCTCTGAAGTCTGTTTCTGTCCTGTTGGGTTGCAGAACCAAACCAGACAATTATAGAGGTGCAGATGATAGGCTCAATAATTCCTCTGTAGAACTGTATCAGCAGCTCCTTGGGCACTTTGAGCTTTCTGAGTGGGCGCAGAAAGAACATTCTTTGTTGTGCTTTTTTGATGACATTTTTGATGTTGGGTGTCCATTTTAGGTCATGTGATATAGTAGAACCTAGAAATTTGAAGGTCTCTACTGTTGATACTGTGTTGTTGTAACAGGTGGTAGTATGGGAGGGTTTTTTCTAAAGTCTACCACCATTTCTACGGTTTTGAGTGTGTTCAGTTCCAGATTGTTCCGGTTACACCACGAGGCAAGTTGTATAACCTCCTGTCTGTATACAGATTCATCGTTGTCTCGAATGAGACAAATCACTGTTGTGTCATCAGCAAACTTCAGTATTTTAACAGATGGATCATTTGAGATGCAGTCATTGGTATATAGGGAAAAGTGGAGAAA
Organism: Naja naja; assembly: GCA_009733165.1. Classification (NCBI taxonomy): domain Eukaryota; kingdom Metazoa; phylum Chordata; class Lepidosauria; order Squamata; family Elapidae; genus Naja; species Naja naja. Next base: position 74,031,784 of record CM019149.1, read on the forward strand.
GCACACAGCCTTTGGGGGCTGTGCTAATTGTACAGGTATCAGATATGATTCTGCCTAGCTTCACCTGCTGTTTCCTATCTGTTAGGAAGCTTATGATCCACTTACAAGTGTGTTCAGGTACCGCTACTTGGTTTAATTTACTTAGAAGAATGTCTGGAATGATGGTATTGAATGCTGAAATGAAGTCTACAAGGAGGGCCCTTGCATAGGTATTTGGAGATTCAAGGTGTTGTAGGATGTAATGCAGAGCCATATTAACAACATCATCTGTCGATCTATTTGCTCGGTATGCGAATTGCATGGGATCTAACAGCGGATCCATGATGGTTTTCAGATGGACAGCACAAGCCTTTCAAAGATTTTCATAATACAGATATTAGAACAACTGGTCTGTAGTCATTCAGTTCCTTGATGGAGGGCTTCTTTGGCACTGGGATGATAGTAGAGTGTTTGAAGCAGGAAGGAACATACCACATCTCTAGTGATCTATTGAAGATTCGGGTAAAGATGGGGGCCAATTGGTCAGCACAGACTTTTAAGCAAGAAGGAGTTATCTTGTCTGGCCCTGGTGCTTTTCCTGGCTTTTGTCTGTGAAATAGATCTTGCACTTCTTTTTCTGTGATCACCAGAGGTTGTGAACCCAGTGGATTGGGGCCAGTTGTAGGAGGCTTGGCTGTTGTTGGTGTGTTTGAGATGGAGGTTGTGGAGATAGGTGGCTGTAGTTTCCTTTCAAACTTGCACTAAAACACATTCAGGTCATCTGCTAGTTGTTGATTTCCTTCTGCCTGGGAAGGAGGTTTGCTGTAGCCAGTGATATATTTAAGAGTTTTCCACATGTTTGCTGGTTCATTTGTTGAGAATTGATTCCTTAACTTTTCAGAGTAGCTTCTTTTTTCTGCTCTGATCTCTCTTGTTAATATGTTTCTGGCCTGATTGTATAGCATTCTGTCACCTTTTCTGTAGGCTTCCTCTTTGGAACGACGTAACTGCTTAAGTTTAGCTGTGAACCAAGGTTTATTGTTACTATATATTTTCAGGTTCCTTGTTGGTACACATAAGTCTTCGCAGAAGCTGACATATGATGTTACAGTATCTGTGAGCTCATCTAGGTCTGCAGAGGTATCTTCAAAAACATTCCAATCAGTGCAATCAAGGCAAGCCTGGAGCTTCAGATTTGCCTCATCAGACCAAATCCTCACTGATTTAATTGTTGGTTTCATGTTTTAAGTCTTTGTCTGTAGGCAGGTACAAGGTGAATCATGCAGTGGTCATGAGTAACTGTAAGTTATTCTTTCTTAATGCCACATGTAGGTGTGCCAGTCTTGATATATGCTTTGCATGACAAGTTTTCTATCGGAACAAAGCAAAATGGCCAAAAGGTGCAAAGATAAAACAACCACAAAGGGACTTAGGATGCACTGACACCCATAATCAAGCAGTCCAAACCAACAATAGCAATGCACATAAACAAGCAAGTAAAAGCTGCCATATGTTGTTACATTCAGTATTCAAGACGATGACTGGATAGAAGATTAAAAATACGGCTTTAACCACACAAATCCTATCCAGGGATTAGGAAATGAAACTTCATTTCAAATAATTTCTTAAGGCAAGAAGAACAAGCAGATGCACATATGCCACACAATTACTAACACGAACTTAGATTTCAACTGTGTGTTCAAGGAAGAAAATATTTTAATATGATAAAAAGCCGAGCTGTCATTATCCAAACTACACTCCAGTGAATCAAACTAGAAAGCTATGGGAATGGATAAAATGCAGACGAAGATAAATGAGATTAACTTTGAAATCAATGACCCATTAGCAAACAGTCTCATTAATTTAAATGAGCAGCAGCATACATTTCTTTTCCCCGACTGATATATATCTACATGCACACTTTCTCATTATTCTCTATATTCCCTATAGAATATGCTACCCGGTTACATAGAAAATTGAATATGTATGGTATTGCAAACATCTGTCCATTATGAGGAGAAATTTTTGAACTGCTTTTATTATGTTTGTAAATATGATTTTAAGCTGCAGTTCAGTATTATGCTGGTTTAGTCCACAGAAAAGTTCTTCCTACTTAAAAAAAACATTTTGGAATCACTAGCCACTTTACTAACATGGTACTATACTTATTATGAATACTTTTGCCAGGATATCTCAAACTGTTTATCTTATTATCTAAGGCTTATGTTTATAAAGATTAGACAATGTAAAGACCAATCATTTCTTTGCTTAAAGGAAAGTCCTCTAAGATTGCAAAAGGACATGAAGTCAGATATAAAACTCTTCTAGATGAAACCAAATAGTTCCCTAGGGTAATCTTGGTAAGTATAAATCATACATAAACAAGGTAAATTGGATTTAATTAGCCTTTAGAATATTACAGTAATTTAAAACATGTCTTTCTAATCAGTTGGATTAGAATGTCTAATTAGACTTCACCTTCTCAACCTACATGCTTGCTGGAGTTTCTCAAGATAGCAATGCATTGTGCAGCCTATAAGAACTTCCCAAACTTGGTTATTTTTAACCAGAAGTAGAGGTCTTTGAACAGTCCAGATATAAAAATGAGAGTTAATCCTGGATCAGATTTAATTAAATCATTTTACTAAAACATCAGACCAAAGGACATTTCCACCACATTAATTAAACAGATTTGTTTCTATCTTCTTCAACATATACAGATGGTGTATCTCATGATATTTCCAGCAATGAGATGTCCTCCCTATTTGAATGGCAGAAATTAGTACTATTATTTGTTCCTTACTGCTTTTAATGTTTGTGTTTCAATTGTTTTAACATTGTTTTTAATTAGGTTTTTAAATATTTTAAGCTGCTTCAAAGTATTATTTGAAATATTTTCCATAAAATAATATTAAAGGATTCTCGTTCTTTTGTTTGGTACACAGCAGCTAATATGCAATATTAAGATCTGTATAAGTCTGTAGTTTATGCAGCTAAAATCCACCACAAAGGGGAAAAAGGATCAGAATTATAACAAAATACAGCTTTTTTTTCAGTTATATAAAAACGAAGCCAAAAAATGTTTGGCTGGAATTGTGGAATTTAACTACAAATCAGGGAGTATACAGCATTTTTAAGATAAGGCATATGACAGCGTGGTTATGGTTATCTCCGGAAACCATGAATGTGTTTGGCAAAGGCATATCTCCCAGACTTAAAAATATATTTTCAAAAATGAGAATGTAACAACTAGCTATGAACTATTTAAATCAAAAAGCCTGTACCTATTCAGGATGCAATTTTTATGCAGGCTTGGGAGCAATTTAAAGAAAGAAGATTGAGCATGTAAACAGAACACCCCTCAGAGCTGTTTCAGACATGGGGCACAGAAAACTTGCGAGCTTCCAGAAAGTTCCACCAGCTGGGCAGACTGAGATAGTACAGGGTCTCCTGCTTGAGCAGGGGGTTGGAATAGAAGACCTCCAAGGTCCCTTCCTACTCTATTCTTCTACAGGTGAAACTCGAAAAATTAGAATATTGTGCAAAAGTTCATTTATTTCAGTAATGCAACTTAAAAGGTGAAAATAAGATATAAGATAGACTCATTACATGCAATGCAAGATAGTTCAAGCCATGATTTGTCATAATTGTGATGATTATGGCTTACAGCTTATGAAAACCCCAAATCCACAATCTCAGAAAATTAGAATATTACATGCAATCAATAAAACAAGGATTGTACATAGAACAATATGGGACCTCTGAAAAGTATAAGCATGCATATGTACTCAGTACTTGGTTTGGGCCCCTTTTGCAGCAATTACTGCCTCAATTTGGCATGGCATAGAAGCTATCAGCCTGTGCACTGCTGAGGTGTTATGGAAGACCAGGATGCTTCAATAGCAGCCTTCAGCTCTTCTGCATTGTTCGGTCTCATGTCTCTCACCTTTCTCTTGGCAATGCCCGATAGATTCTCTATGCGGTTCAGGTCAGGTAAGTTTGCTGGCCAATCAAGCACAGTAATCCCACACTCATTGAACCAGGTTTTGGTGCTTTTGGCAGTGTGGGCAGGTGCCAAATGAAGTCAGCATCCCATAAAGCTCATCTGCGGGAAGCATGAAGTGCTCCAAAATCTCCTGGTAGCGGCTGTTGACCCTGGACTTAATGAAGCAAAGTGGTCCAACACCAGGAGATGACATGGCTGCCCAAATCAACACAGACTGTGGAAACTTCACACTGGACTTCAAGCATCTTGCAGTGTGTGCCTCTCCATTTTCCTCCAGACTCTGGGTCCTTGGTTTCCACATGAGATGCAAAAGTTGCTCTCATCAGGAAAGAGGACTTTGAACCACTGAGCAACAGACCAGGTATGTTTTTCTTTAGCCCAGGTAAGACGCTTCTGACGTTGTTTGCTGTTCAGGAGTCTTGACAAGTCCATTTGAAGCCCATGTCCAGGATCCGTCTGTGAGTGGTGGCTCTTGATGCACTGACTCCATCCTCAGTCCATCCTTGTGAAAGTCCCCAACACTTTTGAATGGCCTTTTCCTGACAATCCTCTCCAGGCTGCAGTTATCCCTGCTGCTGGTGCACCTTTTTCTTCCACACTTTTCCCTTCCACATAACTTTCAGTAATGTGCTTTGATACAGCACTTTGGGAACATCCAACTTCTTTTGCAATTACCTTTTGAGGCTTGCCCTCCTTATGGAGGGTGTCAATGATGGTTTTCTGCACAACTGTCAGGTCAGCAGTCTTTCCCATGATTGTGGTTCCTACTGAACCAGACTGAGAGACCATTCAAAGGCTCAGGAACCCTTTGCAGGTGTTATGGCTTAATTAGTTGATTAGTGGGACACTTTGAGCCTAGAATATTGCACTTTTCACAATATTCTAATTTTCTGAGATTGTGGATTTGGGGTTTTCATGCGCTGTAAGCTATAATCATCACAATTATGACAAATCACAGCTTGTTTTGCATGTAATGAGTCTATCTCATATATTAGTTTCACCTTTTAAGTTGCATTATGGAAATAAATGAACTTTTGCACGATATTCTAATTTTTGAGTTTCACCTATATGTTCTGCCCACATCAAGCATGACACCCTCCAGCCAAATAGGGAGGATAAAAGGAAAAGATGCCCTCGGGCAGCTTGTCCCTGTAGGACAAGGGCAAAAGCGCCGTTTTCTTGGTAAAGGGAACGCAGGTCATTTGCTATTGCCTTCTGCCCTTCTAGACAGCAGCATGTCCTGCTCCATTTCATCAAAGGCACGGAGTTGATCTTGCATAGCTTCCGAACCTGGCGAGATCTCGTTTACTTTGTGCCGGGCAAGCAGAGAGGAGGACAATCAGCTCAAAAGAATGGAGTCCCGAATGTAATCCTGCAGCAAGCCAACAGAGTTATACGGCCTAACTAGATCAACTCCACAAATCCAAGTAGTAAGTCAGCAACCTCCTCCACCCCAACAAAATAATTTCCAGGGCCACGCACAGATTGACTTTGCCCGTCCACACTCAACCAACCTCGGCGGAAACTCACTCAACCGGCACAGCGCCTAGCAACAAAACAAAATTGTCCGGGATCCGAGCCTTCCGTCCCTCCAAAAGAATCCCTCGGCCCCTTTCGGTCCTTAGAGGTTGCCCTCGCAACCAGTGTGTTGCGCTTGGCTGGGACGTCGTGAAACAGAATTTGTTCCAACAACCCGAGAGAGGAGAGAGAGCGCAGAAGTTACGAGATTATTTTTCCCACCCCGCGAAATCTACTTCCATAACCAGCCAGGGATCCAGAGACTCGGAAGCAAGGCTGGCAACGAGATCGTCGCTAAGAACAACAGCCCATACCCGTGCATGCTCCTAATCACACACGCAACCTATGTGGCGCGCTTTTGAGGGCTCCGCCAGTCAGACAGCTCACGTGCAACGGACGCGTTTCAATGCCGCTGGGGGGTAAAACTGGAACTCGGGTGGAGCCTTCCGACGCACAGCCTGTAGCTTTATGACGTGTACTCGAATTCAGGATTCGTATTCTGGGATTTTCTTTGCATCGTTATTGCAGGATTCTCAAGCCTTTGGTGGCGTGCGGTTCCTTTTGGAGTTACCAACCGTTGTGCGGTGGTATCCATTGAGCAAGCTGGTCACAAAAAAGCCATTGCAAGCACGAGGCCCGTCATAAAACACTTCATTTTGCAAACAAATCAATCTCAGCATTTAAAGATGAAGTCTTAACAACTTGCCCTCAAATCAGAAGATGTAAGCCCCAAAAGGGAGGTGATCTCTAGAATCCCAGTTTTCTCTTATATCAAAGCAGATATTTAACTAAAGTAGGCATTTTTAAAAGCTGCCCATCACATCCCACTCTTCCATTTAGCCCACAAATAAACTTCAAACAGCTTCTCGCCTTACCTAGTTTCTACAACTAGGAAACACAGAAAATAGCTTCAAGATCAAATGCAACATATTTCAGGGCACCAATTCACATTCATACAAGCCAAGCCATAAACCATGATTTACAAGGTTGGGTTCATTTGTGTATGCAAAAGCAAAACCAGGCAAAAGTTATTTACTGATTTACCCAATTTTACTGACCCAATAAAAATAAATTAAAATCAGATAATAAAACAGATGCAATTAATTAAGATATACAATATGTTAAATGTACCATCCAGTGGAGAGGAAGCACTTGAAAATCAAAATTTGAGATAATCAAGATGAGGATCTAGCACACATCCTGAGAGCTACCCCAAGTGCAGACATAATTAAAGAAACATTCCTTTGTAATCTAATTCATTGCAGTAACTAGAGATTGCTAGGATATTTGTAGGATAGCAGACTTTATAAAGTTGTACTAAATATGTTATGTATGTAGGTTTTGAATGTCATTGGTTTAGTTTGATTGTTCTTGTAAAGGTGGGGATTCCCTGAAGAGAAGACGACGCGGAAGACAAGCAGAAAAGCGAGATGGCTCGCTGAACACCCCCAGCCCCATCGATCCGGCGGCGGCAGAAGACTGGGAATCATATGCGGATCGCTTCCAAGTATTTGGAAGGAAACGACCTGCCGACATCTCGAGAAGCGGAAGAGGGTGGTCTTTCTTACACTGCCCGGTCGGCAGTCTTCAAGATGGCGAAGGCATTGGCGGGAGCTGCAGACGTGAAGGTAATGGAATGGCCTGATTTAGAAAAGCTTTTAAGAGCCCATTCGCCCCACAAGTATCGTGCCTCATTAAGAGACAGTTTTACCGTCGGGATCAAGGGGAAAGCGAAAACGTTAATCTTACGTGTGGCAAGTTTAAGAGACATTGGGGGTGCATCGTTAGTTTAACAACTTGGAGGAGGCCATGCATGATCGATTTGTTCTAGGCCTCAAAGACAAGGTGCTTCAGAGCAAATTGTTATTAAAACCTAAGATCACGTTGAAGGAAGCCATAGAAGAGGCCTCTCAGCAGAAGCCACTAAGTCCTCAGCTGCAGCCATGAAGAAAATTAACAAGGCCTCAAGCCATTCTGATGTGGAAAAGTCCACAACAACTCATTAGAGCAAATAGATTCTGAATCAGACTGCAGTGAGGTGGAGGAAGGAATTTATAGACTCAGAATGGAAAAGAAAAGAAAGACCTGGGAAGAAAAAGGCAAGACTTTTATTGCAGAGGTTGTGGGGGCCACTCCGCACTGAATGCAAGTTTCTTGATACCATCTGCCTTCGTTGTGAAAAAAAGGTCACTTAGCAAGAGTCTGCAAATCATCCAGAACTCCACCACACAGAAGAAAGTTTCCTGACAAAGATTTCAAGCCCAACAACTTCAGTGAGAAAATGGGGGCAACTCAGAAGCAAATGGGAAGAATGAAACTCATCAAACAGTCACCATTGGTCATTCTTCAACCTTAGAAGCAGAAAAGTACATGTGAAGGTACTCATTGAAGGAAGGCCTTGCCAAATGGAAGTGGACTCAGGCTCTATTTATCTATGGTGTCATGGGACACTATTCACAGGCTACTTCCCAACATTCAGAAGAAACATTTCAAGAAAAGCACTGACTCTTAAAGACTACCAAGGGAACAAGATTCCAGTAGTTGGAACAAGAGAATTCAACGTGAAGTTCAAAGGCCACACCAAACGTTTGCCCCTGACCATCGTGGACAAGGATCGCCCAAGCTTGCTGGGACTTGAGTGGTTCAATCCACTAGGCATCGGTGACTGTCAATCACGTGAGCAACTCTGAATGGGAGGAGGCCTTGAAGTCTGAGTTTCCAGAGGTCTTCAGCGCAAGGATTGGGCAAGTATATGGGGACCCCTATCACTTTCAACCTATCCCAAGGTGCCCCAATTTGTTTAAAGCCCAGAAGGGTCCCATTTGCCTTAAAGGAAAAAAATTGATGCACAATTAGATAAACTAATAGCTCAAGGAGTTTTAGAGCCCACTGACCACTCCAGATGGGAGACACCCATAGTCACACCTGTCAAGACTGATGGGTCAGTAAGAATCTGTGGGGACTATAAGGGGACACTGAACCATGCACTGCAGCAGAGCATACCCAGTTCCAGTGGTGCATCATCTATTACATTCACTTGGCAGGGTACAGTCTTTGCCAAAGTGGATCC